>NW_017547262.1:523248-595236 GCF_001854935.1 Bemisia tabaci | reverse complement strand
GCCGGAGGTGGGGAGGGGGAGCAGTTGCGGTAATATTATGATCCCTCGGATAGTGCGCGTTTGATTAGTGAGCCGAAATTAATCGAGAAAAAAATAATAAAGTGGTTAGCTAAAAGGAAGCGCGTTGGCCAGGCAACCGATAGGTGCTTGCCAATAAATTTCGCGGAGAGGATAGGGGGAGGAGGGCGGGTGTTCTCCTGGCAGAATTGAAAGGACACCCACTCTTTCCGGCTGCTCAGACCACATGCCGGGTTGCCAGGACCTTGCTTTTGAACGGATCTAATTCTGCAGAGCTTTCATGATGAATGTATTGCCTGTGGTAGGGTGCCTGTGTGGGGAGACGTGCGGAAATGTCGGGAATTTTGAGGTTAGGTAATGGATCTTCTAGGCAATAAGAAAAAACAAGAGCTACAATACAATTTGCGGGCCAAACATAAAATATGATAGCAAGTGTCATATTTCAAGTTAAATTTTACCTACTCGAGAGTTAAAATAGTTGTATCACGAGTTGGACCCCGTCTACTGTTTCTACATCTGCGTTAAAGTCTCCGAGTCAACGGGAAAGATACCAAGTTCTCCTTCATGTTCATGGATATGCAATTTTACCTACTCGGAAGTTAAAATAGTTGTATCACGTGTTGAACCCCGTCTAACGTTTCTACACCTGCGTTTAAGTCTCCGAGTCAACGGGAAAGATACCAGTTTCTCCTTCATTTTCATGGATATAAATTTTACCCTCTTGGAAGTCGAGTTGGCGTGTTTCAGGAAATTCAAAACCTCGTAAGTGCCATTAGGTCTACCTAAGATTGTGCACAAATCCGGCGCCGAGGAACGCCGCGGCGCGGCGTTCCTCTCTGTAAAAGTGCTTAAATCCTTTTGTTTTATGACCTATAAAACTGGAAGTTTGCTCTAACTTTTGATTCTAATTTCAGAACAATTATTCTTGGGCCATCAATCCCACTACACACTATCGAACTTTTCATCCTACATAATCGAACGAAAGGTTGGATAGAAAGTTGAACGCAAACAAATTTGATTCAATCACTCTTCAATTTGAAAAGTTGAATGTGACGTCACATTCAAGTAACCGCTCAATATATGTTTCATCGAATTGTTGTTTCACACGATCCAACTTTTCAGTCGACAACTTGTATTCAAGAGTTGAATGGAAAGTTTGATAATGTAAAGTGGGCTTTACATATCCGTCAAAGCAGATCATTTGCACGATTTTCGTCGCAACTCTGCAGCACCTTATAGCTCTTATCAGACTTTGAATTTCCATTCTTCATATGTTGTAGTACTTAATTTCTTGCCTTATTAAGTGGTCATTTGCCATTTTTTCCTGCAGTCCCTTGTGTTTTTCGTGTTTTTTCACCAGTTTATGTCAAACGCTTCTCGCCGGAGGCGCGCATGTCCTCGAGGCGATATCTGACAACGCAGAGCCAGAGAACAACGCGAGCTCTTGTAAAAATATCCATCCACGCCAGGATGGACCACAAGTCGTCGCTCCTCTGACGTAAGGGCGTATCACATTTTCCACATGAGCCCCAGAAATCATGGCTTTATGAGTAGAACAGGGCTCACGTGAGAATAGAGATACGCCCTTGCGGAGGGACGACGAATTGCGATGGAGATCTCGAGCAGATCTCTTGTCATCTGCCAAATCTCAGGTGTATTCCCGATAATCCCATCACATAATATATTGAATTCCTGCTTTTCCGGCACGAATTGGCAACAGCCGCGACACCCCGCTCCGTTTTGAGCTCACGCTGGGACTCCCCGACGTGTTTTGCCAGCTCCCCTCGTGGGGTGGGGGAAGGGGGTTAGGAGGAAGGGGGGTTGGGGGGCGGTCGAGGTACGACTTTTTCCCACAACGAGGAGGCGTTAACGCGTAAGCCTTGTAATTAATCAATCTATGCAAATATACCTGCCCAATTTAGCTGCTACCCCCCCGCACCAATGCGGGAAAGAGGGCGGAGAGGTTCGCGGAGACGCTCTATCCCTGATTTAGTGGCGTCATTTTTTTGAGGATTTTCGAATCGGCCACTAAAAATTAAAGGGGTAGGGGGTAAAGGGTACGTAAATACTGTATCATTAGTTTTCCTACACTGGAAAAAAAACATATTAGATCTAAAGTCCAGACTCTTGAAAACATTGACTAGAAAAAAGACTCTTGATTCAATCAGATTTTTGCTTAAATCAAGAGGAAATCCGCTCAAATTAAGAGGCCTATTGGTTCTTGATTTAAGTAAAAATCCGATTGAATCAAGAGTATTTTTTCTTGTCGATGTTTTTAGGAGTCTGGACTCTTGATCTAATGTGGTATTTTTTCCAGTGTAAGCTGCAGACTGATTATTGAAATTGATAGACACATACACATCTACGGACGAAGAAGACAAAATGAAAATGAGGCGATCTTATTGGTTTAACGGGTGGCTGTTCTGGACTGAGGGGGAAAATGATAAACTAACCATGGGATACCTTGTGGGTTGTCGGTAGACAACCCCCAAGGTATCCCATGTTCATTTCTTATGTCCTGTGTCCATTTGCAACCACCCACTTCAACACCAATAGGATATCGCTATAATTTCTGTTTGTCCTCTTTGTCTATCACTTTTTCAAACAATTTTAATAATCAGCTTTTGGGTACATTTATGTACGAGCTGGAAAAATTGGCTCATTATTGCGAAGTGAAGTCCGATACGCAGACTAAAGATTTGGACTGTGACTAGGTTTACGGATCGTACGCGACCAGGGTGTATGCAACGACACCTCTCGACGACTCGACGAATCGACTCTTTACCATAGCTTCAAATGGGGAAAGATCGATAGTCGATCATTAACGCATCGCCACTGGTATGATTATTCATCGATATATCGATTGATCTGTCATTTAAGCCTATGGAAAAGGATCGATAAACAGGGTGTGCGCAACGAGCACCTGAATAATCGACTCTTTACCGTAGCTTCAAATGGGGAAATATCGATAATCGATCATTCATGCTTCGCCACTGGTATGATTATTCATTTCCTTCACCCTCGGTGGTCAAATCACAGTTTATATTCGACCCGCCCTCTTATCAGGACATAACAGCGTTCGCATTCAGCTTTACAGATCGGTCGCTTAAAAATCCGAAATCGTAGATTTATCTTAATTACCAAGGATTCCCAGTTAGTGCCAACCCTTCATATATCGATCACGAGGCCTGCAATTCCGCCATGGTAAGGAAGAACGCCGCATGAGCACATGGACGTTGCCAAATTTGCTATGATAAACAACGAACATACTAGAAAAATGCTGAATATTTTTTTTCAAATTTTCAGGGAAATTCGTTCGCAATTTAATCAAAAAGGTCTGAAAAGCTCAAGGAAAAATCCGCGATATTTTCCTCAAAAATACACGTTTTATGCACTGAAAAAAAAATTCTCGGCGTTTTTACCAAGGTCATTTGGTACCTTTACCATCTCATTTTTTTACCAATTATTGGTAATTTTACCAACACAGACTGTTAAGCTTACCTAAAAACCGGTATTTTTACTGGTTTTTTTTTTTCAGGTAAGAATACCATTTTTATTGGTAATCAATTCCCGGTAACTTTGCCATTTTATCTCGGTAATTCTACCGCAGCCGATAAAAAATATTGGCGTTTTTACCAAGGTCCAGTAAAATTACCGAGAAAGTTCAATAATTTCACCGAGGTTACTCGGTAAAATTATCAATTCCATAAATGATCATTTTACCAAGAGAAAACTGGGATCAAATAGAACCCTGAATTCTTGGTAATTTTACCCTTTTTTTAGTAAATACACCGAGATTTTTTTTTCAGTGTGCAGAGAAATTTGGCAACCTCCGAATGTTCATGCGTTGTTCTTCGTTAGCACGGGAGAATTGCTGGATTATCGACATCGCGCTAATATGAAGGCTGTCTCAATTCGTTGCTCTCCCGTTGTAAGGACGTATCTCAGTGTCCGTGTGAGCCCTATTTTACATATAAATCCATGTTTTCTGGGGCTCATGCGGAGATCGAGATGCGGCCGTCACTAGCAAGAGGATCACTGATAAATTATACCCGAGGCCCTTCCCTAATATCGAAGAAAGGGTCCGCGACTTGGTACACATGCTTATTTGATCTGGAGGAAACGCAATTGAATTTTAATTTGCTGGTCATGGAGCTGCAATTGCGGGCCGGAACAGGGTTGCCAAGTCCCTCGGCTGATCTTCAGGAGGGTATGGATTCGATTGACATGAATCGATCGAAAAATGAAAACGTGAATCGATCGACATGAATCGATCGACACTGATTCGATCGACAGTTAATTTAAAAACACCCTTGTCGATTCGATCGACATGAATGAATCGACAAATGAAAACGTGAATCGATCGGCGTGAATCGATCGACACCGATTCGATCGACATCAGTGAATCAATCAACAAACCTGTGAATCGATCGACAAACCCGTGAATCGTTCGACAAACCCGTAAATCAATCGAATTTTGTCGACGGAATCGGTGCGTCGATTGATTCACGTCGATCGATTCACGTTTTCATTTTTCGATCGATTCATGTCGATCGAATCGACACCGGCTTTTTCAATAATTTGTCCATCGAATCGGTGTCGATCGATTCATGTCGATCGATTCATGTCGACAGTTATGGCAAAAATAAGTTGGCGATTTTGATGCATTCTACAATATAAATACATAAGCTGATGTTTTTAGTTTCTTCCAATACAACTTAGGAGTGCTACAATTACGCTGTAATGAAGTAAAACGATTGCAAATATAACCGCAAAATTACGAAAATTGCAAAATTTTACTTCATCCTGAAAAATTGTTAGCTTGCAGATAGGCGGTATAGTCCCTTACAACCATCGATTTACAAAAATCCACTTGTCGGCTCGCGGAATGTGAGTGTTTGCAAAAAAAAATATCGACGAATTGGCAAACGTGGGATTAGGCCGTAAATTGTTTGTTTTAGACCAGGGTTTAATTTATGGTCGGCGCGGCCGAGTAAATATCGAGTATTAGAGAAACCGGGGGGAAACTAATAAATAAAAAGCATAAAATCGCTTCATAAATGGGCCCTCGGGCGGTGCCGCCGGATCTCCGGGAAAACCTCGAATTTCCACGTTTTATGCACGTGTTACCATGCGTTTTGAACGGGTGGTTTGGCAACGGTGCTTACGTGGGACTGAATTCAGATCGACTAGAGACCACATCCATTGTGCCGTGTACCCCCTCGAATAAAAATGCAAATTAAACTCATGGGCGCTTCGCCGGGTCTAGGAAAAACGGCGGATTTACATGGAGCTTTCATTGACGTTAAGCGGTTCTTTCTTAACACGGCTCGATGTCCGATGGTGCGTCGGACTGTTGGTTGTTGGACGTTGGTTGGTGCTCGTTCGAGCCGTCAGCATTGTCCATGCACGGGAATTGAGGACGAGTACAAGTGCGGGTTTACACTGAGAGCGCAATTTCGGTCACAGGGTGGAGGCACTAAACCTCGGCTCACATTGGACATCAACGCGGGGGAAAATTTCCCGTTGCCTCTACAGGACGGTCTGTGGATATTTTCCACTTTTTGAGGACAGCCGGAATTCTCATTGCCTCGTTGGAGTTGAGAATTTGCAGGTGTCTGATTGAATGAATTTCGTTTTAAAGTGGATACCCTTGGTTCATAAATCCAACAATCATTGGAGGATATCGATATGGATTTTGACCGCTAAAATGCATTTGTTTAAATGAAAAAGACCGCCAGATGACGTCTAAATATAGACGGTGCATTTTCTCACTTTTAAACCTATTTTTATACTATTCCCCACATCAGAAAAACAAATATATAAAATACTGCGAAATCAGCTCGATAAGCACTTTCAAAAGTAACAATAAAAAATTTGCGTTCAAATTCTCCATTTCTCCATTTTGGTTGTCGTGATAAGATTCGATTGGAACAGCCGGAATTTGGGTTTCTTCAAAAAAGAAATCGAAAGTGAAGAATATGACCGAGACATTCTTAGGGAGCTCTGAGAAATGTTTCTACATGAAAGTTTTTTAAGCCGTTCAAAAGTTACAAAGATCACACATCGAATATTGACAAGAATGTGATTTTGAAACGGTATTTTTCAGGGTGAAACCCCTTCAAATTTTGAGGGTCTTTCAGAGTCTCTGAAAAATGCAAAAATATTCTGATGGATCAAACGGTCGGGCCATGCTTCCCACACACTGTTAAAAGTTAAGGAGTGAAATTCTGTGGCAGAGTCTATTCAGCGCCCAAAAAACCCCAGGTGATATGAATGTGAAGTGAAATTAGCACCATAAAAGCGTATGACATTCTACAAAAAAAGTCGACTTCGTTACGTAAAAGTGTAAGTCATTCTGTAAAGAGAATATATAGTTCCGCTCCGCATTCATATCATCACTCAGGGTTTATGAGCGCAGTGAAGACTTCGGCACAGAATTTCACACCAAAATGTTTAGGTACCAGTGTATGCAGAGTGGAGAAGGATCACTTTCGCAATAAGGAGCTACAATTTAAGCTCACTTCATTTCTATGTCTATAGGTGCTTTTTTTGATAAGCCAGAAATGGAGGCTCCTTATCGCAAGGTGTAATCTAACTGCTACCGCGGAGACTCAAACGCAAGGGTAGAAAAAAAAGCCGTCGGGAATTCTGCCGTGCTAAGGAAGAACGCCGTATAAACATTCGAGAGTTGCCAAATTTCCTAGGATAAAACATGTATTTTTCAGGAAAGTTATTCATATTTTTCCTTGAAATTTTCAGGTACTTTAGATCAAATTGTGAATGAAATTCTCTGAACATTTTGAGGAAAAATCTTTAAATGTTGCTTGAAAAATTCGTACTTCATCAAAGCAAATTTGAAAAACGTCTGAAGGCTCAAACAGCGTTCTGCCTTAGCACGGCAGAATTGTAATCACAACGATTGAAATCTGAGACGTATCGTGGTAAAGTGCATGCCATCAGCGAAAGACACAGATAAAATACATTTTACGTAAGGCTCGGAAGTTTCAATTAAGTACCAGCTTAGTAGTTTTTTGTGAAAAAAAAAAATAACTGAGAATAAAAGACGGAGCACTGAGAAAATTTTCCTGGACTGTTCTTCCCCGAATGCAAAAAAATGTTTTTCTGTGTTCAGATTCAGGATATGCTTATGTAGGAGAAGCGTATCCTCTAATAAGTTACATCAGGAATTGTGAAGACCCGGGGCATCCTATTGGGGATTGACAATTGGACGTATTTCTGTCAAACAGAACTATGTGCGTTATGACGTGAGCCCTGTTATACATGTATTCTTATGGGTCTCAGGACTCATGTCTTAATGCACATAGTTCTGTTTGATAGAAATACGTCCAATTTAATAAGCTCTGCTTGGAGAAAATTGTGAATGAAATTTTATGAAAAATCAACGGGAGAAATTCACATTTCCATTGAATTCGTATTATCTCGACAAAACATTTTTGTAGTTGAATCTGGTGCAGCAGATTATCTCTCAAAGCAGTAAATCCAATACTGTCGTGCCAAGGAAGTACGCCGTATAAGCCTTCAGGCGTTGCCAAATTTCATTTGATAAAACACGAATTTCCTGCTCAACCTACCTACGAATATATTTCTTTTAATTTTTCAGATACTTTAGTTCTCAATTTTACCTAGAGTTCCTGAACATTTCAAGGGTTAATATTCATAACTTTCCTTAAAGATACACATTTAATCGAAGGAAATTTGGAAACTCTCGAATGTTCATACGGCGTTCTTCCTCAGTAAGGCAGATAATCGATATGACCCGGTCATTCTCCAATGGAGAATTTGCATGCAAATTTTTTATTGCTACATCTGAAAATGCTTAAAGAGCTGATTTCACAGTATTTTGATGATTTTTTTCTTGTGTGGGAAACAGTATAAAAATAGATTTAAAAGTGAGAACATGCACCGCCTAAGGACGTCATCTGACGACATTTCCCATTTAAACACACGTATTTTAGCAAATTAGATCATTTTGTAAAGTCTTCTCCAATAACTGTTCAATTTACGAACCAAGGGTATCCTCGTGTTCAGTTCACTTAGTAGTTTCCGCACCTAACCACAAAATTCATCACATTTCAGATACCTGCAAATTCTCTATTAACAGGAAATCTTGCGTCAAACCATGATGCAAATAGTCGGTTAGCTAGTTTAATTTTGAGTTATTCAGCTACAATGGCAATCATTTCAAAATGAGCATCCGCAATATTTCATCGATAATAAACATTCAACCGCATCCACACTCAAAGAATCGAAGGATTATCGATAAATTACGAACGAAATAAAACGGTAGTGTGTGGGCAGTATAAACAGTCTGGGAAGGTAAAGACAAACCATGCCCAAACTCATGCGAGCGTCGGCATTTTTGAAAGAAGCGATCCAGCGATCATTAATTTTCTTTTCATTCAGACGAAATATAAACACGCATCGCGGTTTAAAAAAAAAGGAGGTTTTAAAGAAAGAGATATACCGCGAGCAGCCGAAAAACTGCCGCCTCCTCCGAGGCATTGCCGACGAAAAAACACGCTCACATACTGCCGTGCTAAGGAAAAACGCCGTATGAACATTCGAGAGTTGCCAAATTTCTCCAAATAAAACATGTATTTTTTAGGAAAGTTATTCATATTTCTTCTTGAAATGTTCAGATGTTTTAGATCAAATTGCGAACAAAAGTATCTGAAAATTTTGAAGAAAAATGCTCGCAATGTTCTATTGGTTTTTATTGAAATAAATCTGGCAACGTCTGAAGGCTCATACGGCGTTTTTCCTTAGCACGATAGCATACACTGCCGTGCTCAGGAAGAACGCCGTATGAGCATTCACACGTTGCCATATCTCCTTCGATAAAAACATAATTTACTGAGAGAATTCGTCATATTCATCGTCCAATTTCTCAGACAATGTTGTTCGCAATTAAATCTATAATATCTAAAAATATCAAGGATAAAAACACTTAACTTTCTTTGAAAATGCATATTTTATCAAGGGAGATTTAATAACGGCTGAAGGTTCATACGGCGTTCTTCCTTAGCACGGCAGAGTATTGGTAATATCATACAGAGAAAGGTCAATTTCTTGATGAGCTCTGAACTCTATACCAGAGCTTATATTCTAGGGATCATCAGTTACTGGACACGCGTGATTCCAACATTCACGGACTCGATGAGGTGCTGTTCGCGTGAGAGTTATATTAGTCAGCGGATTTCCAATAATCATTAGAGGAACAATACGTTCGACTGATTCGGCCCCCGCGGCCCGCGCTACTCCCCTTCCCTACCCCCGCAAAACGAAAGAGACCCCACCTGTCCCGATACCCTGATCCATCGCCAATTATTGGAAGTTGGAGTATAGAGGGTGTTCCTGTTATTAGTGCCCCTGCACTGAGAAAAAGATTTTGTAGTTAGGAGCTGATATCCTCACCTTCCGACCGAAGTATCGCCAGCGCCATGCGACGTTTAAAAATTTCTGGCGCCATTTCATTTTCTTACAGAGAAATTGTTGGTTGAGTCTGTTTGAAAATTTCACTGAATTTTATCGGCAGCACAAAGGAAATTCGGTGACATTTTCGGACAGTTTCTTTTTCACTCTTTCCTCTCTCCGTGATCTTCCCTCCCGTATATTTCCACCTCTTTTTCTCCTCATTAGGAGACTCGCCAAATGTGGATCCTAATGTCACGGGAAAACTGTGATTTTATCGGTTTTATAATTTTAACTGTGAGTTCCGCTGATGATGGATTGACGATGAATATGCCCAAAATACATCCAAAAAGGGAACTATGAACTTTACTTTTAATATACGTATAAAGGTGTACTTTACACCCAATTTGGACTATTTCTGCCGAAAATAACTACATTTACGTGACTTAAAATGGAAGGACCTATGTACACATAGGCTATGCGTGCTTTACAGTTCCTTTTGAGACATTTTTACGCGAAATCAACCAAGCTCTGCGCTGTTGCCAGACCGGCCCAATTTTCTTTACATTTTTCTCATTTTTTAGCTTAAAAAATGCATGAAAATGATTGTGTACCTCTATTGGATAGATAGACAATGAGAAAAATGTAAAAAAAATTGGGGTTGGTCGAGAAACGGTGCCTTGATGGTTTCGCGTGGAACGATCATTTTGCTTCAATTCATTTGCACATGATTCCTTTCAGCATTAATATGCCCATTTGGATTACATTTTGCAATTTGGAGCTACAAATTCTGGCTCATCCGCAAAAACACCTGCGTGCGTATAAAGATCAGTGCTACTTGCGTTGTTCCTGAAGTGAGCCAAAAGTTACAGTTCCTCAATGCAAAATTTAGTCCATTTATTGTTTGCTAGGTCCGGAGTTAGATCATAGAATAAAGAGACTTCCGTTAACAGAAGCGCAAGCCACCGCCATTCTCATGTCAACGAAGTAACGAAGGGAAGCTGTTTCAACAAGTACTGTTTACGTTTGCGGTAGGTCGATGTTTTGGAGAGGTCGAATAATGACGGATACATACGTTTTTAAGAATTGAAAGAGTTTTCTTTAAACTTATTTATCGTTAAACCGGAGTTGTACTGTGAATTTGCTTGAAATTCAATGTTTTTTCCACTTTTATATTTGTAAGTAACCTCGAAATTGGTTTCAATAAGTACCAAATTGACCGACTCTGAGAAGAAAAATGTTAACATTGGTTCTTACGGAGCTTTCGCTTCTATTGACGTAGTCTATTTGGACTACGGTCTGCAAGTTGGAGCTATAAATTCTAGCCCGGTTTAAAAACAACGTATGTGCCATTAGTTTCCCTATGCACATAAGTCTTTTTCCAGAAGAGCCAGAATTTACAGCTCTAAATTGCAAAATGCAGTCCATTTATTCTACAGATAGACCAATGGAGCACCCTGTACAAGTGCATCGCAACGCAGACCCGCCGCGTACCTCCGCGATCTCAAACGCGGCACCTGAATGATCCGAGACCGTGGAAAAAATGCAACTTTAACTGATAGACCCCGCCGCCGCCTCCCTCCCGGTCGTTCCGGGGCGAAGATTTATAAAGGCGAGACATTTCTATTATGCCGCACTTATTTATAGGGGCTTCGTTAAGACGGGACACAAGCATGCCTTCGGCTTCGGGAACCCGGGAACGTGCCCTAACATACATAAACTGGAATTAGGCATTCCTCCGCTGATGAGCTATGACGAGCCGCGTTCATGCTCCTGCCTTTTCCGACCTTCCGGCAAGGTTTCGCGGGCCCTTTCCCATCTGCACAGCCGGGAGTCCCATACCCCGAGCGTGATCGGGAACCAAATACAAATATCTCGGGAATCCGACCTGGCCTAATCGAAGCGGCCACTCGCGTGGCTTTCATACGCACTGAAAAACAACTCCGGCCGTGGAAACCGTACTTACTGGGTACGTAGAGACATACAGTCCGCGTTCCGGGCTCAGAGATCGAAAGTGCCGGGCGTAGCACCCGGAACGTTTGATGCAGTAAGCCTGATGCCGCAGCATTGTTCAAACTATGGAGAAAAAAATCTGGCTAACTGTTCTTAAAAACATTTCATTCATGAATCAAGTCATGAAAGAGAATAGACTCTAAGAGCAGATGAAAACATATGTTCATGTGTACACTGTGCGGATATGATAAGATGAAAACCAAAGCGAGAGCCTAGGAAACACTCCAATGCCAAATTAAACATTTTTCAGTAACAGATGCAGTCAAAATTGAATGTCCTCTTTCACTAGTTATTTCGTGCGCCTTCAATCTTGTAGGATACTGTGCAACGCCTCTGACGCGAGATAGTTGCTTAAAGAGTTGCGGCGGCCGGCGGGGCAGGCAACCAGCGTGACACGCGCATAAATGCCTACAAACCTAACGGGATACTTCACGCGTTGCGCAATGCGTGAAGTATCCCGTTAGGTTTGTAGGAGCCAGTGCGCGTTCTGCGCTGCTAACACGCCGCTCCGCTGTTAGGCTCTAATATTTAATGAGAAAACAGAGAAGAATCGGAAAATTAAAAAACTCAAACTCACAAAATAAAATTAAAAAGCCTAATATTTAAACTCGCAAAGTCAGCGTTTTTCAACTCATGATTTTGAAATGTTTGCATTCTCTTCATTGATTCCCTTTTAATCCCTCCCTCGCGGAAGTACTCTAACACTGGGAAAAAAAACACATTGATCTAGAGTCCAGACTCTTGAAAACATTGACAAGAAAAAATACTCTTGATTCAATCGGTTTTTTGCTTGAATCAACGAAATCCGCTTAAATTAAGAGGCTTGGTTCTTGATTTAAGCTAGATTCTGATTGAATCAAGAGTATCTTTTCTTGTCGATGTTTTTAAGAATCTGTACTCTAGATCCAATGTGTTTTTTTTTTTCCAGTGATTAGTAGTGGCCATAACCAATTATAGTGATATTTTTACTGGAGCAATCGTAATTTCACAAGTGTGCGGTAGTAAAACTACCATTTAATAGTAACAATATCTCTATTAATGGTCATGGCAACTACTAATTAAGAGTTCATATTGAACACAACTAATATGGTAATTATAACCATAATTTTCTCTCAGTGCGGTCAAAGACGTCCAAATATGGGTTCCACTACGGCGTTCAACGGTTCATCTAGGTACCAGGTATAATAATTCAGCACCGTATCAGGCGGCATTAGTCGGTGAACTGAATCGCGTTAAGCAGAAAGGAACCAAGCCACATCAGCTATTGCCAAATTTGATTCGGCAATTTAATTTCTCCATAAAAACAGTCGTGCGGACTTTAGTGCAAATATCGGCGCATTTTCTGCGTAGTACAAAATAAAATTCTTTAAAATTGCAAAAGAATCCGCAAAAACCTTCTCTCGTAAGAAAGTGCATTGCCCGATTAAAGGCAATGGCCGATGTGGCTTGGTTCCTTTCTGCTAAACGCGTCCCAACTATCAATGGAAATAATAACTTCTGCTGAGGCTCTTAGTCGGACCTCCTGGTCAGAAGCCAGAAGTCCTGACCTGGGTCACTGAAAACCGAGACATTGAGGCCCGGTGTGTCAGCTTTTGATATAAGGGCCTTTGCACGACTCCACCAGGAGGCCAGATGCTTTGCGCTGCGATTATATGACTTTAATTTATGATTGTTAATTGGACGTCTTTCTGCCAAACGGAACTAGGTGCATTACGACGTGAGCCCTGTTATGCATACATTCTTATGGATCTCAGGGCTCATGTCTTAATGCACATTGTTCCGTTTGGCATGAATACGTTCAATTTATGATCGGAAACAACGAACTTTTACGAGCGCCACTTTTCATCGGGACAAAAGCTCGGAGTCTTTGAGCAGGCTCCGACTGGCGAGAGGCCATGTTGTCAATCGATGTGGCCGAAGTTCGAGCCACGTATCTCCATTCCGGTGTTTTAATATTTCCGCTTCTTATCTATTTTGTTTTTTCGCAGAGTAACAAGTCAACTTCACAGCTTAAAATCTCTCCTCTCCTCATTCACTGGATAAAAAAACACATTGTATCTAGAGTCCAGACTCTTAAAAACATCGACAAGAAAAACTACTCTTGATTCAATCGGATATTTGCTTAAATCAAGAACCAAGCCTTTTAATTTGAGCGGATTTCCTTTTGATTTAAGCAAAAATCTGATTGAATCAAGAGTACTTTTTCTTGTCGATGTTTTTAAGAGTCTGGACTCTAGATCCAACGTATTTTTTTTCCATTGCATATAAGCTCCGAGACCTCCTAAATTTGCGTATCTGGTAACGCTTAGTTCCAGCGTTCTACCGGGCCGATTTTCACGATTATTGCGGCTATTGACAGGCAATTGCCCCTAGATGAGCCCGCTATATTTGAATTTTGAAAATATGACCCAGGTTTTTTAATATTACGTGGTAAAGTTGCGAAACAATTTCTCCCATTTAAACAATGTAATAGCAAACAACAAAATCTAGCATTGGACGAATCATAACATCTCGAAAATTGCCACTGGAAGAATTAAAATTCAAAATATCCTCGGTGTCGTACACCGCTCTTGTCTGTATAACTGTTTCAATTATTGTCTCATTTTAATAATCATGAATGTAATAATCCAATTTTGTCACTAACATTTTAAATAAAACTCGTTGAGAACCTCTCCCCCTCCAATACGCAGAATCTCTGAGTGTTTAAAACCCTATTTAAAAAGAACTAAAAATTTTTTTTAAAAAAAACTATAAAAAAATATCCTCATATGCATACATATTACGGTCGGATTTCAAGCGTTTATCCTCCGAAGAGAAAAGTGGCTTAATGCCTCTGTTTAAATTAATTATCCTGTGACTGTATAAATATTTACATTTTTTAGGGAAAAACTGAAAAGCCTGTCGACGAAAACACACCTGCATTGAGGTTAGAAAAAAAAACAGGCGCTCATTAACAGACGTGTTTTTGTTCTTTTTTTTCTCTTGTTCTTTTTCTTTTTCTTTTTCAACAGTTTTTTCGTCGCTTTCCTGATAATTCAAAAGCGATTAGATGTCAGCTGGTTGCGAGGACTCGTTTTCCAGCATGTTGTCAAACTGTGCGGTATATAAGGAAATATGGCGTCCGATTCCCTGATCATGATTGCAGCAAAATGGTTGTTTAGGAGTCTACTCCCCGGAGAAGTCATGCCTCTTATCATCACTCCTCAGACGTAACGGCGCACACTGTGGTATTTGACCGAAAAACCTGGCCAAAACCTCAATTTTAAATTTTTTTTTAGGGGAAAACCAATGTGATATTCGAAATCTACACTGTTTTTTACCCTGGTAGACATGTATGTTCCATTTTTCGAGTGGCTCAATTTCCCGCGAAGAGACCACGAAGTTACCTATTTCTCAGTGATTATTTTGATATGTTTCGGCGCGCTACTCGTCGATCAGTTTACTTCAACTGTGCGATCATAAGAGGGAAGTTCGGCGATATGCAACACATTCTTAGGGGGATAATCTACACAACTAACCACAGTATTTTTGAAATTTCTTTTTTTAGTGATTTTCACAGGAGGTTGAAAAGTGATGTAAAAGTAAACGTTTTTTTCGAAATTCAGAGGCCGATATCTTTTTTCTCTCAACTGTTCTCAAGCAGTTTGAGGCGGGATGTTATAGTCCAAAGTGGGTATTTTCATGATTCAGGGGTAACAGACTGAGGAAAACTGAGGAAATTGAAATTTTTGACTTTAAAGATGGACTTTTGAGCGATTTTCACAAACATGAATGGGAAAAATTATGTCGATACTAACGACTGAAATTGTATTTTTCCAACAGCTCTGACCCATTTAGTACCAATTGGGTGATATTCGGTCACGGAACCTGTTTCTTTGGCCCCTACGCCCTCGTAAGAGGGATAAAAAAAATAATTTGAAAGCGGATGAGAGGGTCACTTTAAAGTCTTGCAAAAGTGTTTAATCCGTTATCTAACAATCTCTTCGTGCATTATCCTTGAGTATAGACATATTTATGCCATGATTTACTTTGACAGACAAATTTGAGTCCATGCGGCCCCGGGGATGGGGCTTTAAAAGTGGCCCTCTGGCACCATGAAATTACGCTGTGAGGCACATTTGAAGCCTCGTAAAAGTGAGATATGTGGTTTTCTTACGAATTTCGTGGTGAAATGCCTCACTTTGAGATGTGGACCATGGGTTAGGAAGGAACCCATCAAAATGAAACATTTTCACAGGTGCTTTCTGTCTTTACAATGGTTCTTATTATGATAGAACTCATTTTCATCTTATAATTTATCCTCAAATCATCATATGGAGGTCCCGGCACTTTCATACTAGCACTAATTTTGATTCAAAACTGTCAAAAATCTAATATCTAGAATGATTCATATTAATTTTTTTGAGAAATGTACAATTACTCCTCAATGTGAGAGATCGGCTGTTTCGTCAAAAATTTTGAAGTGACTTACGCTGTTTTAAAGAAAAACCATTAATGAGGTAATAGAAAGTCCTTATTTCGAAAAGTAGACCATAGGTGAAGGAGAAACTCGTCTAAATGCACCGCTTTAGTTAGATACTTTGCGTCCTTTTAAAGGCTTTTTGGAGGGCTTCTTGCACCCTCTTTAAACTCTCCGCAAATTGTCATATGATGTGTTAGGTGGTTAAATTGTGCATATTATCACATAAGAAGAAGTACTGATTGTAATATATTTTTAAAACTCGGCGATAACTGGTGATAAATAGTTTTGGCCAGCTTTTCAGGTCCAATACCACAGTGTGCGGCGTATCTTTATTTCGCGTGAGCCCTAAAAAACATGAAGTTATATGGAGAACAAAGAAATTGAGATGCACCCTTACGTCACAGAGATACGTCATGGGTCGCTCGAGTGCCCCTAGCATACTAAAAAAAAAAAAAATCGAAATAATGTGTCGAACGTTCAGTTTGTCAAATCTAACTTTTGATCCGTCAAACCTGACACTCGGTACATGAGTGATTTTTCATTTGAACCGAACTGAAAGAGGACGAGGAGGCTCGGTTCAGAGACGAAGCGAAACCCTCCATTGGTATCTCAGCAATGGTGGGAGCTTTTACTTTCGGAACTTCAACATCCAACTGTTGACCTACCTCTTAGGTGGATGCTTAGCAAAGTGTTCACTATTTCGGTTGGCAAAGGAACAGAAGTACGATTAACTTTTTTGGCTTATTACGTCACCCAAAGCTCATCGTCCACCTAGAGGATAGCTCCACACCCAAAATAGAATGATAACTGGACCGAGTTAAACAGAAAGGAACCAAGCCACATCAGCTATTGCCAAATTTAATCGGGCAATTTAATTTTTTACATGAAAACAGGTGTACGAATTTTTGGGCAAATTTCTATGGATTTTCTCGATAATACGAAGTAAATTTCTTAAAATTTTCAAAGGAATCCGCACAAACGTTCTCTCGTAAAAATTTGGATTCCCCTGTTAAATTTGGCAATAGCTGATGTGGCTTGTTTCCTTTCTGTTTAACGCGGTCCAACTGTTGCTACCTTACACTCCCGTCCTCAGCAAAAAAGCTGTAACTCCATTCGGGATTTGTTCAGCTTTTCTTTGACGAATGTTTCATTACCGAAAAATTGACAACCATGTATCCTTCTAAATTCTAAAATAACTGTGGCACGACATTCAGAATTCAAATTCACGATAGTGATCAGGCTCAGTAATAGAACAGTATGCGTGGTAGAAAAATGGAACGTCTTAATTGGAATTACGGCGCTTTTCCCGTGGACAACAGTATGTCTATCCGTAAGGAATTTTTGAATTCCTGAAATTAGAAGTTTCCACCTGTTGCCAAGAAATTATAGAAGGGTCTCTAATTCTTTGGTTCACTGAAAAAAAACTCCACCCGTGGAAGCCGTGCTTACGGGCTATATAGACCTACCGTCCGGGTTCCGGGCTCAGAGGCCGAAAGTTCCGGGCGTAGCGCCCGGGGCAATCGAAGCTACGGCTCCAGCACCCGGGACTACCGGCCTCCGAGCCCGGAACGGACGGTATGTCTATACAGCCCGTAACTTTTTTTCAGTGTTTCGTCCCACGTATCGAACGTTCAATCCTTCGAACCGACATTTAATTCGACAAAGCGAAATGTTCGATCGACATAGAACACCGAACGCTTTGCTCAGGCGATTGAACTTTTCTCTCAGTGTGCTTTACGAATAACCGAACTTTCCCTCCGAACCGAAAGGCAACGCGGCGCTTTGAAGCGACACGCGACGAGTCACTTAGCGTCTAATTCGAATCAGATGTCCCTCGTCCAGTGACGAAAAGTCACCGCGGTGACAATGACGCCGCCACGGAGCCGCTACGGCCAAATTTATCAAAAAATAACATATTCATAATACTTTTACCATTGAAAATATGTTATTTTTCCTAGGAATTGGCAACGTTGAGGAGGACGAGCCGCGGAGCTGACTAATGGGCCGCTCCGACCTACAATTAAATGATGCGCCGCGCCGGTGCGTCGATTACGCCGCGCGCTAAGGAAGAACGCCGTATGTGCCTTCCACCGTTGCCAAATTTATCTCGATAAAATACGAATTTATAGAGAAACCTGTGAATATTTTTCTACCGATTATTTGACGATGTTTTTTCTGCAATTTGTATCTAATTTGTCTAGAAATGTCAAGGTGGAACGTGCAAATTTTTCAGAATTTGGTCGGTGTTTTCTTCGATGAAATTTGGCAATGTTGGAAAGTTCTTACGGCATTCTTCCTTGGCGCGGCCGAGTACGGAACGTGGCCGCTTCGCACTGAGGAGACTCATTCAGGCCAGCGGCACGGGAATGGATGAATGAAAATTTCAGGAGGGACAGAGAATGTTCCTTCTTCTCCGTCTCTCCTCCTCGCTATGCAGTGATTGGTGAGGTGGGGGGAAGGGGGAGAGATAGGTAGAGAGAGGTGTAGAGAGAATGCGGCTGAAAGCAAAATATTTTATAAAATACTGGAGTGCCTGTGAGGAAAGAGTATGGACAGTTGGTCTAATTCAGGGCCGGATTTACCTATTTGCCGCCTATGGGCCGCCTGTATTTTGCCGCCCCCTTCTGATTCGTTTTGAAACATCGATGCAAACCATCAAGTGAATGTGCCGGAGGAGGAGAGGTGCATAAGACGCGTTTACTCGTGTTGGGTACATTTTTTGTGGAAGTCCTGTCAACACTAGCAAGAGTTCACGGAACTTTGCGCAAAAATTAAGTTCCGTGAACCTATCTCTGTGTGGACAAGGCCTTTCATCTATAAGAAACGAACGAAAAAATTATGAAAGAATAATCATGGATGTGGTTTAATAGTTTTTTTTTTTTTTTTAATTTTCGCTGCCGCGCCGACCGCAATGTGTTCGGCGCAATGCGTGAAGTATCCCTACAGTCTTGTAGGCGCTATGCGTTTCACGCCGATCGCTGCTGACCGCACTGTTTTTGACGGAACGCGTGAAGTATTCATGCAGTCTTGAAGGCGCTATGCGTTTCACGCCAACCGCTGCTGACCGCACTACGTTTGACGCTATGCGTGAAGTATTCATGGAGTCTTGTAGGCGCTATTATGTGTTTCATGCTGACCGGCATGCTGAGGGTCTCTCCTTTTCATCTCAAGTCCTCGCTCGTCATCATTGCCCTCTGCGCCGCGTGGTGCAGAATTGTGCCACGCCAAATTGCGTGTTTGGTTTATCTCCCAACTAAACTATATGAAAGGTGCTGTCTCTTGTATCGCCGAAAGACGACAAGACTTGTGAAAGATTTGAAATTCCCAACATGAACATTTCGTCGCCCCTTTGGCGTTAGGGCGTATCTCAATTTCCGCTTTAGCCCCAGAAAGCATGGGTTCATACGTGTAACAGGGCTCAAAAAGCAAAAAAATAAAATTAAAAAATGAAAAAAAATTGATAAAAATTAAACAAAATTGAAAACAAAATGCGCTGATTCCAAACTCGAAGGGTAGGCAGGGGGGATCCCTATTCTTCTCCTCCCGATTCTGTTGATGCACTCTCTTCTAAACGAGCTGACTCACAATCAGTCAGATCGGGCCGGGTTTAAGCTCATTTGGAATTTTTGCACCCTAAGTAAACGTAGTCGAACAGGAAAACCCACACGACGCTCTCGAAAGCCTCATCCTAATAACACTCGAAGAGCGCTGTGCAGAGAGATCCCGGTGCAAAGAGCCAGTCGCTGTTTACATAAAATCACACCTGGCGTGTGGAAGACAGAAGAGTGAAAGACAGCGCCCGCTGAGTATTTGAACAGGAGGTGCCAAAGGATGTCGGATGTTGCCACACGGCGATCAACCCCAACGCACGAAGATAGAAAAAACCCGGTTTTAAGGGTAGACCCGGCAACAGGGCGTGGGGACCGCCGCGAAATCACCAGGACACCTCCATTCTGAGACATAACCGCCGATTAAGATAATCCCTGGATGGCGCTCGGTGGCACGATGGGACCGGAAGATAAGAGACCGGGCTTTACGATATATCGATTGCTCCGTCATTTAAACCTATAAAAAGGGTCGATAAACCGAGCGTTTGTAACGAACACCTTTATATCGATTCTTTACTATATCACCAAATGGGGAAATATCGATAGTCGATCATTCATGCCTCATTGCAACGAACACTTTAATATCGATTCTTTACCATAGCACCAAAGGGGGAAATATCGATAGTCGATCATTCATGCCTCATTGCAACGAACACTTTAATATCGATTCTTTACTATAGCACCAAATGGGGAAATATCGATAGTCGATCATTCATGCCTCATTGCAACGAACACTTTAATATCGATTCTTTACCATAGCACCAAATGGGGAAATATCGATAGTCGATCATTCATGCCGTAGAGGCCGAGGAAAACCAGGTGAAACGATTTGTTTCGAAAAAGGACATGCCCATTTTTCGAATGGTCCTCGAAACGGTAATGTTCTAATGCGGCCGAGGGTCCATTTGGAGATGGATCTGTTTCCTTTTTGGAAAGAACCGTTCACTTTCGTTGTCGTCGCCGTTTAGGGCCTTCCGCGGACGAATATCTCGATTTTTGGCCCGATTTGGGTTTTCGAGTCCAGTAGGCCAGCGGAGGCTTGTTTCCGGGAGCGTAGCCGAATTCTACCGGCCGGAATGAGAACGATGCTGCTGAAAATATTCAAACGAATTTTGCGTTTTCTCGAGGGTTGCTGGTGGGGAATCAGCATTCTTAAACTTCTTCCTTGCGCGTCAGTTGGCTTAGTGGCCCGTCAATGTTCCGTCTAACTTCAGGTCAACAAGTCCTGCACTGGAAAAAAAACACATTGGATCTAAAGCCCAGACTTTTGAAAACATTGACAAGAAAAATTACTCTTGATTCAATCAGATTTCAGCTTAAATCAAAAGGAAATCCGCTCAAAATTAAGAGGCTTGGTTCTTGATTTAAGCTTGAATCTGATTGAATCAAAAGTATTTTTTCTTGTCGATGTTTTTAAGAGTCTGGACTCTAGATCCAATGCGCTTTTTTCCAGTGTATAGTTAATCTTCTAAAGTTTTGAAAATTTCCTGGAGAAAGCTCCCCGTGGACCCCTTCTCCGCTCCCTTCGCTCGAAGTGTCTAGGTCCGCCTATAAGTGAGAAGGTGGAGGTGAAGGTGAAGGTGGCTAAGTGCATTTTTTTCAAAATTGAAGTATTACTAATTTCAGCTAAAATTAGTTTTTCAATACAGGTATGTTCGGTGAAAAATCCACTCCTGAAATCCAATTTCAAGCATAAGATAGAGAGTTTGAACTTTCTTTCCACCATGAACTCCATGTATCGAAGTTCGAGGCATTAATCACGCACTGGGAAAAAAAACACATTGGATCTAGAGTCCAGACTCTTGAAAACATTGACAAGAAAAAGGACTCTTGATTCAATCAGATTTAAGCTTAAATCAAAAGGAAATCCGCTCAAATTAAGAGGCTTGGTTCTTGATTTAAGAGTATTTTTTCTTGTCGATGTTTTTAAGAGTCTGGACTCTAGATCCAATGTGTTTTTTTTCCAGTGCGTATTTCTTGAAACATCAAAAAAGTGCACCCATGCAGCTTGTCCTTCAAGTCCCTCGCGTCTTAGAAGGAAAGAAAACAAAACCAAATCGAAGACGAAATTGGATTGCATTTTGCAAAAAGGAACCACTAGCATTGCGATGTTGCTAAGATTGTGCAACTTCTTTTGTCTTGGAGGAAAACCCCGATTATCCCGTAATAGTTTCTATTTTACTCGCTAAAAACTGTAAATTTAAGACAAAAATTACCATCTAAATTTCATAGTTTTTCACAATTTCCGCAATTTTATTGCAAAGGATGAAGTTGCACAATCTTAGCATCATTGCAATGCTAGTGGTTCCTTTTTGCGAAATGCAATCCAATTGTTCCGCACGAACAAATTTTCTCAGCGTATAGAAAACGAAAGTAGGAGAACAAGAGCTCGTTCACCGGGTTGTTATTGAGACGATATTCCCGCGTGACGGTGAGCGCGGAGTAAAATTACAAGCAATTAATCTTCCGGGAAGTGATGTTAATTCGCCTCATTAACGGAATCTACGATAGCTGAGGATTTCATTGCTCGGGTCCATGATGACGGCGCCTCATCGCGCAAGAGGCACGCGCCGCGGATTGGCGCCGGCGACGCCAATACGCCGCACAGTGGATCGAGTCAATGGAGAAGGAGATGTTTCATGTGTGAGGAATTTGCGATTTGACTATTGATTCTTACGTAAAAGTTCGCGAGAAACACGATGGTGCCACTGGTTTTTTCTAAAATCATCTCCCAAGCTCAAAAAAAGCTCTCAAGTTGAGGCCAAAATGGAGGGGATATCCACGCTATCCTGAGAGTCCACCAAACTCACCATGCAAAGATAGGGAGCAAATACGTTGACAGGGTTGCCGTGTTGTCAGTTTTAGAGTCCCCAAATAAAGTGGCAGCCCTGTCAATGTATTTGCTCCCTATCTTTGCATGGAGAGTTTGTTTTGATGTAGAAGTGGACTCTCAGGGTAGCGTGGGATATCCCTCCATTTTGGCCTCAACTTGAGAGCTTTTTTTGAGCTTGGGAGTTGATTTCAGAGAAAACCAGTGGCACCATCGTGTTTCTCGCGAACTTTTACACAAGAATCATTAGTCAAATCGCAAATTCCTCACACATGAAACATTTCCATTGGGGCAATTTTGCAAACCTGGACTTTTCAGCGGTTTTAGCTCTGGAAATATATAATGCTAAATAGAAATAACTAATGCATCAAGACGAACTCTCTATGCAAAGATAGGGAGCAAATACATTGACAGGGCTGCCACTTTATTTGAGGACTCCAAAACTGAAAACACGGCAACCCTGCTAACGTATTTGCTCCTCATCTTTGCATGGAGAGATCGTCTTGATGTAGAGGTGGACTCTCAGGATAGCGTGGGATATCCCCTCCATTTTGGCCTCAACTTCAGAGCTTTTTTTGAGCTTGGGAGTTGATTTCAGAGAAAACCAGTGGCATCATCGTGTTTCTCGCGAACTTTTACGTAAGAATCAAAAGTCAAATCGCGGATTCCTCACACATGCAACATCTCCATTGGGGCAATTTTGCAAACCTCGACTAAATTTCAGCGGTTCTAGCTCTGGAAATATATAATACTTAATAAAAATAACTATAATGCGAAGTTTACCTGAGAAAAGGCAACTCCAAGCTCGGCGCTCGTCGTGAATGCATCACCTTAGGACGAATGCGCGTCTCAAAGCACAAATTGAACCATTAAGAGATACGAACCTGAAACAAATAATTCAAACTTTATGGTGAAATTTTGCAAAATTTAAATGTAAGCTGACCACACTGATTTCCTTTCAGATGTTTCTCGCCAACTTTTACATTAGAATCAATGGTCAAATCACAAATCCCTCACACATGCAACTTCTCCATTGAAGAGGTCGGACTCGAAATTTTCGACCGAAACTGCATATTTTGATGTTAAATTCCTCAAATTTTAAAGTTTAAGGGGTAGCACTGAAAGTAAATTTCACAAGAAAACCAATGGAACCACTTTTAAAACCTGAAAGTTTTGTATGAACGGAGTTATGAGCGTTTAAAGTTTTCAAATTTTGTCTGACGTCCCCTATTGACTCGGTCCAATGTGCGCCGCAGAGTCGAACGCCGCGACGCCATGGCGCGGGGCGAGTGACCACGCTGTCGTGTTGAAGAAAAACGCCGTATGGACCTTCAGGCGTTGCCAAATTTCCTTTGATAAAACACGAATTTCCGGGTAAGCTTATGAATATTCTCCTTCCAATTTTTCAGATAATTTTGTTCGCAATTTCACCTAAAGTTCCTGAAAATTTCAAGGAGAAATATTCATTTCTTCCCGCAAAGATAAACATTTCATTGAAGGAAATTTGGCAACTCTCGAATGTTCGCACGGCGTTCTTCCTTAGCATGGGTGTTCGTATTCGTATGTACATTGGGCACACGCGTCGCGCAAGATATTGACGTTGCAGATTTTCTGAGCTACCTCCTTTAAAAATTGACTCGATTCCTTCTCCGTTCCAGATATGTTCGTATAGATTTAAGGTGTTCGACACGGTTTCTGGCGCGGTGGAACTAGCGTCCGATACATCGCATTGATTTGTCAAAAATCTCGGCAGTTTTTGATTATTTTGCCAACATGGCGATAGCCCGCGCGCATTACCTTGAAGAATAATTTTAAATCAAAAATTTGGTAAAATTCAGAGAAATGAAAGTGGACTTCTGTTTGAAAAAAAACCTCGCATTCGATACAAAAATCGATAACTATATAAGTATATACCGAGTGCGGGTTTTTTTTTTTAACAGGATTCTGCTTCATTTCTCTGAATTTTGCCAATTTTTTGGTTTTGAATGATTCTTTAGGCTCATGCGCAGGGGTTATCGTCGTATTTTGGCTAAACAATTCAAAATCTGCTGAATTTTTGACTGCGAATTTTAAATTATAGATGCGATATATCGCATACCAGCTCGACCACGTCAGAAACCTTGACTGATCAAGTGATCACCTTAAATACGTCGAAATATACACGGAAAAAAGTGTGAGGGGTTATCCCCTAAAATTCTGGTACTACCCTTAATTGTTGGATGATATGGACATTTCTAATCAATTGTGGTAGTACCGCAACTCAAGTTAGGGTAGTACCGCAACATTTGGGTTAGTTATCTAATTTATTAGGGTACTAGCATAATTAATTGGGTTGCTACCATAATTAATTGGGGTACTACCACAATTAATTTGAAATGTCCATAACATCCAACAACCTGCTTTTTTTTCCATGTAAAATTGCGAACTGCCCATGAGAGGCCATGAAATGCACTTAAGATTCTCTCCTTTCCCTTTTAAAGTTCAAAAGGCTTTATTTAGGACATCACTTATCTTCAGCACGGGTGTGTTTGGGTCTTCGAATTTCTAGTTGGCAGGAGGTGCTCGAATGGCTGGGAGGAGGACAAGCGGCTACGCGGGTCGGCGCACAGTGGGTTAAGTCAACTATAGATGTCGGACATGAAATTTGTAACGGAAACTGCGAATTTTGATAAGTAATTCGTCACATTTTAAATTTCAAGGGATGCTTCCTGCAGAAAATTGCACGAGGAAACCAATGGTACCGTTTTTAGAGCCTCAAAGTTTTGTAAAAACGGAGTTATAAGCGTTTAAAATTTCCAAATTTTGTCCGACCTCTCCTCTTGACTCGATCCAGTGTGCGGCGGCGACCGCTAGGTGCGTGGGCGCCACGGCGAGAGCGCGGACACGCGGAGTGGAGAGACAAGCCCGCGAGACCAGTTCCGGACGCGACAAAACGCGGCCAGCGCGCCACGCGGGTCGCCAGAAGCGACTCGGAGACCAGAGAGCCGGAGACATTGCGCAAAATCATGATAAACGGTTTCTCAAACGGTCCACCGTCCGCTCTGCTCGACACCATCTGCTTCCGATTGAAAGCTCCTGAGAGAAATTCTACACTCCGCACGTTTCGAGTCCGAATGAAAATATGACGGGGACAGGTTAAGTGATCCTTAAGGTGAACAAAAATTAAAATGAGCATGTGCAGACACATGTGAAGTATATGGAGAAAAAAAGGGAACGCCGCACGAACAGACATACATTTTTTCAATTATGGATTTTTTTAATCTGGGCACCTTAAAATTTCTAGAAATTTTGCAATTTCAATTTTCTTAATCTGGGCACCTTAAAATTTCTAGAAATTTTGCAATTTCAATTTTCTTTTTCTCACTCGGAAGAGACAACTATTCTCTCCGAACAGACAACTATTCTCTCGGGGGAGACAACTTTTCTCTCCGGAAGGACAACTATTCTCTCCGGAGAGACAAGAGGACTGCATTTTGCAATTTGGAGCTATAGATTCTGGCTCATCTGAAAAAACACTTATGTGCATAAGGAAACTAATGGCACATACGTTGTTTCTAAACCGGGCTGGACTTAATAGTCTTAATAGACTAATGAGTCGCGCCGATGATGGAGGGCAGGTAACCTCCGAAACGCGTCCGCTTCCGTGAAAAGAAGATTTTATGCAAGTGAGTGGTTCAAAAATTGTCTTAAAAGTTTTTTAAATTTTTTAGAATATTAAATTTTACTCTTGTGTAGTGTTTTAAACTCCTAAAATCGTTTCATCTGGACTTAATAGTTCCTAATTGCAAAATGTAATCCAATTATTCTCTCCCTATTCTCTCCCGAGAGACGAGTATTTTCT
This sequence comes from Bemisia tabaci, assembly GCF_001854935.1. Taxonomy (NCBI): domain Eukaryota; kingdom Metazoa; phylum Arthropoda; class Insecta; order Hemiptera; family Aleyrodidae; genus Bemisia; species Bemisia tabaci. The sequence continues at coordinate 569,029 of NW_017547262.1, read as the reverse complement.
CCGGAGAGACAGTTATTTTCTCCAGAGTATTTATCTCTCCGGAGAGAATAGTTGGACGTATTTCTACCAAACAGACCTATGTGCAAGTGAGAAATATGGGGTGTGCTCGTTAGTTCTCTTTGCGTAAGAGTGAATGATAATAATAAAGCGCCAATGACGTCAGCGACAACGAAGGAGCGCCGGCACGACGCGACGGGGAGATCGCTAGAGTGAGCCCTTAACTCATGAGCCCTGTGCACAAGGCTCTCTTGCCATGCCCGCGGCTCATGAGTTCCGCATTGAGTTGGCACATAGGTCTCTTTGATAGAATGTAATATCCCGCTTTTCCAATTCTTCAAAAGGAATCACGTCCACTCACCACATTGCTTCTTATGCAGCTTCGACGAGCACACCCCATATTTCTCACCTCCACATAGGTCTGTTTGGTAGAAATACGTCCAGTTATCTAAAATACTTGAAAATTTCAAGGAAAAGATGCACGACTTTCCTCAAAAATACTTGTTTTATCCTGAAAAATGTGGCATCTCCCGAACGTTCATACGACGTTTTTCCTTAGCACGGCAGAATGGGCCAGCGACCGCTCGGTGTTGTCCAGGTGTCGCGTCACCGACGAAGTGGTCGCGGTCGTAGCGGAGCTGGCGCGTGAGAAAACTCGCCCACGGGACATTTGATGTGACACGGGTGCCGGTGCCGGTGCATACTGCATGGTCGTAGAGGCGCGGGCGAGGGCGAGGGAGGGCGAGGACAATTGTGTAGTGGGCGAATTCTGCATTTCTGCGACAACCAGCGGTGAACCCGGCGATCCCACCTACCAATCAACAGAGCTTTCGCGACCACGCCACCGTCCGAATCCTTTCCATTGCAGCCCCTAAACGTCGTTGCCATCCTAACCGCAGATAGAGTCCCTTTATAGAGCTTTGTCTCCACGAAACGTCTCATGGGATTTGTCCCGAGGAAAAATCTCACTTGCGAAATTGGGAATAATATTCAGTCAGTCAATACTAAACACAGTGGCAAATAAATTTCCCCGGGAAAAAAATGTATTTTTGACGAAATCTATGTACATTTTTCCGCAAATTGATCAGATGCTTTAGATTAAATTGCGCACAAAATAGTCTAAAAATTTGGAAGAAAAATATTGACAATTTCCCCTATAAATTCGTATCTTATCAGAGGAAATTTGGCAACGCCTGGAGGTTCGTTCGGCGTTTATCCGTAGTGCTATGGTTACACGCTCAAATTTCCATCAATTTCCGATCAAATGGTGACTGGTCCGCACCATCTACCATTAAATTTCTGCGGCCTGCAAAAATTTGATGGTAGATGATGGAGCTGTGGGACTCATCCTTCGTCTGATTTCCACACAACCGTGCTTATTTCATGCTTATTCCGATCAACAAACACGCTGTTTTAATTAATTTTACTCATCAGTCTAGATAACTCTCGACCGCCATCTTGGTCATCATTTTGATCGGAATTTGACGGAAATTTGAGCGTGTAACCAGGCCATAGCATGGCATAACAATCAAGCATCAAAATACGATTCTGTGACCGGCGCAACTGACCCATTTGCTAATCCAGAAGGCCAAGGGTCGTGCGGAGGCTGATTTAACACCGCCGGAAAACACTTTGAGGACATAGGGGTGGATGTTAAATTTTATGTGCACCTGCTAGGCATTGCACGGAATCGCGACCATAGAGAAAAAAAGAAGGTGTTTGCATCTTGAGGTTTGTTTACCCTGTGACGTAGGACGGTACAACCTGGCCAGCGAAATCCGGAATTCGAAATATGAAAAACGGACCATAATGTCCGATTTTTTTTACTTAAATCAACTCATTATATAATTTCAAGCACTTTTTGTAGAATGACTTTTTTCCATAAATTACACCACTTCCAAGAAAATCGATGATAAAAGTCGCTGTACCGACCTACGTCATCAAAAAAATTCCAAGATGCCCGAAATGCTAGCACCTACTTTTTTTCTCTATGAATCGCGACTGACTTTAAAAATTTTCCGGAAACTGCGTGTCACGGCTCCTAGCTGCTTCCCTCGTCCCGCGCGTCCTGGACCCTCACGCCAAACAGGATCTCGCAAAAGTGCTGATACGAGTGAATCTAGGTCTGATCTGTTCTCACGGGAAATAAGAGCTAAACTTAACTAATATGATGTCATAACATTTCCTCTTCGCTGAGTTGTTGTCTGGCGAGGAAACTGACTCCAGTTTCCTGGCTTGAAAGCGCTATTTTCCCAGCACAAGGGTGTACGATTAATTTTTAGGTCTAACGTGCAATTTTCGTTTCGAGGTAAATGAAACAAAATTTCTATTCGGAGATCAACGCTACTCTTCTCCTGATGATGGTCGATGAACAACTTTTTGCACAACTCTATTTGCACGTGTGTATGCTAAAAGGAACTATACGTGCGTAGGATTGACGTGTTACATAGTTCCTTTTAGCATAAGTACGTACAAACAGACTTCGACTAATGATGACTGATGAATTTCAAAGTGAGCCATATTTGTATTTCTTGGGTCGGTATATAACTGTAGGGGTCGTGACCCACACTTAAAGGGGGCAAAATTGTAATTCTTGCTCAGTAAAAATTGTTCTGAAATTCTAACGATTGACAGAATGACCCCTAATCATTGATATGGCACCAGACATTGCTTCATGAACAATAATATTGTAACAACTAGGGAGAGTAAATTAATGAAAAATTAAGCGATAACGTTTTTCAACACCTTGACCACCGAATTAAAAGTTATGTACAGGGAAAGTTCCGTCAAAATATTCCTTAACCAATTGAAAATAAAACTCAAAAATAAAGCTTATTAAAATCTAAAATATTTTTTGAGGAACCTGTATAATTGCATTTTGCTGAAATTGTTGTGATTGTTGTTAAAATTGTAAATTTGACTTGTGCCAGAGCTTTTTACTATAGGCTGTATGCATCAATAAATTCTATCTATCTATCTGAACGATCGAAACATTTTTCTGGAAATCGATAATGGCACGATAAAAATCAGTAATGATTTACATCATCGGCACTAAATTCAACGTTGGAATTAAGTTAAGATCGCTGAATGAACTTCATTTTATCGCCTTAATGCAACTATTCGGGCACCACGGATGTCCGTGTTGCATACCTACGAGAGATTCCCCGAGACCCGTCTTCCTACCGAAGAGAACCAGCGACTCATCCTGGAAAATTAAGACCCGAGCCCTTCCAGAAAGTCCCACTGAGTCAATACGGGAGTCGGGCAAAATTTGGAAACTTTTAAAGCTCATGACTCCGTTCATACAAAATTTTGAGGTTTTAAAAGTGGTTCCATCGGTTTTCTCTTGAAATTTTCATCTTGAAGCACCCCAAAAAATTTAAAATGTTACGAATTAAACATCAAAATTTGCAGTTTAAGTTAGAAATTTCATGTCCGACTTCTCTGATTGACTCAATGGAGATGTTGCATGTGTGAGAGATATGCGATTTGACTATTGATTCTGATGTACAAGTTCGCAAGAAACACGATGGTGCCACTGGTTTTCTCTGAAATCATCTCCCAAGCTCAAAAAAAGCTCTCAAAGTGAGGCCAAAATGGAGGGGATATTCCGCCCTACACCCTGGTCCACCTCTACATGAAGACAGCCTATCCATGCAAAGATAGGGAGCAAATACATTGACAGGGCTGCCACTTTATTTGGGGACTCCAAAACTGAAAACACGGCATCACTGCTAATGTACTTGCTCCCTATCTTTACATGGAGTGTTTGTCTTAATGTAGAGGTGGACTCTCAGGGTAGCGTGGGATATCCCCTCCATTTTGGCCTCACTTTGAGAGCTTTTTTTTAGCTTGGAAGTTGATTTCAGAGAAAACCAGTGGCACCATCGTGTTTCTCACGAACTTTTACAAAAGAATCAACAGTCAAATCGCAAATTCCTCACACATGCAACATCTCCATTCACTGTATGAAGACTCCGATGAAATTGTGACGGCAACAAAATTCTAGTCGTAACAACAATTTTGTACACCAACAACGTGGAGAGGTTATTCCCCCTTTCTATCAACTGTAGACGGTACCCACGAGAGCATAAACTTGAAATATTATAATTCAGCGTTTTTTTACGACGCGGGCAACTGGATGAGGCTCGTGGGATCTCACAAAATCACCCGTAAATAAAAATCAATAGGCTCCGACTGTCAAGGAGAAAGCTCGATGGCCGCGCGGCCGCAGAAAAATTCTATCGCGCGTAGACAACACCGTTGCCGTTCTACGGTAAATTATCGTATTTTCCATGCAATGATTCCGTCACACACAAGAGATTCGAATGAATGAACAGGAGCACTGGAAAAAAACACATTGGATCTAGAGTGCAGGCTTTTGAAAACAGTGACAAGAAAAAATACTCTTGATTCAATCGGATTTTTCCTTGAATCAAAACGAAATCCGCTTAATTTAAGAGGCTTGGTTCTTGATTTAAGCTAGATTCTGATTGAATCAAGAAAACTTTTTCTTGTCGATGTTTTTGAGAGTCTGGACTCTAGATCCAATGTGTTTTTTTCCCCCAGTGAATTTCAGAGGTGATTTCGCACCAAAGTCAAGATATGAGCACGTGAAATAAATCTGAAATTTATTTTTTAACCAGAGCCGCCATTTTATTTTACCAAAAGATTCCGAGGTTTCAGGAATTAAGTCCGATCCTTCCAAGTTTCGAGATAAATTCCGATTTTTTCAAAAGTTCCGGAGGAAAAGTCCGAAGTATGCCTGGATTTAGTTCCACAGATCGTCAAATTGGATTAAATGATCGGTAAAACTGACAAAAACCTCCAAAATCCCGATAAATTGCCGGAAAAATTCGAAAATAGCTACGATTTCCAGGAATTTCAAGGATTCCGGGAAAAGTTCCAATTATTTGAAAATTTTCGAAATTCGGAATCAATTCCATAAAATGGCAGCACTGTTCTCAACTGGAGGTTTAAGTGAGAGCTTTAACGGGAATTCCCGATGGAAATCTACTTTCCCGGGAAAGTTCTTGCGATATACCAGCGATATGCACACTTATCGATGGCTAAGGTGCGAGATCACAAATCTCCAGCCACCCGCTCCCACCAATAGGATCCCCCTATATCCTTTTTCCTTCTTTGTCTATAGCTTTGTCTATCAATTTCAACAATCAGCCCGCAGCGGGCTGATTGTTGAAATTGATAGACAAAGCTATAGACAAAGAAGATAAACCGAAAATAAAGCGATTCCATTGGTTGTAGCGGGTGGTCGCAATGGATAAAGGAGGTAAGCAATAGACTAACTAACGGCAACCTATGAGGGATCTTTTAGTTGGTCCATCATTTTCTCCCTTAGTCTATGTATAAGAACCACTCATTTCAACCAATTGGATCGCTCCATACTCCTTATATCTTCTTTGTCAATCACTTTGCCTATCCATTTCAACAATCAGCCCGCTGTTGGACACAGCGGAGACATTATTCTTCAGAGTCCTTCGAGACTGACTATGGAGATGTTGCATGTGTGAGGGATTTGCGATTTGACTGCTGAGTCTTAGGTAAAAGTTCGCGAGAAACACGATGGTGCCACTGGTTTTCTCTGAAATCAACTCCCAAGCTCAAAAAAAACTCTCAAAGTGAGGCCAAAATGGAGGGGATATCCCACCCCCAGTGATGCCGTGTTTTCAGTTTTGGAGTCCCCAAAAAAAGTGGCAACCCTGCTACTGTATTTGCTCCCTATCTTTGCATGGAGAGTTTGTTTTGATGTAGACGTGGACTCTCAGGGTAGGGTGGGATATCCCCTCCATTTTGGCGTCAACTTGAGAGCTTTTTTTGAGCTTGGGAGTTGATTTCAGAGAAAATCAGTGGGACCATCGTGTTTCTCGCGAACTTTTACATAAGAATCAATGGTCAAATCGCAAATTCCTCACACATGCAACATCTCCATTGAACTTGACAGACAAAGCGATAGACAAAGAATAGGATCGCTCCATGCTCCTTACGTCTTCTTGTCTATCACTTTGCGGATCAATTTCAAGAATCTGTTGGAGATTACAACGGAAAATAGAGTGTTTCGGATGCGAAGAGCAACAGCGGCGGGTCGTTTGCGGCGAAATAGTAGACAAGACAAGGCGGAGGTGCGGCTGGATACTCGCGCTCTACGCGCGGCGCGGCGCGCATAACCTTTACAAAATCGCGTGGGCAGCGCGACTCCGACTCCAGAGCTGCTAATAACACAAATCCACTCCAGATGGCCCGAGCGGCGACCCAACCGAGTCTCCAACGGGTCTTGTGAAACTACCGAGTCTCGAAGACCGCGTCTCCGCCAACCTCGGGGTAAAAGGCTCCGTTCGTTAAGATGCTAACGTGATTTCGTCCGGATTTATGCAATCGTTTTGTCCAACGCCGCGAAACCTCTGTCATGTGGCTTGGATTGCATTTTGCAAAAAGGAACCAGGAGGATTGCAATGTTGCTAAGATTGTGCAGCTTCTTTTGTCTTGGAAGAAAATCTTGATTAAAATGAACAGTTTCTATTATAATCGCTAAAAACTGTAAATTTAGGACGAAAATTACCATGGAAATTTCATATTTGTTTAGAATTTCAATAGTTATATTGCAATGTGTGAAGTTGCACAATCTCAGCAACATTGCAATGCTCCTGGTTCCTTTTTGCAAAATGCAATCCATGTGAGACTCCCGATTTGGGAATTGGATGGATCGTATTCGATAGGGGTTCGATGTACCGTTTGGTTCAAAACAATAGAACATAAGTGTATGCTCATTGTGTGTTCTTGTAAGTGTGTAGTTAAAACACTCGGTAAAGGACACACACAACTTCCTCGGAAATTGCGTGTGATCTATTGCACTGTCCCGAGTCGCAAACGTAACTGAACTTTTAACGAAAGGGTCTCTACTGCGCCTACAATATTTCGTGTATGCAATTCTGACAGTCGTCGAGTACGAATATTTGTATGAAGGAGCTCATAGCAATGGACCACTAGACAAGGTACGAATTTCAGCATTCTGATACATGTTGCTTCGCCAAAATTTCACGTAAAACACGATGCGCACAACGAAAATTACCGAAATCAACTCCTTCCAAAGATATTTAATGATTCTTGATGCGTGAATTCAAACCACCCGCTCATGATAACTCAATGCTCTACGTGATTAACATCGCGCGCCAAACGTTATCGTGAACGTCTCTGCGATAAAAAAATCTGGCAACCTCAATCTTGACGCTTTGGCTCAGCTGTAGCAAATTTCTTATAGTTTGAACAACACATGGTGGGACATGAACATTGCTCGACTGAGAAGTTTGCTGAAACCGTTGTAGTGTGCGATTTGACTCGCGTAGAGCTTTGAATTTCTTGTGAGCGGGCAGTTCAAATTCCTCGTAACCAATGTGAAATAAAAATGTTAATATCTCCGTTAGGAGTTGTTTTCAGTAATTTTTGTTGCACGAATCGTGTTCTACGTGAAATTCTGGTTAAGAAACATATATCAGAATGCTTAAATTTGTACCTTGCCTAGTGGTCCATTAAGCAAGCCCACCGAGTCGCACATCTGTCAAAAAGGAATTCAAAGCGCCTTCTATATGTTGCGTATGCAATGAGGACAAGCGTAGAGCACGAATAGTGGTATCAAGAGATCTATGGTAATTAGACGGGGCGTAAAGTCAAGGCGGCGCCGACGCGTAGTTTCGCACCTACGAGCGAGTGCGATTGAGAACAGCGCGCCTTCAATGTTTTGCAATGCAACACGCACAATCGTAGGGCACGAATAGTTGCATCCTGCTGATTACCTATCGCAATCTCCTGCAAAACTGCAACACTTGACAACGGCTTTTTTTAGTTTCGAGCAAAGTTATGCGACTGAGGTGATTTGTTTGTATCAAATTACTCATCGATGTCTAAAGTGCAAAAACCACGATTCTTCAATGCGTTGTTTCAAAATCTTCGCTCTAAAGTTTGTTCTTTGAAGAGAAACAAGTCGTCCTGGTAGCTTTACATTTGTGCAGAGTATTTTACTGATAGAGATGGAAAATGAAGGACGTTTTCAAGAAATTACGTCGAGCGGTTTTTGTAGGAAAAAAGGAAAATCTCAAACGAAGATACGTGCTTTTATACTTTGACTGTCGCTGTCTTTGCCGTAGCAGTGTACTTGTGCAAGTGTACAAAGTGCACAAGCAGTGGACAGAAATTCGGAATGAATTTTAGACTTGCCAGGTGAGCTCATTGTGATTTTTAAGCCATTTTTCACCACAGGCAGCTCTATATTTTACCTGCGCCAACTCACACAACTAACTAATTGCATGCGAAATGAAAAGGAACTTTGATTCTGATATTATAGTGGGTGTTTCTGTTTTGTATGAGCTTTTAATCGAATCGCCCGCGACACGAAATTTCTTCCTACTTTTAAACTACTCTTGAGAGTGCTCGATTTTAGTCAGTTTATTGTATTTAAGTGCGAGAAAGCCTGCTTCTAGACCGATGAGAGCCCTCTAATTCCAGGCTATTGGACCCGTCGCATTTTTTTATTTGGATTCGCCCTCATTTGATAAGGTAGGCAAGAGAGCTCCCTGGAGCAGGAATAGTGGTATTCAAGAGACAAAAAAGTTAACACACAGAGCAGAAATAAACATATTGTAACAAAGGTAGCCCTTAGGTGTGACATCTTGATACCACTATTTTGACCAGAGCGAGCGTGTTTTTGCCCGCTCTCCTGTTATGTTGCATTTAGGGATATCAATTAGGGTAACAAAAGTTTCGATTTCGAACCGTCAGCTGATTTCGTGACCATCATGCACTACTCAACAGGGCTTAAAATCAACCATCTCACTAAAGATTTTCTCATCAAGATTTCACGTAGAATAAAACTGAAAAAAATTCTAAAATTTCAATCTTTCTTAATTTAACCCATATGTGAGACATTAGCCAGTGAGTAAGTGACTGAGAAGCCAGCTGGAGGGCCAGATTCTGTCCACAATAAACTAATTTTTCTCATGAAAAATGAATAAAAATATTTTTCAAAACTTTCAGCACAGATTCTTCGTTTTTTAAACCACTTCTTTTAAAAATCACTAATTTTGGGGAGGAACTATAAAGTAAATAGAGTCAGTGACTTCTGTAGTTTTTCTCACCCCTCTCTAGATACTTACATGGATAAAATCAGGGCTGAGAAAGCTGTAACATTTAAATCTACACACAAGGGATATTTTAACTATATAATAATAAATTTCTTCACGATTAGGTATACTATCCACAATACGCCTTGGGATCTAACGGATGAGAGAATCAAACGTCATCACTGCGTGCTTCTCGGAAAAACACGTTCAATTTTGAAAAATTATTTAGGAGCTTTACGCAAATCACTCTAAATTTTAATAGCCGAGCGAAGTAATAAACTGTAGTGTTAACTTTTTATGAACTATACCTTGAGACTGTTTTAACTCAAAAAATGAATGGCTAATTCCTCGATCTTATCAAACCTGTCACTGAATGTATGGCTTCACCTAAGATTTTCCTCAGTTCTGCATAAATTTTTCATTTCGGAAGGACAATACTTTTTACTCCGAAAAAATCGAAGGAGATAATGAAAGGGTTTCTTTTATTTTTGAACGAAAAATTGGACCGAGTTCATCAGAAAGGAATCAACCCACATTAAGTTGAAACTGAGAAAAAGAGGTTTGAAGTTTTATTCCTGCATCAGGCTCAATTAAACTAGAAAGGTAGAAATTAAACTTTAACCCCTCTTTTCACCGACTTTCTGTCTTTCGACTCTCAGTTTTTGGCAGGAGTAAATATACGGTTAGTGGAACTCAGAAAAGTTCTTAACTCAATTATTTCGAAAATGTGGGTTGGTTCCTTTCTGATAAACTCGGTAATTGTGTTTACCTCTGAAGAGAATACTCGACTTTCAAAAGATGATATTATATCTCTAAGGAAGGGGATTTTTTCTTTAAAGAAAAATACTTTGTATTTCTGGACTCTTATTTTTGTTCTTGTCGAAAAAGACAATGTATTGCAACAGGAAATACTTAATTTTTCATTTTCTAGTGGGATGTGTTTGTAGAATTCTAAGATTAGGTTAAGAATAATTGTAAAAAGACCAACACGTAGGTCTTATCAATTCATTTTATATACTTAACCTGCATTATACTGATAAAAAAATAAAAAAAAATAATGAAAAAAATAAAAAAAAATAATGAAAAAAATAAAAAAAAATCCCGGGGAAAACATTTTACCTAAATCCTAGAATATCCACAATGAAAAAATGGCATCTCGATCATACCTGAGCATATTCATCGAGGCCTGTGTCCGTAAGGTAATCCAAAGCGTAATCCAAATTCAAGTTTTGTAAGCACGCGGTTTTGTAAACATTGCACACATGCCCGGCACGTAAATAATTCGGGATTTCAGCGCGGCACAGAACTGGAAACGACACCAGTCTCGATCACAGAGAGTAAGTGACTGAGGAGTCGAGCCGGGTGGAAGTCCAGACTTGGTCCAGACGCTGCTGGTCGTACCGGAGCATTGCGTGTAGTTAGGTCTGTGTCCGCAAGGCGCGCTTCACGTTCATCAGTCCTCGACTGCGTTTTTACAACTTTTTCTGCGTTGCCGCACAGTGGGTCGAGTTAATAGATCGTGTCGATACATCAAACGAGAGAGATTGTATCGATATCGATTGGTTCAAAACATAAATATAGCCTCGTCAAAAGTCAATTGAGTAATCTGACGGAACGGGTTTTTTGTGATGGATTTTTAATTCGTATGAGTACTAATTGGACTGCATTTTGCAATTCGCAACTATAAATTCTGGCTCTTCTAGAAAAACACTTATGTGCATAGGAAAACTAATGGCACATACGTCGTTTTTAAACCTGGCTGAAATTTATAGTTCTAAATTGTAAAATGTAGTCCAATTGGCCAAGAGGTAAAATTGCTACGAAATCTCTCATTTTCAACTTCTCTGACAAATATCTTGGAATTTTGGTATGAGGTCAAGTTCTATTGTGTTGAACCAAACGATAGATCGAACCATAATCGAATACGATCCATAGGAAAAGTCGACCAAAATCTGGAAAGTTTAAGAGCTTATATCTCCGTTTGTACAAAACTTTGACGTTCTAAAAGTGGTTCCATTGGTTTTCTCGTGAAATTTGCTGCCGGTGATATCCCTCAAAGTTTAAAATGTGACGAAATAAACATCAAAATTTACAGTATTAGTTAAAAATTTCGTGTCCGACCTCTCTAATTGACTCGATCCAGATTCACTGTGTGCCGCTGTAACTACCGGCGTGTTCTGCCGCGTTACTGAAGAAAGCAGAAAGGTCCAAATTTCGAAATCTGGTTCCATTTGAAATTTTACCAATCTAATTTAAACGAATTGATTCGGCTGAAATAGCAAAGTTCCTCCTATTCGTAAAAAGCGAGAGGTATGAGAAAGCGACGAGTACGGAAAAATTAACGTCATATGAAAGAAAACGGCAGTATAAGCCCTCATAATTCCGCGAGAGACTTAAACTCACTGCTGTCTTGATTCAAATGATATCCTTTTCTGCCAATTTTTTTTTGATATTAGTGTGAAAAATTGAAGTGACGATAAAAGAGCTCCAAAAAATTCTAAATACTTCGTTTTTGGAACATGATTTTTAATAGTATATTTAATTTTTCTAAACAGTGCGTCTTACCGATCGTTGTTATTGAGATTTTTTTTTTTCTGCTGTTCTAAAGCAGGATGTAAGGCTCCAGACAGTTAGTTTTTTTTCGATTTGTCGCTCAGGAGCGAATCCAGCAGGTTGGTCACACTGGCTCTTCTCCATCTAAACATGTGTAAAAAGTCGATTATTGAAGCACTTATTTCCTTCAAAATTCGATTTATTTTCATTGATTTAAATGGACGGGGGAAAGCAATGTTGCCAACCTGCTGCATTCGCTGATGTCGCCGTCATTACTGTAGGGGAGCTTGCATTTACATCACTCCAAAGAATCTTAATAGACTTTAAAAATTACCCTCAATCCTTCATCCTCCAAAAATATTGGTACAAAGTTCAAATGATATCGATTCGTGCCAACGTTGGACGTTGGAGGACAGTGGCGTGGCGTGCTTTGCGATATATCGATTATCATGCAGTTTAAACCTATGGAAAAGGATCGACAAACAGGAAGTTCGCAACGAACACCTTAATAATCGATTCTTTACCATAGGTTTAAATGGGCTAACAATCGATACATCGCAATTCACGCTACGCCACTGACGGCAACGTTGTGACAACGAGGCGGTACACGGGACGTAAACAAGTTCGGAGGAAAGATGTACCGATGTGCTGTCCTAAAGACATCGGCGATGTTGCCGCACGGCGGCAAAAATCGAAAATAACGCTCAAGATTAACGGAAAATCTCCGCTTTTCCAGCACAATGCGGCAAGCGCGTACTCGGGTTGAGGCTGGAACTTGCTCTCTCGAGACATGTCAATGTTGTCTATCTCGCTTTATATAGCTGTGTTCATTTTCTTGGTGTCATTAATTTTCTTGCGAACGGGGGCGTGAGGCTGCCGGGTCTCTGGGAAACACTTTTTTTTTTCTTTTTTTCCTACAGTTTTCCTCGCTAATCTGTACTCAGCAAAGTAATGGAAGTTGATCACAAACTTGAAGTACACCTATTTAATTAGATTCATTTTATTGCCAAATTTGGCTGGCTAAGCTGTTTGGAACATATTCAATGATTAAAAAATCGAGCTACAAGCCAAAAATAAAAAATAAAAAAAACATTTCAAACTACAAGTGCATAGGGATTTTGTAATAGTTTTATATTATTCACTGGAAAAAAAACACATTGGATCTTGAGTCCAGATTCTTAAAAACATCGACAGGAAAAAATACTCTTGATTCAATCGGATTTTTGCTTAAATCAAGAACCAAGATGCTTAATTTGACCGGGTTTCCTTTTCATTTAAGCAAAAATCTGATTGAATCAAGAGTGTTTTTTCTTGTCAATGTTTTCAAGAGTCTGGACTCTAGATCCAATGTGTTTTTTTTCCAGTGTACCCTTTAATTGGGGAAAAACCGGGCAGGGACTGTCAAAAGAAATGACGCGCAGACCGCGTTCTGCAGTGATTTTAGCGACGTGCAAGCCAGTGAATGTCGAGTCATATCTTCATAGTGTGATGCGCCTTCATTCCAGTTAGCGGTCGTGTGCCTCTACCCGTACCGTAGTCGAATATTTAAAGCAAACTCTCGCATTGCGTTTGGTGCAATGCGAGAAGTATTCAAGCGGTCTTGTAGGCGCTGACATGCGCTTGACGCCGACCGCACTGTATGGCGCAATGCATGAAGTATTCTTGCGGTCTTGCAGGCGCTGATAAGAGTTCGACGCCGACCGCACCGTGTTTGGCGTGATTATTCGAACTTGCGTTAGAATGATCGCGGCATCTTGGATTTCCTTTTGATTTAAGCAAAAATCTGATTGAATCAGGAGTATTTTTTCTTGTCAATGTTTTCTAGAGTCTGGACTCTAGACCCAATGCGTTTTTTTCCCAGTGCTTCTCATCTGCGTACATGTAGTTTGAAATAATACTTTTTTATTTTTGGTTTTTGGCTCGATTTTTTAATCGTTCAACATGTTTTAAATAGATGCCACACAAAATAAGCTTACACACTTCAAGCTTACGACATAATTCGCCTGACGTCACTTTTTTCTAATTATTTTGCATCTTTATCGATTTTTTGATTGATTTAGGAGGTTTTAAATGAAATGAGGGAGTGTTAACTTCCTGAGGACCTGTGGGTAGACAGGCTACTGTGGCGATTAGGTGTTGCAGAGAGCCAGAGAGCGCTGTGAAAATGGCTTTCATGTGTGTGTTGATTTTTTCCGTGTGTGATAAAAGAACGACAATATAAGTCCAAGAAATCGCCTGATAAAATTTACGTAAAAAAATATTGGGGAAAATTTACTTTTTAAGTATGTTTCCAACGTTTCCCTCGATATGTTATCCGTTGAAACACTTAATTTTCCTCCTGTTGTTTTATCTCTCTTAAGTTATGTTCAAAACAATTGTCCACATGGGTTTCCTGAAACATCAATTTTAACATCCGCTTAGGGATGTGTCTTTCAAATCTTGCATGTCCTTCACTGGAAAAAAAACACATTGAATCTAGAGTCCAGACTCTTAAAAACATCGACAAGAAAAAGTACTCTTGATTCAATCAGAATCTGGCTTAAATCAAGAACCAAGCTTCTTAATTTAAGCGGATTTCGTTTTGATTCAAGCAAAAATCCGATTGAATCAAGAGTCCTTTTTCTTGTCAATGTTTTCAAGAGTCTGGACTCTAGATCCAATGTGTTTTTTTCCGGTGTTTAAAAGTGTTTTAATAGTCGTTGCTACCATAGGAAATTTAAAAAAAATGATATCAAAGTTTTAAATATTATAGTTATTCTTTCCCTGGTTTTTGCAAGAAATGAAGTGATTCCTTCGGATAATTTTACAAAATATGAGCGAAATTAATGTTACATTTGACAACCACGCTTAGCTACCAAGAAGAGAAGAGTAAGGGGAGAGAGGGGGGTCAGCAGTGAGGATCGGCTCATTTAAATGTAAAAATGACCAATTTTCGGCCTAAAACGATCGACGCGGCCTCTGCATGTGGCGAAGTGGATTAATAAACCAAATTGGATAATAAAACGGGTTCGTTTCGAGAAAATTTAACGATTTTTTCTTTTATAAATTGTGCTTCCTAACTCGGGGACAGCCTCGAAAGTGTTTTGAGCACAGGTGATGATCGATGGTCCTGAATTTTTATTTTGAGTAGCTGGATTTGGTTTTTGTAAAATGAAACGATCGATGTCAAAGCCTAACGTATCCATTAATCGATAAGTCGTGGAATCTGAGCGTTCAAATGGGCCCCAGGTTTTATCAGAAAATGAATATATAGGTTTTAATCGACTTGTTCAAATATGAAATCCATTTTTGCGATATTGCCTCCACGCGCGAATTCTTTCGTGAAATGAGGTGAAAGCAAACTACACCTGAAAAAAGGAAATTGCCATTCCCAAATGTTCAGATTGTTTTTGAGGTGTTGGAAACTGTTTAGGTGCATTTGACTATTTAATTGTTTCCAAATGTAATGTAACGCCTAAAATGTACATACCTAATGTAACTCTTGTAAGGTCAAAATTGTTGGCTCTAATTGAAATTTTTGAACTTTTTAGCCTTGTTTTTGCCGCGAAATAATGTGAACCCATGCAATATTTTTCCACCATGTTAATTACAGTTTGGGCCACGTTTTTCGGTGTATTTTTTCTTGTTCGTAACACCCAAATATGCCTAAATAATTCCACTAAACGGGTGGGAATAAAGTAAGTCCAACAATAAGAAAGTAAATCAAAGCCGTCTCAACACACATATTCCACTTGAAACCGCAAGATTGTATTTTTCATGAAAAATGCCCACCTGGGTTCCCATAACAGTGCATTATTCTGCTATCGCTTTAATGTCCACGGTGCGGAGACTTAAACGCAGGTTTAAGAAAGTAAACCAAAGCCGTCACCACTGAAATACCCCACGTGAAATTGAAGGATTTGATTTTTCATGGAAAATGCCTACCTTGGTTCCCACGACAATACGTTCCTTTAATCAATGTAATGTCCATGGCGTGGAGACTTAAACGCAAGGTTAAGAAAGTAAACCAAAGCCGTCGCCTCTGAAATATCCCACGTGAAACTGAAGGATTTTATTTTTCATGAAAAATTCCCACCTTGGTTCACATAACAATACATTTCCCCACTCACTTGAAAGTCCATGGCGACTTAAACGCGAGGTTAAGAAAGTAAACCAAAGCCGTCACTACTGAAAAAACCCGCGTGAAACTGCAAGATTTTATTTTCCAAGAAAAATGCCCGCCTTGATTCCCACGACAATACGTTCTTTTAATAATTGTAATGTCCACGATGCAAAGACTTGAACGCAAGGTTAAGAAAGTAAACCAAGGCCGTCACCACCGAGTCGCATTGCCGCACAGTGGAGCGCACTAACACAAGAAGTTGGACATGAAATTTTTGGCTATAATTCCAAATTTTTATGTTTATTTTAACACAAATTCAATTTTAAAGGTTGTCTCTGAAAGGAAATTTTACGAACAAAACCAATGGAACCGCTATTAAACTTTTTTGTTTCATACTTTAGAAATTCAAGCTTTCAAAGTTTCCAGGTTTTGTCCGACCTCTCCTATTGACTCGGCCCAGCGTGTGCCGCTATCAGTGGCGTTACGTGCTTTGCGATATGTCGATTGATCGGCCATTTAAACCTGTGGAAAAGTATCGATAAACAGCGAACACCTTAATAATCGATTATTTACCACAGCTTCGAATGGGGAAATATCGATAGATCGCAAAGCACGCCGCGCCATGACGGACAACCGAACATCAAAGCTACCCGGATCATAACTCTTAATTTTCACACGCTTCCTCCAGGGAGGATTAATGATGTCCCCCCGATCATAACATCACAAAGGCTTTTCGAATGATAAATCCCTGGACTTGACGGATCTGGATTCCGACGGACTGTCAGGTTGTTTGTAGGATTCGGGAGGATTCCGGAAAGGACATCGGAAAGAACGAGGATGGAAATTATACCTCACGCTGGATTGGAAAAAGGGGGGCTGCAGAGTGGTGTGGAGGGGGAGGGGGAGGGGGCTAAAGCGCAGGAGGACACGCGCATTACCGGTGCGGCTGAATGGACGGGTGTCAAAACGTGAGACATCTGTTGCTCAATATTGGGGCTACGTTGCCAGACAGCTAATTTGAAAAATCACGATAGCCCAAAAGAAATACATACATATCCATGGCTGATGTGCCAAACCACGTATCTTAATTACGGTGTTTCAAAATTTCCACTCCTTTTCTTATTTTTCGAGGAGAGTAAATCAACTCAATAGCTTAAACTTTATGCCAGAGTATTGAGAAATTACAAGGGCGCTGAAAGTTCTTTGACTTCACATTTCTGGAGCCAGCCCTCGTATTTTTTGAGGTTGCTTCCGTATTCCGTCACTGGTTTTATTCCTTATTTTAATCGTTTTTTAATTTATTGGAGGGTTTTCAACCGTTTGAAGATTCTGTAACCTCGTCCATCGACTCGTCCTTTAACCTCGTTTTACTTTCCTCAAGATAAATAAATGACACTCTGCCTTGAAATCTTTTGCATCGTTAAATTCAAACTAATGTTAGTATTTTTCAATATTTCTCTACAGTTCCATCCCCAACAGTATTCGGACCACACTTATAAAGGTCATTTTTTGCGCACTTAAAGCTATCTCATGTCTCGTTTGCATACAATTAAGATGAATTTTGCTGTTTTAGCTATTTCAGTGATTTCATCTAAAAGAGATAAGACGAATTTTGAAGGATACTCGATTTCAAAATTTTGCCACTTGCTTTCTTCGCTATCACGGCAGTAAAATGGTCTTTCCCCAACTTGCAAAATCGATGCCTAACTGCGACAGAGGCGCGGTTCAGTTCCTCTCTTACCGGTTTCCGTTTTCCCAAGCTCCCCTCTCCCTCCCCTCCCTCTTTTTCACCCTTTCCCCTTCCCCTTCTCCTCTTCCTCCCCTCCCCTGCCCAGCCATTTCCTCGCCCTCTGACTCACATGTACACAGTTTTCGCGGACTACGCCTGCGTATCAATTACATGTTGGGCGACCTAATTATTCACTTTTAGCTGGCTCTTTACGGTGACATTAATAGACACTTATCGTCGTCGGGACGAGGCTCCGCCCATAAATTAAATCCTCGCCCCCCCCCCCTCGTCCCCCACTTTTATTAGACCTCGGCTCCAAGGATGCCGCATCTCACATCACAGGGTGTTCAATGGAGACGTTGCATGTGTGAGGAATTTGCGATTTGACAGTTGATTCTTATGTAAAAGTTCGCGAGAAACACGATGGTGCCGCTGGTTTTCTCTGAAATCAACTCCCAAGCTCAAAAAAAGCTCTCAAAGTGAGACCAAAATGGAGGGGATATCCCGCCCTACTCGGAGAGTCCACCTCTACATCAAAACAAACTCTCCATGCAAAGATAGGGAGAAAATACATTAGCAGGGTTGCCACTTTATTTGGGGACTCTAAAACTGAGAACACGGCAGCCCTGTCAATGTATTTTCTCCCTATCTTTGTATGGAGAGTTTGTTTTGATGTAGAGGGGGACTTTCAGGATAGCGTGGGCTGTCCCCTCCATTTTGGCCTCAACTTGAGAGCTTTTTTTGAGCTTGGGAGTTGATTTCAGAGAAAACCAGTGGCACCATCGTGTTTCTTGCGAACTTTTACATTAGAATCAACAGTCAAATCGCAAATTCCTCACACATGCAACACCTCCATTGAAATTTTTCGGCAGATTCAAGGGGTGGCCAGACACTTTACCAAATTTTGTTTGGTCCAAAGTTTTTATGGTCCATTTATAAAGTTTGTCCGATATTTTTTATGCAATGCTCATTGAACTAATAGTTTACTTAGTCCAGTTACAAGCAAATATACGGGTGCTGAAATTCCGCCAAATAATGAAATATAACCCTAACGGCCAAAGCCGCGTTAAAATGACCCCGGGATCGCTGAAAAAATGTGCCCCGCGGGTTTTATGGAGCCGGTACAACCGAACTTTAGATGTAAGCCACAAATACATTTTTAAAAAAAAGAGTAAGACATCCAATTGAAAAAAAAGAGAGAAAAAATCAAATATCAACACAGCCGAAAATAGGAGAGACGATTTTGGATCTATTTTTTTAAAACTTTTCTCCTCAATCAAAGCTACAATTCATTGACAGAGCATCTAACAGACATCATCAGAGCAAATAACAGAGCATCGAAAGCCACACCTCGCGCCATCGCGCCTTCAATTTTGCAGATACAACACGGACATCCATCAAGTACGAATAGTGGTATCCCTTCGCCGTCATCAATGCGTGTTCTTTCCCTTGCTCCAATTCCATATGGTGTTGGTTCCGTTTTTTTCTTATTTGTAGTGGTGCTTTAAGTTTTTTTGTTGAAATGCTTTTGTTTTACTAAAAGTTTTGTAGTATTGGACAAATGACCTAGCTCCTGTGGATGGTCATTTTCGGTGTTCAGTTTTCGCAGTTTTGTAGAACTAAGTCTCATTCAACATGAAGACTTTGTTTGGCTCATTGAGCTGTCAATTAGTCATATTTGGACCGAGTTAAACAAAAAGGAACCAAGCCACATCAGCTATTGCCAAATTTAACGGGGAAATTTTATTTTTTTCGAGAGAACTTTTGAGCGAATTCCTTTGAAAATTTTAAGGAAGTTGCTTTGTGTTATGAAGCAAATTCACTGATTTTTGCACGAAAATCCGCACAACCGTTCTCATGTAAAAAATTAAATTGCCCGATTAAATTTGGCAATAGCTGATGTGGCTTGGCTCCTTTTTGTTTAACGCGGTCCATTTGATCCCTACTCGGAGAAAATATAAAGGTGAGACTCCGCGAAATTCACTAAGGAAGAAATAAAAAGCGAGATGAGATGAGGCATGAGGCCCTCCTCAACATGACATTACCCGACAGTTTCATCGTAGTGCCTTCGTAGTGCAACTATGACTGCTACAACGTAGTCTCAATTGCATGCCTAGAAACTGAAGGCGCTCTACGTGAAATCGCGTTCCAGCGTAGTGACTTAAAAACGCGCGTTGCACAGAAATAAAATCCGTTCGTAAGATGCTGCCTTGCTAAGAAAAAATTCCGTTTGACGATTCGAATGTTGCCAAATTTCCCCCGTTGGTTCATTTTTAAGGGAGGCACTAAATATTTTCCCTGGATAATATTTCTTAGATACTTAGGCCAAATTTTTATGTTCCTCCTCATTTCAGGTGCTTCATAGCCGATATTTGGTTTGGAGTCAAGTAAATCTTATGTCGACTACTAAAAATTTAAAGTTTCTTTGCGAAAAACGAATCATATTTGATGATTTTTTTAAATTCACGACTCAAGGCTTGTAAGACAACGCTAAATCATAAACTGACGATCGTGGGCATATTGATGAGTAATGAGGTTGATATGTGAATAATTAACTAACCAGGACTTTATTTCAGTGAATTTGACCAACACCGTTTAATCATTTTCTTACAGGGGCACCGGGAGAAAATATACGATAAACATGACAAAGATTCAATCAATTTGTTGGGAGAGCCATTTGATGTTGACTCTATAATAATGTACCATGACACCCAAGGTTCCAAGGTAGGTCTGTTTATATCTCGTCATATCTCACTGATAAAAGGTAGATACTCAGTAATTTGGTTCTTCGAAGTTAACTTCAGATAAAATGAGCCAAAATTGGTCAGTTGTTGTGCCAGTCACAGAATCGTCCTCCGACGATTTCAGCTTATAGATTAGAGAAAGAATAGTAGGCTCCGTTCAAAGCCAAGTTTTCACGTCTAATATTAATTAACGGCGGTATCGGTCATTAAAATACACGGTGCATTGAGTCATCCACCGAAAATTGCGAGCCAAACGGCAAGCCTACTTCTACGAGTCGTCTGTGATTGGCGAAGCCGCCTGTCGCCCTTACCATGGGCGTACGTAAGGGGGGTCCAGAGGGGGCCTGGCTCCCCCTAAAATTGAAAATAGTAACATCCAACCCCCCCCCCCCCAAAAAAAAAGAATTCTGGATGGTGGGAAAAGACCTGCGTCGAGGGATCGTCTCTCTTAATGTAGAGTCTGAATTGAAAACACCGCGTTCATTCACTTGGTACACTGGAAAAAATACACTATTACTTGGGATGATATTGGAACATCGAACTTTGGTTCATACGACTGAATTTCTATTCAGTGCAGAAATTCAATTCCTACGACTTTAAACTTCGGTATTCAATATGGATCAAGGTTCTGTATATTTATAACCAGACGTTGCCTCTCAGTGTACATGGTAAATTTTTCTTTCGAATGATTATGTGACTCACCACAATTCCGCCTGATGTTCAGGGAGAGTAAGATGTGAAGATTTTCAAGCTTTCTTACCTGCAACAGAAAGAAGACATATGATAATTTTTAAAGTGCAGAAGAATAAAGAAGCAAATGTCCCGGAGATAAAACACAGGGAATCCCTCGTAACATTTAATTGTTTCGTCCTGTCCACTGAAAAAAGTCTCTTTAGTATAGATTCAAGACTCTTTAAAAATTTGACGAGCTGAGTACTCTTGATTCAATCCGACTTTTGCTAGAACCTAGAACCAAGAACCAAGCTTATAAATCTAAGCAGATTTCCTTTTGATTTAAGCAAAAATTCGACTGAACCATGAGCATTTTTTCTTAATTTTTTTTTTTTTTTTTTTTTTTTTAAAGTCTGGACTCAGTATCATATATACTTTTTTTCGATGAGGGTGAACTCGAGAATTTTAAAATGATGTGTGCGGATGATTTCACGGTGTTAGGAATAATAGTGTCACCATGGGATGTAAACAACCTCGGGCAAAACGATCGAAATTGAAATACCGCACGGGGAAAAAAAAACACATTGGATCTAGAGTCCAGACCCTCGAAAACAATGACAAGAAAAAATGCTCTTGATTCAATTGGATTTTTGCTTAAATCGAGGACCAAGCCTCTTAATTTAAGCGGATTTCCTTTGGATCCAAGCAAAAATCCGATTGAATCAAGAGTATTTTTTCATGTCATTGTTTTCAAGAGTCTTAACTACTCTAGATCCAAGCTACTTTTTTTCCAATTTTCTCAAATTTTCATCATGAAAGCCTCAAAATGCGTCCAAACAGGGTGAAAATTTAAAAAAATTTCCAGGTACTGATTAACCTCCTCTGAAATCAAACATACGTTTTTTTCCTTCATGAATGTATGGTACCATGTGGCACACTCACAAGTGCGTGTAGTGAAGTCAGTTAACCGTGTTAGGTTTGGTTCGAGTAAGCAACTAAACTGACTGTCTAGCAAAGCGGAGAGTATCATCAGCATTTGAAGGCACTCGTAGCCGGGGTTCTGCTTTTAAATTTCTTTATAAATAAAATGTTTGCCGTGGCATTGTCATTCATTGCAATTTGACGAGTTACCACCCATGCAGATAACAAATTGCCGGCGATTTTTGATTGTCTAAGACATTTACACTTTCGTATGAAAGTGATTATAGCTTTGAAAAATAATAAGTAACATATATACTGTAAATTGTAGTACTGCTATCTAGGAATGGGAAGATATCAAAAAAATAGGAGGAAAAAACGGGAAACAAGGCTAAAAATTACACTTAAAAAACCCGAGACGTTTCGACTCAAATTGAGCCATTTTCAGTCGGAAGAATAGAAATAAAATATAAAAATTCCAAATAGAAACCTGCAGACTACATGGTTGCCGAGGAGATCAAAAACAAATGGGTTTCTTATGTGTAATTTTTAGCCTTGTTTCCCGTGCTTTCCTCCAAGGTTTTCATATCACCATTATCACGGGCTGCTGTTTTAGAAATTTTAACCAATGAAGAAGGAAGACAAGTGTTCAATACGCAAACGTAAATACGTTCATATACAGGAAACTAGAGCTCATATTACAAGTTTAAAGCCGCAGTTCATTAAAAGTCTTTTTTGGTGACTTATTTGTCCCGATGGAGCATAAAAACTAATCCAATAGAAACTGAGAGTGACACAAACGTCACACTGACAATCAAAATTGATTGCCGTCATATACGGTACGACGGGATGTAATCAATCGATTCAATTAGGGCGTCATCAGGTGCGTCACTTGCTTGCTGTTCCTAGAAGGGGTACCCAATGACATCAGCTATTGCCAATTTTTTTTAAATTTTTTTTTGAGAGGAGGAAGTGTTTCCATCATAAAAGTTAAAAGCAAACAGGAAAAGAACTCGAGGAAATTTTCAACAGGGAAATTTCCCATAATTTTCAAGAGAATTTCTACGAATAACCTCACTGTCCAATGAACTTTGACAACCGATGATGTTATTTGATTCCCATTCGAGGGGCGATTTAACTTTTTTCTCACGGATCTATCTATTAGTAGGCCTTCCTATGAAAGTAAATCGCGTCATGCACTGTAGAAAAAAACGCATTGTAGGTGCACACTTCTATGAAGTGGCCAAAGGTATCTAGAACATGTTAATCAAATTCCCTTTCGAAGGACACTTTCATCGTTCTTTCTTTTCTCGTTTGTGGTCTGACTCCGGAAAAAAAGGTTGTCGCAGATCCATTAGTGGACCTTCCCATGAATTAAATCGCGTCACCATGTAAAAAGCCTTCGTAGATGCGCACTTCTATGAAGTAGCCAAGGGGATAAATTGACACTTCCATCAGATTTCAGAGCATAGTTGAAAACTTTCCGCGAAGTGTCGACATCAAGTTAAAGTGTTCACAGTATCACTTTCCTTCCCGTAAGGAGCCATGTTTTGTGCACCGCTTATCCTGATTTTCATTCAGGTATTCACTTCCGATTTTTCGTTTTTATCTTATGATAGCTTTGTTAATTACAGGGCTCATAACAGCTTTCCAAAGACCAAAATCAATGACTTTTAGCCACTTCTCCAAAAGTTTCAACGAGTAAATCATAGGAAATTCAAAGATCTTTCAAAGAAAACCTCTGATAAAAAATTTCAAATGCTATCAAGTATATACAAAAGAATTCTTAAACCCTTCAAAAAGACTTGAAAATGGAAATTTCTTCTTCTCGTGCCTTAATTTTTGCTCTTCGTCTGTAAAGTGGTGGTGAAAACCCCTCTTGAATGGTCCTTTAAATTACATATATTATTATATCATAATGACCCTTTCATCGGGCATCCTAAAATCAGGTTCTCCTCTCTTACAAATGATTACTTAATATTTTCTTTACATTTATCAATTTAATATATTTAAGTACTGTTTTAATAGTACAGAACTTACATATTATTCACTATATTAATCTATCTCTTCTCCTCTCTTACTAATGATTACTAAGTGGACGTATACTTGTGCTGAAAAAATCCATACAAATAAATAAAACAAAAGATACTGCGTTGCATGCGCATTCTATGCACACAGTTCCTTTTGATTTGATACATTCGCAAATGGTCCTTTAGCAAAAATTTAATATATCCACACATAATATTTGCTTACACACGACGCTAGATGATATTTTGGGGGTCTCTACAACTGCAAAAAAAGTCCGATTTTCAGAACGGTCGTGAAAAAAACAACCACTTCGTGCGAAATTCAAAGACTTGAAGTAGAATTGGGAAGTTTCACAAAGTTCATGTTAGGAAAAAACCGCATACAAAAGTAAACGGGCAATAACGAGCAACTCAAAAAACCACTTCAAACCCTATTCAAAGCCAGAGGCAGATAGGAGCTTATGACCTTCTTTCTAAAAGACTAAATTTGCTCGATTTTCAATTTTCCCTCGGAGCTCATTAATCTAGGGGCAAGTTTATCTGAGCTGAACTTAAAGAGACACCCGTTATCTGCCGCAGACCAAGTTGTGTTCAAATTCTGCGGAAACGATTCTGATCCTAAAATCTAATTAAACTTAAAAAACACGACCTTCTTTCGATCAGAAAAGTTTTTTTTTCACTAGTAATTGCGGATAGACTCCTTGCAAAAACGGGACTAATTGTTGAGTTTGGTCCATGGACCTATCTCACATTTGAATCAGTGAGTTCGAAAACACACCAACTCGGAAATTTTTAAACGCTTAATTCTCTGTCATCAAACATGGTGTATCGATTTCAACTTGGTGCTTTACAAAGTCTCTAAGCACTTGTCCTTTGGCACCAAAAAGGTTTCGCTTACACTAACTTCTTCGCCCGCTGCGCAGTTTTAGGTGTTTCCTGAACAATTTTTTTGTCCGAGTTGGTGTGTTTTCGAACTCACTAATTCATTTGAAGGAGGGGCTTGGAGGGTAAGGCGCATAAGTGCAGTTTTAGATCAAGTTGAGATATTAATGATTTTAAAAAGTTCATAATGCACATTCTGTGAAAGATTCGCTCCCAAATTCCAACTTTTAGGCATCAAAAAGTTAGTTTGAACTTTCTTTCCACCATAAGGCTCTAGGTAATTTCGAAACTTAAAACACATATTTCTCGAAATTGCAGAAACTGCACTTATGCGCTTTGTCCTCCAAGCCCCTCATTTCAACTCATCGCACTCAGTTTGTTTCGACAGACTTATGTTGCTTTCGCTACGACAGCAAGTTCGGGACGGAAATAAGCTTATGGCACAGGTGGTCTGGGGCACTGTAGATGTTACTAGTCTTAAACGAATGCACTAGGGTCCTTTTCTAAGATTCTAAGCGTAGACAAATCCCTGTTATTTACAATGGGCCCGTTGCAAACTTTATCTAGAGAGGAAAGATCAGTTGTTTCTTATCGAATTTTATGATGAGCGAATCGGGAAAGTCTGAAATACACTCCTGACTTCACAATCTGCCTAAACAAGATGTAATAAGGTGGAGAAATGGTGCTGGGTCCAGACCATTTCGTGGGGATGACAAAGCCAAGAATTCCGAAAATTAAAATTAGAATTAAAATTAAATTTTTTGAACTCTAATGCGTACCACTATGAAACTGAGTACCAGCATGAAACCTAAACAATATGTGTGGTTTTTAAAGTCTCTCGCTTCAAAAACGAAACTACAGCACAGATGAACATTTTGTAAGATCACTGGAAAAAAACAAATTGGATCAAGAGTCCAGACTCTTGAAAACATCGACAAGAAAGAGTACTCTTGATACAATCAGAATCTAGCTTATATAAAGAACCAAGCCTCTTAATTTAAGCGGATTTCGTTTTGATTCAGGCAAAAATCCGATTGAATCAAGAGTATTTTTTCTTGTCAATTTTTTCAAGAGTCTGGACTCTGTATCCAATGTGGTTTTCTTCCAGTGAGGAGCTGTTCCATCCAACCCTTGAGCCCTTAGATACTACACAATATTAAATATGCTCGACGCTAACCCGCCAAAGAAAAACACGTGGCGAGACAGGATTTCATCTAAAGGCGTGTTCATATTTACATTTTGCTTCCGTTGTTATAAAATAAAGACCGCGGTGCTTCCTCATCCTCGCGATTTGCGCGCGGAAGCGTCAGCATGTAGAATATTATATGGCGTCTCAGTGCGTAAGAGTTGGATGGAAAAATCTCTCTCGCTAAATGTGCAAGTGTGCCGTGATATCGTTTCGGAAGCGGGAAGCTTAAAAAATAATGCATATTTTCTGCGGAGATTGTGTGAAGTTAGGAGTGTATTTCAGACTTTCCCGATGCGCTCATCGTGATTTTTAAGCCATTTTCTGTGAGGAGCAACTCTTTTCTTCGCTCTAGCTTAAGTTTGCAGAAGGGCTATTGGTTACATTCTGTTATGAGGACTTAAGTGTTATTAAGCACGAGCCGATTCTTTGTGGACGATTCTCGAATGAAAAATACCAGGCAGAGCAAATCGAGGATTTTTCAGTTTGCTCCTTTTTCAAGAGGCCATAAGCTGCGTGGAACATACGGACCGAGAAGAGCTCTGGCAAGATCTACAGATTCTGTCGAATTCCCGAATCCCTCATAACAGTTTCTTTATACAAAGAAGTAGGAGTCTCGTGGAGCACGCAATAAAGAACATTACATCAGCCGATAACTGCACCCAAGGTATTCATTTACAAACCTATCCGTCTTCATTTTTGAAGTAACTCGCGCTGGATCAGTATGTTTAGCAATATGTGATCTTCCAGAAAGAGGAACCATGGTCAACGAAAAATCAAAATCGAGTAATAATATTTAATTCTGATTCTGCCGTCCAAAGGAAAAACGCCGTATGAAAATCCGAGAGTTGCCGAATTTCCTCTCGAAAACTATCTATTTTCGAAGAAAGTTATGAGTCATTTTCCTTGAAATTTTCAGAACTTTCAGGTCGAATTACAAAAAAAAATCCTCTGAAAAATTGAAATATAAATATTCAAAAATTTTACTGAAAATTCGTCGTAAATTCGTGTTCGTCGTAGGAAAAACGCCGTATGAATATCCGAGAGTTGCCGAATTTCCTCTCGAAAAATATCTATTTTCGAAGAAAGTTATGAGTCATTTTCCTTGAAATTTTCAGAACTTTCAGGTCAATTTACGAAAAAAAAATCCTCCGAAAAATTGAAATATGAATAATCAAAAATGTTCCCGAAAATTCGTCGTAAATTCGTATTTGTCGTAGGAAAAACGCCGTATGAATATCCGAGAGTTGCCGAATTTCCTCTCGAAAAATATCTATTTTCGAAGAAAGTTATGAATAATTTTCTTTGAAACTTTCAGAACTTTTAGGTCAATTTACGAAAAAAAATCCTCTGAAAAATTGAAATATGAATAATCAAAAATTATCCCGAAAATTCGTCGTAAATTCGTATTTGTCGTAGGAAAAACGCCGTAGAAAATCCGAGAGTTGCCAAATTTCCTCTCGAAAAATATCAATTTTCGAAGAAAGTTATGAGTCATTTTCCTTGAAATTTTCAGAACTTTCAGGTCGAATTACAAAAAAAAATCCTCTGAAAAATTGAAATATAAATATTCAAAAATTTTCCCGAAAATTCGTCGTAAATTCGTGTTTGTCGTAGGAAAAACGCCGTATGAACATCCGAGAGTTGCCAAATTTCCTCTCGAAAAATATCTATTTTTGAAGAAAGTTATGGATAATTTGTCTTGAAACTTTCAGAACTTTTAGGTCAATTTACGAAAAAAAATCCTCTGAAAAATTGAAATATGAATAATCAAAAATTTTCCCGAAACTTCGTCGTAAATTCGTATTTGTCGTAGGAAAAATGCCGTATGAAAATCCGAGAGTTGCCAAATTTCCTCTCGAAAAATATCTATTTTCGAAGAAAGTTATGAGTCATTTTCCTTGAAATTTTCAGAACTTTCAGGTCGAATTACAAAAAAAAAAATCCTCTGAAAAATTGAAATATAAATATTCAAAAATTTTCCTGAAAATTCGTGATTTGTCGAAGAAAATTCCACAACGTCTGGAGGCTCGAACGGCGTTCTCCCTTAGCACGGCAGCATCGAGTCGTCAAATTCCGGTAATTGGCATGGACATAATAAAGGACTCATTAGCCAAAAACTCCGAAAGCACAACCAAGGCTTGGAGCGCCTTCGAATCTCGGGGATACACTTCGCTTTGCCGGGCAGTTAGTTTAGTTGCCTATCCGAATAAACCCAAGCGCTCGCGAGTGTGCTAGCTGACATTACGCATTCAAGAAGAAAAAAACTTCTGTGGGAATTGCAGACATAACAATCAGTTATGTCTGTTTAGTTCCACACCATTTCGCGGGAGAATCAAAGCCAAGAAGTTCCAAAAATTTTAATTGGAATCCAAAGCAATTTTTCTTAACTCCAATAAGTACCAGTACAAAACTGGGGGGGGGGGGTTCAGCTCAAGCAGTTTGCATCGAAATATTAAGTGGGCGTTTTAATGCCGATAACGGTGTTTTAATGCAGTCTTGGATTTTGCGGCATGTTCAGTTGGGTTCACTGACGATTGTGATCTGCTGATGAGGTCTAAAAAGACCCAAACCGCCGTGACTCCAACTTAATATTCCGATGCAAAGTTCCTAAGCTGAACACCCCCCCCCCCCCCNGTTGTGTACTGATACTCATTAGAGTAAAAGAAAATTACTTTTGACCCTAATTATAATTTTTGGAACTTCTTGGCTTTGATTTCCCGCGAAATGGTGTGGACCCAGCATCATGTCTCCACCTTGTTACATACAGCTATCAGGCCACTTCTTTGTTGTTTGTTTTTTTTTATGTATTTGATTGTATTTATTTGATATACAAAAACATTGCGAATTGCCTGCGACAAAAATAATTCTTTGGATTGGTATCTTCCGTGTTTTTGATTTTTGTAGTTTTTTTAGCGAAGGAATCGTCGGATGAAATTGTGACCTATTTGGAGAAGAACGAAGAAGCTTCCACGGCCAGAACGTACATTTCGATCTGCAGAAACCTCTGTTTGTTTGTGAAGTATACAGACCCTCCAAAAACGTGCGAAAATTTCAACGATTCCAAGGATTTAAACTTGTCCGATGAAGATGGTGTACCGATCAGTGTATGTTATTTTATTGTCAGCAACTCCATTTTCAGGTTTCTTTCACGGCGGGCGGGCGCACAGTGGATCGAATTGATGAGAGAGGTCAATGAGATTGTAGACAAAAACTGCAAATTTTGATGTCCTATTTCGTCACATTTAAAATTTAAAGGGGTGCTGCTAGAAGTTTTCACGAGGAAACCAATGGAACCACTTTTAGAGCCTCATAATTACGTACAAACGGAGTTATGAGGTCTTAAAGTTTCCAAATTTTGTCCGACCTCTCCTATTAACTCGATCCACAATGCCATAGCATAGCTTTGGGAGGAAAGTGCATCGAGTGCCACCGTGTGAACCCTCGTATCTCCGTTTGCGACGTAGCGTGCTTTGCGATACATCGATCGATACGCCACTCAAACCTATGGAAAAAGATCGATTATTAGGGTGTTCGCTGCGAACACCTTGGTAATCGATTCCCTCTACCATAGCTTCAAATGGCGATATATCGATAATCGATCATTCACGCCACGCCACACGGAGAAAAAAACCTCGTGCGTGGGACCCGAAGTTTAGGTCATATGGATCTCTGAAGTTTTCGGATTGAGCATCTAAACACTTTAGGTCCAGCTGCTGAGGTTTGGATCACACTACTGAAACTTCAGTTTTTACATCTGAAGTACTGCAGATGTGAGAACCGAAGTTTTTCGGATGCGAAAACCGAAGTACTTCAGATGTAAGAACTGAAGTTTCAGATGTGTGATCCGAACCTCAGCAGCTGCACCCAAAGTGTTCAGATGCTCAATCCGAAAACTTCAGAGATCCATATGACCTAAACTTCGGGTCCCACGCACGAAGTTTTTTTCTCCGTGCACTGAGCGGGCTTCCTGTTATTCTGTATTTTTTCTTGACTAACGAGTAATAGTAATTTCTTGAAAACTGTTTTGATTATCCTCTCGGGTAGTAGAGTGTTCTTCAAGAAATTCAAGCAATAAAGTTTTCCTGTTATTCTTTATTTTTGTTTCGGTAACGAGTAATAGTAATTTCGTGTAAACTTCCTTGATTTTCTTCTCGGGTAGCGAAGTATTCTTCAAGAAATTCAAGCGATAAAGGCTTGTTTCTCTTCAAAAACATGAACTAGGAGCTAAAATTTTGAAAATCTCAAAGAAAATACGTGGTTTTGCACTTTTACCGAAGGTATGCCACATAAATCCTAAGTATCAACACCCAATGTCAAGTTGGATATACACGTTTGATAGATTTACGGCGTTCATGCTTAGCACGAAAGTATGGTACCGTTTACCAACGTCTAGCTGATAATTTCTGGATTCGAAAAAAATACCGAAAATCTCTGGACCTCACATTACACTATAGTGCTTCAGGCATTACTGTAGCACTAGATGTCCTTACTTATCAATTTGGATAAACGGATAATATAGGATAATAATAAGATAAACGGAGATTTTTAACCTAATAACTACAGCACACTCCATCTTTCCCAAAATCTTTAGTTTCTTTCAACATAAATGAGCCGTGTTGAGCAGAAGGAAACAAGCCACATCAGCTATTGCAAAATTTAACAAGAAAATGTGCTTTTTTGGTACCTGAAAAGCAGTTGTGCGGATGTTCATGCAAATCTGAGTGAATTTTATGCTTAGTACTAGGCAAATTCCTTCAGATTTTTCAAGGAATCTGCACAAACGTTCTCGGGTAGAAAGTTAAATTGCTGCGTTAAATTCGGCGAGATCTGATGTGCCTCGGTTCCTTTCTGCTAAACGCGGTCTTAAAACGTCCAATTGAGATTCCACTTCCATTAGTTCTGATAAATATACACTGAAAAAAAAATCTCGGTGTATTTACTAAGAAAAGGGTAAAATTACCAAGAATTCAGGCTTCTATTTGATCCCAGTTTTTTCTTGGTAAAATTACCATTTATGGAATTGGTAATTTTACCGAGAAATCTCTGTGAAATTATTGAACTTTCTCAGTAATTTTATTGGACCTCGGTAAAAACGCTAATATTTGTTATTGACTGTGGTAGAATTACCGAGATAAAATGGCAAAGTTACCGGGAATTGATTACCAATAAAAGTGGTACTCTTACCTGAAAAAAACAGTAAAAATACCAGTTTTTAGGTAAGCTTACCAGTCTGTCTTGGTAAAATCTCCAATAATTGGTGAAAAAAGTGAGATGGTAAAGGTAACAACGGACCTTGGTAAAAACGCCGAGAATTTGTTTTCAGTGTGATGAGAGCAGATTCAACTCATGATATTTTTCGCAAAAAAATATGATTTCCGGCTTTATTTTTCTAGTCGGACATTGAAATCGACTCGAACTGCAATCTGGACGAAGACAAAGCTGAAGCCATCGAAAATCTTAAGGCAGCTGAGCGGGCTTACGTGGAGAGAATGACGGAGAACGAATGGGTGATGGAAGCGGCGGCGGAGGACATCTACAACGGACTTGCCGTTTTCAAAAATATCCGCGTCCCGCTCAAAAAAGGTCTGGAGTGGCCCGAGACTCCTTCGGATACGAGGTCAATCATCAACACGGCGTGGGAGCTCCACGATATGTTCCCTTGTTTCGCTGACGATTAGAGACAGTGGCGTAACGGGCGCCCCCGCAGACCCTGCTATGCAGGGGGGCCCAGGCGCCTAGGGGGCCCTCGGCCGCCCGAATTTTCTCTCTCTCTCTCTTTGGTGCTCAGCTGTGGTTTCAAACTTTGGGCCTTTACTTGCCGTGATGGGGCTTCTTCCTCTGATTTTTATTGTTATAGCTCGGGGTTTTTCATACTTCTCTTGGGCTGTTCCTAACTTTTTGTTTGCTGGAGGGCCCCTCCCTTCCCATGTCCACTCAATGATTCCTAAATAATTTTCTCTTCTTTTGTCACTTTTCGTATTTCGGATTTTGGGAGGCCCAAGAATCTAAAAGCTTTGGGGGCCCTTTGATTCTTGGGCCTGGGCTGAGCCTCCGACTTCCTTTAGATCCTTTGATCCTTTAGGAGCTCCATTTAATCGGGTACTTTTACGTTTTTATTTTTTTTTTAAATTTATTTATTTGCGCAAACATGCAAGTGAATCAAATTCCACCTCAGAACATAATGTAAAAGTAGGCTAAATCCTTCACATACAATACCTACCTAAACGTAAAAAGATATAAGCTATACTGCCATTTTGATTTTTTGGTGGTTAAGGCTGATTTTCTCAAAAATTTTCGTGCTGCGGGCCTAGACCATAAAAGAAAAAACGGGAAGGGGTGAGGGAGGGAGAGGGGGGATAATTTTGGAATTATATCGACATGAGGGGCCCCTAGAAAAAAAATTTGCGGGGGGGCCCAGCGGAAGTCCGTTACGCCAGTGATTAGAGAGATCTTCTCCAGGGTTGCCACAGAATTCGGAAACTGGAATCCCCTGACAATGGAAAATTTACATGCAATTTTTTTATTACTTCGTTGGAAAAAGCTGAAAGAGCTGATTGCACAGTATTTTTTATAATTTTTTCTGAAATGGGAAATTTTTTATCGCTTCATCTGGAGGGCCGATTGTTAGACCTCTGGTCAGGTGCTTGTCAAAGTGGTAGTTTGGAGCTGACCAGAGCTTGACCAGAGGTAGGTGTGTATGACTCCTGGTTTTCTTCAGGTCAAGTACCGGTCAGCCTATGTTCTCACTCGCAAACCAATAGTTAGGCTGATTGGTAGATTGACTGCTGGTCCGAGTCTGACCACTGGTTTGGTGACCAGAGGTTGACAAGAGATTTTACAAACGGCCCTGAAAGTGCTGAAAGAGCTGATTTCACAGTATTTTTTATAATTTTTTTCTGATATGGGAAATAGTATAAAAATAGATTCGAAAATGAGAAAATGCACCGCCTAGTGACGTCATCTGGCGGTATTTCTCATTCAAACACAAGTATTCTAGCAGATTAGATCGTTTTGTCATATCTTCTCCAATAATTGTTCAATTCATGAACCACAGGTATCCTCGTGTTCAGTTCACTCGGTAGTTTCCACTTGAACACAAAATTCAACAAATTCTCTATTTCAGATATGAAAGGCGGTTAAGAAGGCATAATTGAAAAAAAAATTCGGGAAAAATTTGTTGTTCGATACCTCAAACCCGCTCAAGACAACAAATGAAGGCGATTTCACAAATTTCCGCTGAAATTTTCGTCATTTTCCCTGACTTTTTAGAATTCCCTGACATTTCCCGGTTTTCCCTGACTGTGGCAACCCTGCTTTACTAGTGGTTCCATTGCGGGGTCACCCGAAAAATTTTAAAAATTTTGTAACAAAAGCGTTTTAGATTGAAGTATGTGAAGCATCCAGAGACTGTTTATACTATAAGCTCCGAAACCTCCGAAAGAGCCTCCCAAAATTTCGCCACTTTTTCGGAATTCGATTCGACCATCGAACCAAGGTTTCATAACAGAAAACTCAGGAAAGAATTTCAGGGTGAGTATAGGAACCGTTTTCGAGGTATGGGGGAGGCAAACTCCGGCCTTATTTTTCGCTATTTTTTGCTGAATTCATGTGGTTACAGGGTTGTTATCGTTATTTACACAATCATGTTATACACGCCGGTTCCTACGTATTTTTACATGCAAAATCGAGTTTTAATGTTGACGAGTCGATATATAGATCGGTTATATCGGGTTTTTTAAGATTCTTTACGAAAAATCGACGATTTTTTAAGATTGAAATTGTTCATTTTTGATTCATGGGTGACTAAATGCACCTAATATGACTTTAGTACACAGACACCTACGTATTATCGTATTTTTTCTTGTAGAATTGATTTTTAACGTTAACGAGTCGATGTATCAATCGTTTATATCGAATTTTTAGGAAAATCAATGATATATTGGTATTGAAATTAGTTATTCTCCGTCCGAGAACAACCAAATTTTGGGTTGGAACACATTTCCGGTCGGGTCGATTTCCAGTGGAGTCAAGTTTTCGATTGGGGCACATTTCCGGTCGAGCAAAAATTACGATTTTCGATTTCCGGTCAAGTAAAATTTCGGGTGGATAACGAATCCCATTGATTGTGGTTTCCGGTCGGTCAGATCTCCGACCCAATCAAATTTTCAGTCAGCGGGCGAACTCATTGCGCTTCGCGAGAAAACACTCTGTCGCGCTTGACGGTTTCGGCTGCACTGAGCTTTCCCGCGGACGTTTCCGATGAAAACACATGTTAAAAGGATAAAACCTGCATCCAGAACAGTGACCACTTCATCCCTCCACCTGATCCACAGCGTCGCGATCTGCAGCGCCACTCACGAACAGTTCGCGAAATGAAAAATATTACTCGAAAATAGTGGAGGGTTCTGTTCAACTCGTCCCCGCAAAAATGTTATAACTCGGTGAGTTTTCAACCGAATAAGCTCAAATTTTGAGGTTTGATAGCGAATAGTATGGACTATAACTTGTCACAAACCGCATTTCGATATCTAGCATACTTTCCGAATTACAGACTTGGTCTCAGTTGTTTTGGGACACCCTATGTAGTTTAGTTGCTTAACCGAACCTAACACAGATTATTGATGACATTTCACGAACTCGCGAGTGAGCTAGCTGGCACCATGTATCCGAGAAGAAGGGGCTAACGTATGTTTGAATTCAAAGCACAATAATCCCTGCTTCCAATCTCGTTTTTTCACTTTAAAACGATTTAATTTGTTGATTAAACACGAATAGATTGCAATTTGCCGACGATTGCCAATTACCTGCAACATATATACCTGAGAATGTTTGTGAAGAAATTAATGAGAAAAAAAATACGGAATGAACAATCACAATCAGTACCAGTGCAAATGTTAATTGAACAATACTAAAGAACGTTATCGATCAAGGTAGTAAACATAAGTAACGAATTATTACCAAATTGGAGAAACATAACCAATAAATCACCAACCAATCGCAATAATGAAAGCATAAAAATGGCGGTCGTTAAGGGGACACTAGAGAGCCATTCACAGGCCGAATTTTCAACTTGTCCATACCTGTGTTAATCTACCTTGGTTATCGATGGTGAAAGTGCAGAGAAGCAATTCTCGGGAAACACGATTTTCCGGGAGAGCAAAAAAACTGATGAGAAAAAGATGTTTCTTAAAACTCCATCGGCGGTTTTAATACTTTCTCGAACTGTTCGAAAATACGGCTGGAATGCCGAGATTTGCGTTTTTGGCACTAAGAATCGACACTTCATTAGGAGATACGCATTTTTGCAATTAGTGTTTTAAACTTGTTGGTGAATGTGGATCATTTAAAGACTGAAAAATGGATTTCACTCTTAAAATTCCTTATCAGATAACATTTAGTTTGTCATTGATCCATGCTTTACGCTTGCCTAATGGACCAGTGGATAGCAAGGTACCTTTTCTTCAAATTCGATTTTTCACAGTTAATCAACGAAAGCTCATTTTATCCGTGCGAAACTTTTTAAGTTCAAAACCGCTTTTGAGTAAGTTGCGATCTTGTAAACGGCGACTCTTTCAGAATCGCTTCAGAATACGATGACCGAACCAAAGGACTTAAAATATACAATCTGATCCAGCCGCCTCCAGGCGGACAGACCAAAAACAATCGTATTATTTTTTCAAATTATTATCCCTCCGCAATTTTGGAATGTGAGGCTCGATTTAAAACCCAAAATTATGAAGTTTTTGGTCAACATCGTTGTACAAGACCACTCACAATGGATATAGAAGAGCGCCTTCAAATCTATCCATAAACTTAATGCAAAATTCTGATACCACTATTCGTGCTTCATGGCAGTGATTTTGCATACCCGGCCATTTGAAGGCGAATCATTGACTTACGGCTACGGGGTATGAAACACAGCAGAGTCATCCAAAAGCCCAACACTCCGGACCTCCGCCCTGCAACCAAAGGAGCCAAAGCCGGGGGCGAGCCCCCTGAACCCTAAGGAGCCGATGACGGGGGCGAGCCCCCTGAACCCTAAGGAGGCGAAGACGGGGGCGAGCCCCCTGATCCCTAAGTAGCCGAAAAGTTTTGATGGAAAAAAGCGTCACCAAACTAACATTGAATAAGTGAGACTCTCCAAAAACCATGAAAAAACTGAAATTATGCTGAAAGTAGAAGAAATACGTGAACTCATCAAAAGCACGTCTGGTCGTTCTCCTTTTCCGCACTCAGTCATGCCTTAATCTGCACACAAGCTCAATCTCTTGAAAGGCCACAAAATAAAACGCATAGCGTCACCAAACTGACATAATATTGAGTTACACGCTTCAAGTCTCAAATTAAATGGAAGAATATAGTTTTCTGGTGTTTCAATGCATATTGTATCAAACAATATACATTCAAGACTTTTAAAAAAATTAGACAAAGCTCAGAAAAGGTCCTGGTTCATTTCTATAACGATTTGATACAATGTTTATCTCCGAGTTACACGTCACAAAACTGACATTTTCACTGTTTAGCACGTTGAATAAAAAGTTTAGAGTAATTCAAATCTCCTGAGAAATTTTTTCGTGGTTGGGTGGACCTGCTTCTCCGCAAAATTCAAACATTGAGAGAAAATATTATAATTGAAAGTTTTGAGCAACCAGTTACACGTCTTTCCCATGTTTTCTCCCATTAGCTGAAATCCACCCATATCATCCCAACCATTAGGTTTGTTAATAAGTAACCTAAAATTCGGTTCATATGACCGATCTTTGTTCACATTACCTTTGAAGTTCGGTTACGTGAAGCGAAAGTTCGGTTTGGCGAACCGAAAATGGTTTGACAAACCGTGTTAGTTGGGATTACATTGGAACATCAAACTTTTGTTCATACGACCGAATTTCTATTCAGTGCAGAAATTCAATTCCTACGACTTTAAACTTCGGTATTCAATATGGATCAAGGTTCTGTACATTTATAACCAGACGTTGCTTCTCAGTGTACATGGTAAAGTTTTCTGTCGAATGATGTGACTCACCACAATTTCGCCTGGTATTCAGGGAGAGTAAGATGTGAAGATTCTCAAGCTTTCTTACCTGCAACAGAAAAAAGACATATG
Organism: Bemisia tabaci; assembly: GCF_001854935.1. Lineage (NCBI taxonomy): Eukaryota > Metazoa > Arthropoda > Insecta > Hemiptera > Aleyrodidae > Bemisia > Bemisia tabaci. The sequence goes on along the minus strand of NW_017547262.1, from coordinate 531,978 downwards.
ATAATTTTTAAAAGTGCAGAAGAGTAAAGCAGGCAAATATCCCGGAGATAAAACACAGGAATCCCTAGTAACATTTGATTGTTTCGTCCTGTCCACTGAAAAAAGTCTCTTCAATATAGAGTCAAGACTCTTCAAAAATTTGACGAGCGAAGTACTCTTGATACAATCCGATTTTTGCTTGAACCAAGAATTAAGCCTTTTAATTTAAGCGGATTTCCTCGATTTTAGCAAAAATTCGACTGGACCAAGAGCATTTTTTCTAATTTTTTTTTTTTTTTTTTTTTTTTTTAAGAGTCCAGACTCAGTATCATACATACTTTTTTTCGGTGAGGGTGAACTCGAGAATTTTAAAATGATGTGTGCGGATGATTTCACGGTGCTAGGAATAATAGTGCCACCATGGGATGTAAACAACCTCGGGCTAAACGATCGAAATTGAAACACCGAGGTTATAAAAGAATAATAACTCTGAATTTGTCCTTCCAAAAAAACATGAAATATGATCACAATATTAGAACATGTGAGACTTCAAGGACTGAAAATGGTCGGATGATTGTATGAGTCCGCCGCAAATTCCGACTATGAGGCAAAAAAGTACTTGTCGGCGAAAAACTACGTATAATCATGGATTCTCCGACAATATTTCCTGGAGAGGTTCCCATCGTCCACGAAAATTGAAATATTGAACTAAAATTGTAATTTTCAAACGAGAAAAGTCACAAGTCACATGCGTCGCAACAACTAGCGACACATGCATGATGACTGTAACATTAACCCACACGTAGAAATTCATATCTTGCCAGATGAAGCCGGTAGTTCAAAAAAATGTCATCAAATTGAGGAGCTTTCCGGAAAAAGGGCACATAGCAAAAAATGGCGTTTGAGAAAAATGCATTTGAAGTTTTCATCATTATTCTAAGGCCACTGACTAAGACTTATGTTCGAAATCGGGAGTCCAAGCTTCGATGTAAGTCATCATCAGTGACCTAAAAGTAATGATGGAAACTTAAGATGCATTTTTCTCCAACGCGATTTTTTTGCTATATGCATTTTTTCCGGAGTGCTCCTCAATTTTATGCTGAAATCTATTTTAACAAACTATTAGTTATTGCGAGTCGGTTTTATTTTCAAGAAAAACTTCCTTTTCAAAGAAAACCCAGTTATTTTTTGGTATGCATCAATAATAATCTCTCGGCCCTCTAAATCCTCGAGGCTGCCCAAATTCTGCTTCATACATTATCTCAAGAATTGCCAAGTTTCTATCATGTTTTATTTCGATATTTCAAGTGTCGATTACTTAACCAGCATAATTTGGCAGCGCCGCCAAGTTTTCCGGAACTGCCGGCTGTCCCGCGGAATAAGCTGACATCGTTGTAGCTTTTTTGGGTGAAAACTTTACAATGACGGGAGGTCTAGTGAATTTAAAATTGTGTGTATCCTCTTAATGTGATTCGTCCGATTTTTATCGAGACTTTTACAACAGGAAACCTCAGAAACGACGTATACATAAAACAGCGTTTCATAACAGGTTAGGTTAGGTTAGGTTAGGTAGGTTAGGTAAGGGTGGATGCAAAGTCACGCACCCCTTACTCGCTTCTGATTAATACCGGATGACATCATCCGATTCGGCGCGAAACCGGAGCGTTTTAAATATGCGGAAAGGTTGCGCTTCTTGAAGTGCGTATTAATCGATTTCCGAGTTATTTTTTGCGTTTCTAGTGCGTCATTTACCTTTCGCTAAATGTATTCGCAAAGTCGGAGTTCCTTCATGGTTGAATGATCCCTTGTGCGCTTGAGTTCCGCACATGACGATGTGAGCATAATGCCTGGATGGAGATGTTGCATGTGTGAGGAATTTGCGATTTTACGGTTAATACTAATGTATGAATTCGCAAGAAACACGATGGTGCCACTGGTTTTCTCTGAAATTAACTCCCAAGCTCAAAAAAGCTCTCAAGTTGAGGCCAAAATGGAGGGGACATCCCACGCTATTCTGCGCCACCTCTACATCAAGACAAACTCTCCATTAGGGTGGCCCACAAAAAATGAATTTCGGAAATTTATAGACGTAACCCCCTAAATCGGTTATAGCATGTTCAAAATCACGGAAAATGAAATTTGGGGTCAATCGGACAAAATTAACCCATTGTGCCCAATACGTTACCCAGTTACGCAGTGTAACCCAATACGTTAGTGCGCCTTCAATTACATTTGATACCGTGCAATACTTTCGTGGTGGAATAGTTGCATTCGCGCCTACAAACCTAACAGGGAAACTGCATGCATTGCGCAATGAGTGAAGTATCCCTGTTAGGTTTGTAGGTGCCAATGCAACTATTTCACCACGAAAGTATTGCACAGTATCCAATGTAATTGAAGGCGCATTAACGTATGAAAATTGACTATTACCGTCAACCACTGTTTGTCAAGTGGTAACTTCACGCCGAGTAAAACATTTCACAGGGTCCAAATTTTCAAAGAGGATACTAATGGTATATAATCACCGTGTTTTAGCGGACTTTTTCGATGGCTCCTGAGTTTTTTTTTAGGTCTAGAGATATGATATTGAAATAAGTCGAAATTCACGATTTTGCTCAGAAAAATGGCAACGTCGCAGCGTGTCAAACTATCAGAAGGGGAGCATTGGGAGCATCTTAGCTACTAATTTCACACTCTGATTACAATTTAGACATCTGTAACGTTAATTTATCGAGAGGGAAAAATCATCAAAAACAGTCAAAAATTCACTATTTTCATGCGTGAAAATGGCAACCGCGCGTCGGGTCAAAAGCATGTAGGGGGTCCAAAACTTGACTAGGGTGTAGTTTATGAACTAATTTTGCACTCCGTTTAATTTGCAGACCCCTCCGACTTTATTTTTTGGGAGCGAAAAATTACTGAAAAACAGTAAAAATTCGCGATTTTTGCGAGGATAATTAATGGCAACTGCGCGTCGGGTCAATTTTGTCCGATTGACCCCAAATTTCATTTTCCGTGTTTTTGAACATGCTATAACCGATTTAGGGGGTTACGGCTATAAATTTCCGAAATTCATTTTTTGTGGGCCATCCTACTCTCCATGCGAAGATAGGGAGCAAATACATTGACAGGGCTGCCACTTTATTTGGGGACTCTAAAACTGAAAACACGGCATCACTGCTATGTATTTACTCTCTATCTTTACATGGAGAGCTTGTTTTAATGTACCTAGAGGTGGACTCTCAGGGCGGGATATCCCCTCCATTTTGGCCTCAACTTGAGAGCTTTTTTTGAGCTTGAGAGTTAATTTCAGAGAAAACCAGTGGCACCATCGTGTTTCTCGCGAACTTTTACATAAGAATCAACAGTCAAATCGCAAATTCCTCACACATGCAACATCTCCATTCATGACTATGATTTTCCTTCACTTACGCGTGATACCGCAACACATACTTACCCCGGAGTCCGAACACTTGCCCGTTTCATTCTCCTCATTCTTGGACGCCACTAATTAGTAATTTGAGACAGGTGATTTGTTAAGATTTCCCTTCATTTTTTGCGATACCACATTGCGTACGTACTCCAAAATCCGCATAGTTACTCAGTTGATTTCCGCTTTTACCGCGATGCGAGAATAATACCTCCTTCATTCATATATGTCACTCACTAGCGACAGGTCTGTATAAAACGGTAAGATTTACCTCAATTTTCGCGTGATGTAACATCTGGATACCTTACTGCGGAGTTCAAAAACAATTTATTACTCGGTTAAGAATCTGGAGCCAATACCATCTACCCATACCTGGCCATGGGTTTGAGGTTAAATGTTCGTAACTCCCAAGAATACACGGGATTGTATAGGGCGAACTTACAAAAATTGATTCTTTTTACATAAAAAGTGCTTGAATGCGGGGAAAAAAATTTGTTACGAAGGCTCTAAGTAAGGTAGACCGATTGAGCTAAATATATGCGACCGAATTGCGTTTTAATGGAAGAAAAAAAATATTTAATAATGGTAGTGGAGTCATATGGGGAATACAAGGCAAGTGATCATCCACAAGATTTGGTTCGTGAAGCGAGATGTCTTCCTGACGCTGAGTGATGCTAGTTTAGGTCCCAACCGCAAAGTAGCGAGTAAAATAGACTCCTAAATACATGCCCCTTTGAGAAAAATTGGTTTTTTCACCTTATTTCGGTGCAAGTTAGTATTTATTTGAAGGAGGGGGGGGGGACCACTTCAGCTCTTATGATTTAAAGGTAGAAATTTTATTTTGTAACACATTTTGTTACATTCCATTCAAGAAAAATTTAGAATGGGTAGAGATAAAGAAATAATGAGAAAAACTAAAATAATTCACATTTCCACGTGATGTTGAAGTGGAGCTCGATGAAGAAACGACCGTTTGCGCTATGGCCGCTATGTCTACGTCGGGAGCTATTACTCACACACTCTCACACGTATTCTCCAATGGCCAGGTATGGGTAGATGGTATTGCTGGAGCTCATATTTTCTCCACAGTTGTTCCGGGGATACTTCCGCATATGTTGATATATTTTCAAGTTCACTCCAGGAAACTTAAAAAAGCGCTGTAAATAATGGCTTGGTTATGAATGAAGGTATTATGACCGCGTTGTGATATGAGTGGAAATCGAGCGTGCAACTATTCGAACGCCTGATTATGTGCTTGATGTGGTATCTCGCTAAAATGAAGGTAAATCTTAAAATTTCCCGTATTACGAATTAGTAATGTCTATGAATGAAGGCATTATGCTCATTTTCACATACTGATAAAAGCAGAAAGCAAGCAAATGTGCGGACTCCGGAGTGAGTGCACTGGAAAAAAAACACACTGGATCTATAGTCCAGACTCTTATAAATATTGACAAGAAAAAATACTTTTGATTCAATCAGATTTAAGCTTGAATCTAAAGGAATTCCGCTCAAATTAAGAGGCTTGTTTCTTGATTGAAGCAAAAATCCGATTGAATCAAGCGTATTTTTTCTTGTCGGTGTTTTTGAGAGTCTGGACTCTAGATCCAATGTTTTTTTTCCAGTGTGGCCAAAATTATGAAAAAAATATGACCCTTTTCATTGAACGTTGGAAAAAAAAACACATATTGCATCAAGAGTCCAGACTCTTGAAAACATTGAAAAGGAAAAATACTCTTGATTCAATCAGATTTAAGCTTAAATCAAAAGGAAATCCGCTCAAATTAAGAGGCCGGGTTCTTGATTTAAGCTTAAATCCGATTGAATCAAGACTATTGTTTCTTGTCGATGTTTTTAAGAGTCTAGACTCTGGATCCAATGTGTTTTTTATTGTAGTGTATGTGATGTAGTATCATGCTCAAATGAAGGAGAATGTTGATATTGCCATTGTCTTAAACTAATAATGGAAGTATTTCTATCAAACGAAACTAAGCGGTAATTTGAGTTTCTTTTGAGGAATTTTTCTGCAAAATTTGCTCCGAGAAAAACTTTGAATTTTCGGCGATAGATAGTAGAGCAGTGGTTGAGTTCAAAACCTCTCATAACTCAATTTTTTTCAAAATGAGGGTTGGTTCCTTTCTGCTTAACTCAGTCCATATTATACTATTTTTTTCTCCTTTTTTGTAAACTGAACAATGCGCCTTCTGCTGCGTCCGCAGCAGTTGTTGTTACGAATATGATGTGCGTATTGATTTCGACGCATTACATACGTGATTCTCTGAAGGCGTTTTATGTGCGAAAGCAATTCGCCTTCAGCTGCGTCTGCAGCAATTGTTGTTACCGATGTGTTGTGCGTGCTGATTTTTCTCTGAAGGCGTTTTATGTGCGAAAGCAATTCGCCTTCAGCTGCGTCTGCAGCAATTGTTGTTACCGATGTGTTGTGCGTGCTGATTTCGACGCATTACATACTTGATTCTCTGAAGGCGTTTTATGTGCGCGTGTGGCGCAATCCGTCGGAGGACGAACAAAGTAGGGCTTTAGCAATTCATTCAATCTCACTTCTGTTGTTCTCCAATAGGGTGCTCTACTTGCCCACATTAACGCTTTGAGAGAGTCAAAAATGTAATGAGCTAAGAGCAGCGCGCACAACATATTCGTAACAACAATTGCTGCAGGCGCGGCAGAGGGCAAATTGAAAACATCCGAATAATCCTCTCTATTCTAAAGAAATCATTTTTGAGACGCTCGTGCTCGATGGATGGGGTGAGGAAGGAGAGTCGGATGGTCCAAAGGTCGAATTCCAAAGAAGGAATTAAAACTCAACGTAAGGAGAAAGCCGTTAAGAATATTGTGTGGCAGGAAATTTGCACTTGTAACAACATTTTGTCATTCAATTAAAATGATTTGCTCATTAATCGCCAACGGGCAATTTTGACGATTTCCATGGCCGCGAAGCGGCCTTTTGGGTCCCGTTGCGCTCTGGTGGTTGGGCCGCTCAGCAACCAGAGGGCGGAGCCACCTAGTACACGTTGAAAAACAATTTAGGTCTTGAAATAATATTGTTACCAATGGAGAGTTGTATGTATTGTATTCTTATGTGGAATCATTGAATAAGATTTTAGAATGAAGTAAAACAAAAGTATATACAAAAATACATATTTTTATTTTGGATTTAAACTTAGTTCATGCTTCAGTTTATGCTGACAAGTTTAACGAGAATCCCTCATAGAAAATCAATGAAATACAATTCTCTATTCGTAACGATATTAATTAATTAATACGATTTTAATTAATTAACGAACAACACATCGGTAACAACAATTGCTGCAGGCGCAGCTGAAGGCGAATTGCTTTCGCACATAAAACGCCTTCTGAGAATCACGTATGTAATGCGTCGAAATCAGCACGCACAACACATCGGTAACAACAATTGCTGCAGACGCAGCTGAAGGCGAATTGCTTTCGCACATAAAACGCCTTCAGAGAATCACGTATGTAATGCGTCGAAATCAGCACGCACAACACATCGGTAACAACAATTGCTGCAGACACAGCTGAAGGCGAATTGCTTTCGCACATAAAACGCCTTCAGAGAATCAAGTATGTAACGCGTCGAAATCAGCATGCACAACAAATCGGTAACAACAATTGCTGCAGACGCAGCTGAAGGCGAATTGCTTTCGCACATTAAACGCCTTCAGAGAATCACGTATGTAAAGCGTCGAAATCAATACGCACATCATATTCGTAACAACAACTGCTGCGGACGCAGCAGAAGGCGCATTGTTCAGTTTACAAAAAAGGAGAAAAAAATAGTATATTATGGACTGAGTTAAGCAGAAAGGAACCAACCCTCATTTTGAAAAAAATTGAGTTATGAGAGGTTTTGAACTCAACCACTGCTCTACTATCTATCGCCGAAAATTCAAAGTTTTTCTCGGAGCAAATTTTGCAGAAATTGAACTTGAAGTTTATCTTTTACATTGAGTCTTATGCAGGAGCCAAACTTTAAACCTCTTTTTCTCGGTTCGATCCCGATGTGGCTTGGTTCCGTTCTCTTTAAGTCCGTCCATATGTCGTCTGCATGTAACGAGAGGGTATGCATTCAATCGACATGAATCAAATGAAAACTAAAAACGTGAACCGATTAACACCGATTCCATGGACCAATAATTAAAAAAGCGGATCAAAATTAGTTGACAACTTGCATTTGCTATAAACATTTCAAATTACGATATCTCGAAATTAAGATCAGCCATGATTTGATTTTTCGCGATTTTGTGTCCACGCGTACCTTAGACTCACCCCCTGCAAACCGTTTTCGGGTACATTTTTTTTTTTTTTTTTTTTTTGCTTCAAGACCACTATGCACAATCAGTCTTATCGTCAACGTCGCTCCTCTTGACGTAAAAGCGTACCTCGACGGGTCACTGAACCAGGAACGAATTTTGACTTGCGAATAAATGATTCTGGAGGTAAATAATCGGTAAAACACGATGCGCACATTGAAAATGCGAAAAAGAAACTCAGAAACCGAGAAATACGCAGTTCCAAAAGCGCAGTACTTTTCCGTAGATCCCGGTTTCGCCCCGAACCGAATGAGCATCCGGCACCAATCAGAAGCGAGCACGGGTTTCTACGACTTCCGTCAAATGTTTTTCGACTCCTCGTATGTGAAAACGATTGGAAAGTCGAAACTATGTCTTTGGAATCAAAGAATGGAATGTCATTCGTGTAATTTGTAGTTAACAAGCAACAGTTCCACATTGCAATAAGTTGTGTTTTAACAAACCTCAGAGGAAAATGAGAAGAGACAGCAATTTGACTGCCGTAGAACATGACATTCCGATTCTTTCATATACGATGAGTAAAAAAGTAATCAAAACAAGTCGTAGAAACCTTACTTGCTTCTGATTAATGCTGGTTGATACCATTCGGTTCGGCGCGGTTTTAAACATGCGGAAAGGTTGCGCTTCTTGAGGTGCGTATTAATCGGTTTCCGAGTTATTTTTTTGCGTTTTTAATATGCGCATCGTTTTTAGTGCGTCATTTACCTTTCGCTAAATGTATTCGCAAAGTGGGATTTCCCTCGTGGTTGAATGATCCCTTGTGCGCTTGAGTTCCGCACATAACGATGCGAGCATAATGCCTGAATACATGAACCCGTGCAACTATGTGGACTCCGGAGTGGGTATGTGATGTGGTATCACGCTAAAGGGAAGGAAAATCTTAGCATTGCAACTGTCTCAAATTAGTAAGGTGTATGAATGAAGGCATTATCGTATGATCCCGATAAAGGCGGAAATCAAGCGGGCAAATAT
>NW_017547262.1:498026-512633 GCF_001854935.1 Bemisia tabaci | reverse complement strand
AGATCGGCTGGAATCTCGAGGAGAGAACGTGTCAGGAATGAACGTGTCCGAGAGATAATGGGCGTTGAGGGGACGATTGTGCACGATATCATGACCAAGCAATTGGTATGGTATGGGCATGTGCAGAGAATGGCTGATACCAGGTTGCCGAAGAAGGTGTTGGAGTGGGTCCCCCCAGGTAGGCGACGGAGAGGGCGTCCAGCCAAACGGTGGGTAGAGGGCATCCATGAAGAGATGGCGAGATGCCACCTTCCGGAGGATCTCTACCATGACAGATTCCTGTGGAGAATAGGCGTCGCAGAGCGCCCTAGCGCGCCGTAAAAGCGGCTCATACATACATAGCCCGCAAGAACGTATGTTAAAGTTAACGCGTTGAGCATGATTCAAAATTCGAATCACATTACCAAATAACTCCCTTTGCGTCTTTTGGAGAACTACAGTCTCGAATCATTTGAATCGGTTATTTTCCTCTTAGCACCGGAAAGCCTTCCGAATCGGTAAATTTCCCTGAACTACATAATTGTTTCCCAGGAGATTACTTATGACATTCCGATAGAGAAGTTTAAATCAATCAGCTTCAATGTAATTATCATGCCATCTAGCGTAGAGGAGGGTTTGAAGTTATAATAAAGGGGTCATAGTAAATTTCTGTGTCCGTACTTTTTGTTTGAGGTATGGATGCAGTTAAAACTTGGAATTTCGTTTCACATAATGTCTTGCATCCATGCGAAAGGTCTTTATGTTACTTAATAATGAAAGTCAACCGAAGAAAAAATTTGAATTTCATATTATTAAAGTTAACCTCTTTATCTTTAAGTATTATGGATTCCACCTCGTTCCATTAGTTCCTTATGCTTTCACTAGCCTTTTCTCAATGTTCCTCCAATTTTTTTATGCAGTTTTGTTACTAGAACGCTTTTACAGATCTGGGCGGTTCCTTGGAAATTTTAAGACATTCTTGGGTAACGAAATAAAAATAAAAAGTCAAGAAAGTAAATAACAAATAGTTGAAAAGTTCGATACGCTCTCTTTGTACTTTTTTGGCAGGATTTATAAGCTACCCGGTTGTCTACGGTAGGTATAATTAATTTTCTAAATAATTTTGAGGAGGGGAAAAAATCGGCCTTTATAAATAATTTCGAGGAAAAAAGTCCGTGCAACCAAGTTGAAGGACGTGGCTCGGATTTTGATGGTCGGGAGATTTTCCCGTTAAATTGGACTGCATTTTGAAATTTGGAACTATAAATTCTGGCCCGGTTTAAAACAACATATGTGCCATTGGTTTCCCTATGCACATAAGTGTTTTTTTCAGATGAGCCAGAATCTATAGTTCCAAATTGCAAAATGCAGTCCAATTAAAACTGCTCTCGCTGGCCCATGAGAAGAAGAGCNAAAAAAAAAAAAAAAAAAAAAAAAACCAACTACGTGAGAGTGGAGTTCTAGAACTATGTAATCTCCGTTCTCTTCTCGGAAACGGAAGAAAAAAATAAATTCAAAAAAACTATAAAAAAAGTATCGACTGTTTTTATACCTTATGGCTTCGCCTGATAGCAATTTTGTAGCACTAGAAGGAATTACATTGACCTCATCAGAAAACTAATCGCTCAGAGAATATTCAGAAAAATAATCGTTCTAGTTATGAATTAACAATACGTGGATCGCATGCGATGAGTAGGCGTAGGCTGTTCAATATATTTATTATGAATGCAGCAAGTCTAAAAAAGATGGTTTGGATTCGAAAAAATGTGACATTCCTAGAAGTGCGACCGTTTAACGTCACTATTTCCCGCGCGTCGTTTACTGATGAACCTGCGACGATAATAATTTTTGGCGTGTGCTTCTACCGTTTCGTTCGCGAGGGGGGCTTTGCGTTAATTCTGATCACATTCAGTCGTGAAAGTTTCGCGGAAAAAAGTTTTGACGGCAAATATTAATTTTTTGGTTTAAGTTAAATTAATATTTGCCGTCAAAACTTTTTCTGCGAAACTTTCTCGACTGAACGTGATCAGAATTAACGCAAAGCCCCCTTCGCGAATGAAACGGTAAAAGCATACGCCAAAAATTATTATTGTCGCAGCTTCGCAAAGCTCCCTGGCGCCCCATAAAAGCGACTTATACATACATACATGCACCCATACATACACGCTTTACGCTTACGCATACGCTTTGAACGCCTTCAAATCTGGTGATACCTCCCACTTAGCCGGGAAGATAGTTTAGTTGCGTGACCCAACCGAACGCTTAAAACGCCTTCAAATCTGGCGATACTTCTCGCTTTTCCGGGAAGTTAGTTTAGTTGCGTGACCCAAGCGAACGCTTTGAACGCCTTCAAATCTGGCGATACTTCTCTCCTCCCCGGGAAGTTAGTTTAGTTGCGTGACCCAACCAAACGCTTTGAACGCCTTCAAATCTGGCGATACTTCTCTCTTCTCCAGGAAGTTAGTTTAGTTGCGTGACCCAAGCGAACGCTTTGAACGCCTTCAAATCTGACGATACTTCTCGCTTCTCCGGGAGGTTAGTTTAGTTGCGTGACCCAACTATTCCCTACATATCAACAATTAAAATCCAAAATTGTCCCTCCACTTTCTGATCTCCATGCTATCCTTTCAAAGTATTTTCGTGAAATCCCTCTCCTTCTCAAAGGAATTAATCTCCAAATTTAATGTATTTTTTCCCTGTCCCAACTCTTAATTTTGTACTACCTTTTTGTGACCCCTACCTTTTAAATTTTTAAGTTCTGTACTATACTATTTGGATCTCTCCTCTAAGGTGTTAATGGCTGAATTGTGAAAAGCACCAAATAAACGTATCTACCAACCAACCAACCATATACCTTTTTGTGACCCCTACCTTTTAAATTTTGAAGTTCTGTACTATACTATTTTGATCCCTCCTCTAAGGTCTTAATGGCTAAATTGTTAAAAGCACCAAATAAACGTATCTACCAACCAACCAACCATACTCATCTGAGGTGTTAATGGCTAAATTGTTAAAAGCACTAAATGAACGTATCTACCAACCAACCAACCAACCAACCATACATACATACATACATGAATGCTGCTTCAATGATCAAAGAAGGCCTAATATACGCTTTCAGAAACGGATAAAGGTAACGAATGACACATTTATGGAGAATTATGTTTTTCACCGAACAACTCTACATATGAATAATCCTTTGGGCAACTGGTCGAAAAAGGACAGAACACCCATGCCCCTTTCCATTTACACTGCGCGGCCATCTGGGTTGCGAGACTTTGATACTTTCCCCAACCATTGTTGGAATCCTGTGAGAGCTATGCTTTCATGTATGTATGGTTGGTTGGTTGGTTGGTTGGTAGATACGTTTATTTGGTGCTTTTAACAATTTAGCCATTAACACCTCAGATGAGTATGGTTGGTTGGTTGGTAGATACGTTTACTTGGTGCTTTTAACAATTTAGCCATTAAGACCTCAGAGGAAAGATTCAAATAGTATAGTACAGAGCTTGAAAATTTAAAAGGTAGGGGTCACAAAAAGGTAGTACAAAATTAAAAGTTGGGACAGGGAAAGAATACATTAAATTTGGAGATTAATTCCTTTGAAAAGGAGAGGGATTTCACGAAAATACTTTGAAAGGATAGTATGGAGATCAGAAAGTGGAGGGACAATTTTGGATCTTAATTGTTGATATGTAGGGAATAGTTGGGTCACGCAACTAAACTAACCTCCCGGAGAAGCGAGAAGTATCGTCAGATTTGAAGGCGTTCAAAGCGTTTGGTTGGGTCACGCAACTAAACTAACTTCTCGGCAAAGCGGGAGGTATCGCCAGATTTGAAGGCGTTCTAAGCGTTCAGTTGGGTCACACAACTAAATTAACCTCCCAGAGAACCAAGAAGTATCGCCAGATTTGAAGGCGTTTACTTTATATTGCAAAGAAAATTCTCTGAAAACTTGGGGGGAAAAATATTTACGAATGTCCCCAAGAAATTGTGAATTTATCAAAGGAAATTTGGCAACGGCTGAGAGATCATACTGCGTTTTCACTTAGCACAGCAGTGCAGGGGCTTAATGGATGTTTACTAAGGAAGTGAAAATTTAAACACAAGAATGAAAAGACTAAGAGATACGTACCAGGAAAGTGTTATTCAACTGCCCGACGCCAAGCTGAAAGCACTCGCAACACGATCACTGAGACCGCAGTACGCACTAAAACACTAAAAGAATAGGCACGGGCGCGTAACAGTTGGATAGGGACTAAATATTTGAAAATATTTTACGTTCACCAGGAAATGGATTATATATGTGAAAACGTGCTTAGCTTGCTTAAATTCTGCCCAAATAAGGTGTTTACAAGTTACAACATCATTTGTAGCGATAAAATGCGAACAAGATCAAGAAAAATTATGAAAGTAAAATTAAAGACGAAAATGATGACCAAAGATTATCTTAAAACAAAAAATACAACCGGGAACCATTTTTCTTCTGGCTATTCAAGAAGCGAAAAAAAGACCATAAAACCATAATGGCGTGCCTCCTTCAATCGTAATAACGTCCAATTTTGTAGAAAATGCAATAATTTTTCAATTATCAGCTTTGTTCCAATTGATTTGGTTGCTTAGAATCTTAAGAAAAAACATATTTGCAAGGATTTTGTGAACCTGATGTAACATAATTTAATAAATGAACTTGAAACTACGAATATACTTGTGAGTTGCATCAATTCTAATTATTCATCGTTATTGGCTTGAGAACATTCTGTAGAAAGTGATGTTTTCCTTCAATGACGAACTCGAGTTCGTCATACATGGGTCCAAGACCTTTTAGGCTTTTTAAACATGAGATTCCCTGACTTTTCCATGCCTTTTCGATGAGATTTTGGCACAACTCCTCATGAATACACTTTAAACAAAAAAAAATAACCAGAGGTCTTTTCAGGCTGGAAAAAATTTACAATTCGAGAACACTAGGACAGAAGTTTCGATATAAGTCTACAGTGTTTTCGAGTTCGTAGGTAGAAAATAAGGAGTACACGACGTTTCGACTGGAAGGCAGAATTTCAAGGTTCTGTTGTAAAAATCCCATTTTCCAGGCTTTCAAGACTTTCTCAAGAACGGTTTACCCTAGATGCACATCATAACACGGCTGCCGACACTCTTATTTACGTTTCGTGAATTTTTCACTCTCATCGTTCTAAATTTTACTTATACACTAGAATAAAAGTCTCTTGGATTTTGAGTCCAGCCTCTTAAATAATTTCACAAATAAAAGTACTCTTGAATCAAGTGGATTTTTGCTTGAACCAAAAGGCAAGGCTCTTAATTTAAGAGGATTTCCTTTTGATTCAAGCAAAAATCCGATTGAATCGAAAGTATTTTTTCCTGTAAATTTTTTTAAGCCTCGACTCTGGATCCAAGAGATTTTTTTCCAGTATTGCAATGTTCCCCCAATGTTCTCGATTTTTCTCACTATTACTCACCGGGCTCGATTTTACTAACTCTGTAGGTGCTTGGTACTACCGTCCTCAATTTCACTGACTCAGAACTCATCGTTTCTAGATTTTACTTCCCAGTTACTCTCCGTTTATTGCTTTTACTCACTCTTTACTCATCGTTCTCAGTTGTATATACTCACTCTTAACTCATCGTTCTCAATTTTTTTCACTTTTTACTCATCGTTCTCAATTTTATTCACTCTTTACTCATCGTTCTCAATTTTATTCACTCTTTACACATCGTTCTCAATTTTATTCACTCTTTACTCATCGTTCTCAATTTTATTCACTATTTACTCATCGTTCTCAATTTTACTTACTCTTTACTCACTCTTTACCCACCGTCTTCGATTTCACTAACTCAGAACTCATCGTTTCTAAATTTTACTCACCAGTTACTCTCCGTTAATTGCTTTTACTCACTCTTTACTCGTCGTTCTCAGTTGTATACTCACTCTGTACTTTTGTTCTTAATTTTACTCACTCTTTACTCACCCTTCATAATTACACTCGCTGATTACAAATACAAATCCCGCCAAATATGAACTAATTAAGGATCATTCCTCATTTCATTGATCGCTTCGACTCTACTCGAGACTACTGGAAAGTTACTCACGGATTGTCGGATTACCCGCGAATTACTCATTCTACTCACGTTTTACTGATTGGTGCTCAAATTACTCGCCCTTAGAGTTTTACTACTGAATCGGCAGCCCTGATGATCTTTAACAAAACGACTTATTCTAAAACCTCATGAGAAAGAGAAAGAAAGGGGCGAAATAGTTAATTATTGCAATAGCAGCTTCATCTATGTTTTAACTGGCAGCTACGCCCCTTCAAAAACTGGATCGAAACTGAGCGAAGCGGAGCGCCTATTTTTTCGGAGGTGGCTAATATTGCTTTTTCTATTGCTCCTTTCAACTTCTTCTCAGCCGCTGTTGTTGCTAATTCCTCTGCTGGTTCTTCTTCGTCTGCTGATGGCTGCTATCTACTCTTTCCGTCAAACTGCTACTGACGTTGTTGCTGTTGCTGCCTATGGGTGAAAGAGCCACGGGAAACTGAAGACACGGCTTTTCAGTGAAAATTTCATGCGGTTCTTGAGTGAGTGAAGGCGAGGGATAAAACTCTCATGGGTGGTTTCACGATAACTGGAATAGTTTTGTCGCCGTAACAGACAACACGTTTTTCGGTCATGTTTTTAGTGGTAATGATAATCACTCGAATTTTTTTGCATTAATCCACACAGGGTTACGTGTTATAACGCTTTTGAACGATTTATCGCTCTACTTTTCAATTTTAATTTATAAATGGCCGAAAATGTGCTGTCTGTTACGCGGGAAAAAGTCAGCGTAACAGACAGCACATTTTCGGCCGTTAATAAATTAAAATTGAAAAGTAGAGCGATAAATCGTTCAAAAGCGTTATAACACGTAACCCTGTGTGGATTAATGCAAAAAAATTCGAGTGATTATCATTACTACTAAAAACATGACCGAAAAACGTGTTGTCTTTTACGGCGACAAAACTATTCCAGTTAATGTGAAACCACCCTCATGCCACTACGCTCATGAATCCCACCTAACCAAAAATGAGTCAATCAGTCAAACAGTCAAATAGTCAATCACACTGGAAAAAAAAACACATTGGGTCTAGAATCTAGACTCTTAAAAACATCGACAAGAAAAAATACTCTTGATTCAATCAGTTTTAAGCTTCAATCAAGAACCTAGCCTCTAATTTGAGCGGATTTCCTTTTGATTTAAGCTTAAATTTGATTGAATCAAGAGTCCTTTTTCTTGTCAATGTTTTCAAGAGTCTGGACTCTAGATCCAATGTGTTTTTTTTCCCGTGCAGTCAAACAGTCAATCAGTCAACCAGTCTACCAGTCAATCAGTCAACCAGTCTACCAGTCAATCAGTCAACCACTCAAACAGTCAAACAGTCGATCAGTCAAACACAGTAAGAAAACAAAAAATGCCCCAGCCGGGGCATCGGGAGCCAATCCCAAGGTCACCGACCAAGGGTACAAAGGGCACCTCCAAGGTGCCCGCAACCATCCACCGGGACGCACGTGCGGCCGGGGCGGTGTCCGCGGATCGCTCCTCTAGCGCCTCCAGACGGTACGACATCCGCCGACCGGATGGACGACCGCGCGCCGGGCGCCCCGACGAGTGCTCGGTCGGACGACAGCGCCTCCAACTCAACTTCACTTTCGGACCGAGGCTAAAGGCCTCAGCCTGAGAGTGAAGCTGATACGGAGGCACTGTCATCACGGTAGAGCAGTCGACGGAGCGTCCAGCGGGTGTCCACCCGATCGTCGGACGTCGGACCCGACTTCCGCCGACCGGGCGGACGACCGCGCGCCGGGCGCTCCGACGAGTGCTCGGTCGGACGACAGCGCCTCCAACTCAACTTCACTTTCGGACCGAGGCTAAAGGCCTCAGCCTGAGAGTGAAGCCGATACGGAGGCACTGTCATCACGGTAGAGCAGTCGACGGAGCGTCCAGCGGGTGTCCACCCGATCGTCGGACGTCGGACCGTGGGAGGCACTATGACCGGAACTGACGGCGGTCGTCGTCGTTGTGCGTCACGGCCGTGAGATGCACGTCGCGGCTGAATCGGAACTTCCGGGACCTCCTTACGGTGATTCGATGGACGCCATATTTGGTGTCAGAACGCCATGCGATATATCGCATCAATTGGTTCCATTTTTTCAGCTACTCGTCATTTTTCTCTAATTTTGAGATTGCAATTCTGTTGTCAGGAGCCTAAAGCACTCACTTACCAATTTTAACAAAGAAATTCAACGTAATAAAGGCATGGTTTTTTTAAAGAGAAAATATCGCATTCGAGTGCAGTTGTGATATCAGTATCGAATGCGATGTTTTCTCTCTGAAAAAACACGCGTTTATTATTGAAGTAGGGTAATTCTACTTTCTTAGGTTGGTAGCTTCAACGCCGCTCTCTGATTGGCCGGCTCTTCCTTGCCTGTTTGTATCTCTCTGCGATATACTTCTCGTTGTTCGTTCACATTCATGTAGCCTGTTTTGCGATACTTGATAGATTACAGTCTTTCACGTATTTCGTGCTCTTATTATTTCTCGCACTTATCCACCCTCTGTCAGGTTATGGGCCGTCCGCTTTGATAGTGTGCAGAAATGCAGAAGTTTTGACTGTCGGTATGATCGCGTTCGCGTAAGAAGTGGCTGTACTAATGCCGGTCCCGTGATGGTGGCCTAACCTCATCTCCTCGTGTTCGGTTTTATTCTTCCTGNCAAAAATCAGCAAAATTCAGAGAAATGAAAGCAGAATAGTGTTTGGAAAAAAACCTCGCATTCGATACAGAAATCGATGGCTGAATCGAATGCGAGGTTTTTTTCCAAACACTATCCTGCATTCATTTCTCGGAATTTTGTTGATATTGGGGTTTAGAATGATTCTTTAGGTTCATGCGCAGGGGCTATCGTCCTTTTTTTCGCTAAAAATTCAAAATCGACCGAGATTTTTGACCTACTCGATGCGATATATCGCATGCCAGTTCGACCACGTCACTTGAGCTTGACGAATCACCTCAAGCTCGGGTCCAACTCGCGGTGTGGAGCCCGGGTTCCACCATCAACTTGAGCCCATCAAAATGAATCATCGGTGGGACTGCTGAGTGTTGCCCATCGAAATTACTCTAACCTCTATTTTATGATCAAAACAAATCGCAAACAGAGTATCAAACAACTGTTTTTTGATACTCAGTTCGCGATTCACGATGATCATAAAGTAGAGGCGCTTCTGAAATTTGATCGGCAACACTCAACAGTCACATCCATGACTCATTTTGATGGGCTTAATTTGATCGTGGGACTCGAGCTCCACACTGTGAGTTTGACCCGAACACATGAGTCGATTACACATGTCCCGAATGGGAACCGATACGATTTCCCATTCGGGACGTGTGTAATTGACTCTTCTAACCTCTGCACCCTCCCTCTAAAAAGCACTTACCCTCGAAATTTTCTTCAAATTTATCCTGAAGTACTGATATGCCGCACTGTGGAAAAACGCCATATGATCATTCGAATGTTGCCTAACTTCCTATCGGAGAATATTCACTTTTAAAGAGAGTTATGGATGTTTTTCATTGAAATTTTCCCATCAGATTACGAAGAAAATTCTATGAAAAAATGGAATAAAAATATGTACGAATTTTCCCGAAAATTACTGATTTATCAGAGGAAATTTGGCAACGGCTGAATGTTATACGGCGTTCTTCCATAGCACGGCAATGATGCTAAAGTGCTTTTAATATTTACTTTTCTTTGAAATTACTCAAAATTAACTTTCGATTATGCCTCTTAAGTATTTAACTCTTAAGTATTTAAATTTGCAGAGGTGTGAGTGGCCAATGTTGTAAAGGCACCTCTTTAAAGTAAGTATATAGTACTACTACTACTACCATTACTACGTAACACATATAAGGGAGGAAAGAAGAGGAGTCAGTAGTGACGTCATACGTTGTAATGTCAGATATGTAAATTTGCATTACGACAGTCAAATGCATGTTTTCTTTCATTTTTATTCTGTTTCCACAGGATATGGTGCGCGTCAAAAGTGCACAATTCTTGCGGATCATTTAGCTAACGAAATTACTTAAGTAAAATATGTGAATTAGAAAAAATAATAAGGGCAGGAAAAAAACCGAAACATTTTTAAAATACCATGACCACTTGCAAGAATTAAGTTCGAAATGTAAATAAATGTGAATGCTGATAATCTGGTAACGCTCTCTCAAACGGCTCGAGCAATTTCCGTTTATTTCTATATAGGACGCTTCAATGATCATTTAATCAATTTTACGAATAGTAGTAACAATTCTAAACGATTTTATTCTCCGGAACTACAGGTCATGGGGAAAAGAGCGTAAATATGATTCGTGCAGAAAACCATGATAAAAATGAAACCTATACATTAAATAAGAGATCAAAATCATAGCTACTTGTACTTTCGAGACGACAACAGTTGTACGGGGAAGAAAGAAGGGGTCGGGATTTTTGGAACCCCTCCCCCCTTCTCATTCAAAATTTTGAGTTATAACAAATACCTCCCTCACCGTGAAAAATTGTTGGCTCCTCCACAGGGTATGAAATAAAAACTTCGACAAAAGGACTCAGGAGCTTAAAAATCTCTGCGACGGAGCTGCAGAAAAGAGCTTATTTTCTCATTATTTGGGTTGCTGATCTAGTGCTACAGTGATGTGCGACAGAACACACGGGGACACAAATAAGGCAAAATAAGGGCGGGAATATTAATTTCCAGGTGAGAAATTGGTAATCAGACGTCACGCTTAACCATATGACCTAAAAGAACGCGACACTTCTTGATTCTTAGAACGCGCAACAACCAGCGACTTGCCTTAAGCGCCGAGAGAGACAGTGCCTCATCCTTTGATAAAGCAAAAATGAAAAAATTAAACCGATGAAAGGGTGCGATAACGACAGACAGCAGGTAAAAAAATAATGTTGTTAACCTGACAACCGACTGATGATAGTCATCCTATCCATTCATGTTTTTGACGACAAATATTCCCTCGGTTTGAAAATCAAACAACAACTGTTCTCATAAAGATCTTGAGAGATGGGACTGTGAGAGGTGGGACAGCGTTTCTGAATGGGAAAAGATTCAAAGAAAAGCGGACCAAGATTCGGAGAAAGTACAATATTTGCTTGAACTGGAAGAAAAAGTTAAGTTTTTGCATTTCAAACGAAGCTCAAGGCTAGATGACATTAAAATGTTTTGATTTCAGAGTCCTAAGGTGTTAGGACAGAGAGGGATGTTTTACTGTAACTATAGCGCTCCGATGTTTGTCAGGATCCAAACGCAACATTAGCAGTTATGCAGAACAAGCCATATTAAATCCATGAGCGATCAAAAATTATCGTCTCTAATCGGTGTTGACGTAAATGGAGGAAAAAACAAAAGACTCATACATGTCCGAAAATTATTCATAGATGCATCCAATAATTTAAAGGTGCTCAATTTACCAGTTATAAATTGAGTCAGCTCTTGCGAAAACTGCTGATTTCATTTTTTTTACATCTTTCAAAATTTCCGGTTTTTCAGACTAGCTGCTCCTTGCGTTTCAGTGGTTAGATTTCGGACATTCATAATCCTACCAATGAAACTTTAATTACTCTCAATGACTGTTTCGTCTCTGCCCGCACACAGTGCGGCGATTTCGGCCAGGCAATGAGAGCAATAACCGTCGTTAAAAGTACAGTTTTTCTTCGTTTTTTTACATTTTTTACGAGATTCTAAAAAATGAAAAGAAGCAATTTCCGCAAGAGCCAGTTCATTTATTATGAATTAATCAAAAATACTCAGTCTTTCAATAAATTCTGTTTAAATTCTTGGGTTTTTTTTTTTTTTTTTTAAGCGCTGACATAGATGGTTTCGAAGGCCTGCATGACTCAGACACCACGATCTTCAGGGAGGGAGTATCGATGTGCCCGAGATGCAAAATCAATTTAGAAAAAAATTTTAATTTTAATCTAATTGATATTAATGGTTTACGTACTAATGACATTTTCTTACCTATTTTCATGTTTAAAACGTTCAGACAGTGACCCAAGTACTGTAAGTAAGAATAGAGCTGGGTCCACAATCTGCTGTGCTAAGGAAAAACGCCGAAGGAGCCTTCAGACGTTGCCAAGTTTCCTTCGATAAAAACCGAAATTACTGAGAAATTTGTGAATAATTTTTTTCTAAAAGTTTCAGACAATTTTGTACGCAGTTTAATCTAAAATATCTGAAAATGTCGAGGAAAAATGTGCATGAATGTCGCCAAAAATGCAAATTTTATCAAGGGACCTCTCGAATGTTCATACGGCGTTCTTCCTTAGCACGGCAACATTATTCTACGAAGAAATCAAGGCAAATCACCGATGAAACCTTTCATAATCACCTACATACTTTCATCAGAGACTTTTTATTTGTTAATTTTCTAAATTAATCTCTAAATTGCATTTTGATGTTGTCATTTAACTATTGTTTAATGGATTTAAGAAAATTTGAGCTTTTTTAATTAACCATGTAAGGATATTGGAAAATAAACATATATACTGGTATGGACTGCTGAAAATATTGGTAAATACTTCAATATGCCAATGCTTCCGCAAGAGGGGAAAACTTTCCCACCACAATCTTGCACTGATACTCATGAGAATTCATTCGGTGACTTGAGAGCGTTTTTTTTTTTTTTTTTTTGACCTTGATTTCTCCGTAGAGTAGTATCTTGCCTAATTACTCTCGCTGACTGTTTCGTCTCTGCCCGCATACAATGCGGCGATTTCGGCCCGCCAATGAGAGTAATACCTGAACTTGTATATTACATATCGACGGTGTAAGTCGGCAATCACGTAACTCGGTTTGCGACGTCGCAGACTTCCTATCATACTTTATTTTTCAAACGGAAAACTCCTCAACGGCAGTTCATTAAAACTGCCGTGATTTTTCTTCTCTGTGCGAAGAAAATTCTGCAAAAACTTTAAGGTATGATGTCAATTTGGTCTCCTTTAAAAAATAACATAGAGGCGGAGATTTTCAGACACCGCAAACGAGTTATGCGATTGCCATCTTACACCGTCGATATTTTAAAACGCGACAATTCGTTTCGTTTTACATCTGTCATTTTTTAAAAAGAAAATGGACGAGGCAGCATCATCGGCGAATCTAGCAAATTGCCAACATTGCCTTTCTCCATTTAAACCTATGGAAATGTATCGATTCTTGGAGAGGCCAGGTGCTCCAACAAGAATCGATTGTTTAACATAGGTTTAAATGGAGGGAATTCGGTGTTGCCAAATTGCTGGATCCGCCTCTGGGCAGCATCACGAGCACATCTAGAATCTCCCAAAAGACGACGAAGCGTGAATTATCGACTATCGACTATCGACTATCGACATTCCTCCATTTAAGGCTATGATGAAGAATCGATTGTTAAGGTGTTCGTTCCAAACACAGTTAAAATCGATCCTTTTTCATGGGTTTAAATGGTAGATTGTTAACTGATGAGCGAGGTTTTTGTAATACCTAAGTGTCTAGAGGTACGGATAAAACGAAGATACATCGATGATAAATCGATGTGCTGGCAACTTTGGTGATGATGAATTTCTCAACAGTAATCATTAATTCGCATGCACTTTACATAAAAAATTGTATTATAGCATTGAGCAGTGGACAAACATATCGACGGTGAAACTACCAAACCACGTATCTCGTTTGCGGTGTTTAAAAATCTACGCTCGCGTTTTATTTTTTTGAAGTAGACCAAATCAATATCATTCCTTGAAATTTTCACAGAATTTTCTCCGCACGAAGAGGAAAAATCACAGAAATTTTCAACACTGAACGTTAAGTAGTTTTTCATTTAAAAAATAAAGAATGACAGGAAGTCTGCGACGTCGCAAACCGAGATACGTGGTTTGGTAGTTTCACCGTCGATATGACCTTACTGTAGTTCTCTAATGCTTTACAGATACTTACACACAATAGCAGATACGAGCCGACCGACCAGGTTTAATTTTACAAAAAAAAATAAAAAAATAAAAAAATGGTACCTAATTTATTCTTTCTCGAAAAGAGCTAGGTACTTCTAATTTTCAGATCTGAATGCCTCGTTGCAAACTGCCTCCTATGTGAGAACATTCAAGGAAGCAGGATGCCTTTTGAAGGCATGAATTAAACCGCTAGGCGACATGTTTTCTCTTCAAAGTTTCGCGAAAAAAAAACGAATCACTCGATGGAAAGTCTGGAAATCAAACTTTTGACTGCATAAAAAAATTTAAAATGGGCCTGTTGCATGCAAGAGATACAGCCGTGCGAATAGACTTTTGAGAGGTTAAATGACACGAAAATTACGATGGTCACATTAAAAAAGTCTGAAATACACTCCTTACTGCGCAATTTGTGTTGTTAGGAACGCGCTTTTTCAAATTTCCCGCGTCTGGGGGCAGTTTTCTATCGGAAACAATTAACGGCAACTCGCGGCTATTTCCGGTCAACTAAAACTGACAACATAACCTAAAAATCGGAGCTCGTGACATCGTGAAATGAAATGTAGAAGGATTGCGTTGGATATTTAAAA
>NW_017547262.1:479950-497050 GCF_001854935.1 Bemisia tabaci | reverse complement strand
TTGATTTCAATTCGTACTGCTGTGTTGATTTCAATTCGTACTGCTGTGTTGATTTCAATTCGTACTGCTGTGTTGATTTCAATTCGTACTGCTGTGTTGATTTCAATTCGTACTGCTGTGTTGATTTCAATTCGTACTGCTGTGTTGATTTGATCGACGTCATGCGTCACGTCGTGCCATGTCTGTGAATATTCCCGAACTTGAAAGCTCAACAAAAATTGAAAGAGGTATCGGAAAAACGTTTAAATGGATGTTTTTCAACTCAGGTGAGTGAGCAGTATGAGCGAGCCAAATTTCATCCGATTCTGATGGAGTCAGGTCTAACAGTGCCGATTTTTAGTCTGATTTGGCATGAAATGACTCTGCTAGGGACCGCATGTTGGGCCCCATCATTGTTGGAGTCATGTTAGTGAGGACTCTTTGCAGTCGGCTTGCTTGAGGCCGCAACTTTTGGCTTGTCAGTTAAAAACGGAAAGAGGCCGCAATTTGAAATCAGCTAGCCAGTTGACAGGGAGAGGCTGCTTCAATTAAGGGAACAGCATGCCTGTCAACAGGGAGAGGCTGGCTTGGTCCACAATGCCCATGAGTTTTTCCGCATCCAGAAATCGCCAAGAGAAAAGCAAATAGAATCAAAGATTTCCGGTTTTTCAGACTAGCTGCTCCTTGCGTTTCGGTGGTTAGATTTCGGACATTCATAATCCTACCAATGAAACTTTAATTACTCTCAATGACTGTTTCGTCTCTGCCCGCACACAGTGCGGCGATTTCGGCCAGACAATGAGAGCAATAACCGTAATTAAAAGTACAGTTTTTCTTCGTTTTGTTCCAAGTTTTTACGAGATTAGAGAAAATGAAAAGAAGCAATTTCCGCAGAAATCGCCAAGAGAAAAGCAAATAGAATCATGTCCATGATGTCTCAATTCGAAATCAGCTTGCCAGTTGACAGGGAGAGGCTGCTTCAATTAAGGGACCAGCATGCCTGTCAACTGGGAGAGGCTGACTTAGCGCAGAATGTACTTGAGCTTTTCCGCATCTAGAAATCGTCAAGAGAAAAGCAAATGGAGTCAGGTCCGCGACGTCTCAATTCCAAATCAGCTTGCCAGTTGACAGGGAGAGGCTGCTTCAATTAAGGGACCAGCATGCCTGTCAACAGGGAGAGGCTGACTTGGCGCAAGAGGCATCAATGTTGGTGGGTGCATTCTTCCGAACGATGAAATTGTGACATCGATGAAACTGTGGCGTGGCGTCGATTAGATTTTTGTTGAAAGTCAGCGAGCTGATGAGAGGTTCAATTCCGGAAGAAAAGGTTGAATTCCGGAAAAAAAGGTTCAATTCCGGAAAAGGTTCAATTTATCGTGCTGTATTGATTAGATCGACGGTTCGTGCGTCATCAGTCGTTGCTACAACCCAGGCGACTGAAACCTTGTTCTGCAGACTAAAATTCGTGGAACAGTTTTCTTTTTCAGAGTCCGAAATTGAAAAGTGCGAAATTTCAGTTTTCAAATTGAAGAACGCCGAGTGGCGATCCAGATTTCTGGGCACGGACGTTGCTTCTATCGACGAGGGAGGAAAAAATATGCGTAGTGCAATCTTGCAAATTTCGATGATGTCTCGAGTATAGTCAGTCGGGCATCGAGAATCAAATCTTTGCGTCGTAGCTGGCGAATATCAAGCGCCGAACCAACGTATTACAGTTAAGAACCGACAGGGGTGTTGTCTTTAGACTTGAGTGCCTCGAGGAATGCCCCATCAGCAATTTGATGGAAACAGGAACATTTTCGAGATTAAGTTCAGAAGTTGCCCTATCTTTGAATTTCGACACAGTTCAGAACTGCGGATACCGTGCTTTAGAACAGTCTCATATAACACCATCGAAGTCAGCATGGGCCGTTTGGAGCGCCTGCAACATCGTATGAATACTTCAAGCATTGCATCATCGAACACAGGCGCCGATTGCTTGGATAGCGCTTACTGTCGAGTACGCTGTTTCCGGCGATGGCTGCTATCTCAATTGGATATTTTCACCGGTTTATGAATTTTTCGCCAATGATTTTGCTCAACAGTTTCACCTTAACTTGAGCAGTGTTTCACTTGATTTAAGAGTAAAATTTAGCCAACCCTGGATCAGAATATATCCTTGTAATTTTCACATGAGCTTTGTATTAGACGTATTTTGTGAGCATGCGAGCGAAATCCGAACTTATGACCATCATTTTCTCTCAGAAATGGACAACGGAAAACATCTTATTCGGGATACATTCGATCACTGACGGTTTCCATGCATTTTTCATTGGAGAATTAAGTTTCGAGCGAAATCGATGTGGCATTAATTTTACAGTACTTGATCGTTGGCATACGCGCAGTTGCTGTTTTCGCCGAATGGTTGAAACGACATCTGGTTGAAACTCCCGTGAGTACACTCGAAGAGATGGGAAAAGGGCTGGAAACGTTGCGACGATAGGGATGTTTGGCATGAAACCCCAAGACCGGGAATAACTGTACTTCATGAACAATATACATTACTGCCGTAGTGGCGAAAACACCCACATGAACATCCGGATGCTGCCAAACCTTCCTCTAAAAAACATTCGTTTTCAGGGAAAGTTGTGGGTATTTTTCTTTAAACTTTAAAATTTTCAAAAACTGTAGATTAAATTACGAATGAAATTCCAATAGGAATTGGTAGAGAAATATCCACAAGTTTCCTGGCAAATTGATATTGTATCGGAGGAAGTTTGGCAACGCCCGAAGGCTCGTGCGGTGTTATTCTTTAGCACAGTAGAATAATATAGCTGCAGACAGCCCCTGCAAGTTAGGCATTTATATACACTTCAGTGCCACAAGGGGCACGAAAACGGAACGTAATTTTGTAAATATGAACTACTATTTCTGGCTCATTCTAGAGAAAACATTTGTGCCATTAGTTCTTCTATCTGAATAGGTGCATTTATAACTGATCTTATTATAACTGACAGAAGAATTGTGGTCTATCTCAGTGCCCAGGAGAGTGTCGAGTTTTTTTCCCGTCTTCATACATACGTAGTTAAAATACCGACTTGGGAAAATCTTTCTCAACTAAACATGATTCCTCGACTGCATTTAGAAATGAGGCTAGAAGAGGCGGATCCAGCAATTTGGCAACACCGGATTCCCTTCATTTAAACCTATGTTAAATAATCGATTCTTGTCGAAGCACCTGACCCCTCCAAGAATCGATACATTTCCATACGTTTAAATAGAGAGAGGCAATATTGCCAAGTTGCTGGAGCCGCCTCTGGACGCTAGGTAGAACATGAAAATGACCGTCCTTTGTGATAATATGGGTTCCCGTGGGACGCAATGAACAACCGTCGACAGCCCCTGACGGTTAGGCAAGTGGTACCTCGAGGGTGTACCAGAGTTGAACTTCCAAATATTCGATTTTATTACTGTATTTTTACCTCCTTTTCTAACTAGCTTTCATTTCTAGATGTATGGGAAGACGCTACTGAGAAAAGTGACATAACTACCGATTTTTTTTATCTTGATAATAGGTCTCATGAACATACTTGAGAATATTTGTATAGATTGGCCTACGTGTTCTTCCAAAATCAATTTTCGCAATTTTTTGAAGCTGGCGGTAGAAAGATCTTTGGTTCTGTTTCCACCAAAAAATTATGGGGGTCAAAAAATGATCAAAATTGCTTCATGTATTATTTTTCAGAGGATACTTTCAATGTGTGACTAAATTTGCCTTCTTTTGCCATAAAAAAGTAGAATTTAAAAGAAAGAGAGGCGAAGAAATTCCAGAAAAATTAAAAAATAATATTCCTCAAATATTACAGAAAGCAATTTTGGTCTTTCTAAGACAAAATCTTATGTCCCTAGCTCAGTCTGAGCTCAACACATTTTTCACATACGTTATGTCTACAACATGATAAAATTCCAATTTACTGTGCTATATGTGTTGCAACCAGTTCAGATCGAAATACCAGAAACTTGATTTCATAAGTATTTTCTACCGAAAGAAAATAAAACAAGCTGATCGACGAAACAGAGATGTTGATTAAAATCCCGAGTAACCATTTATACACTACGAATGGGAAAAATTAACTCTCAATTGGACCACATTTTGCAACAAGGAGCCACTATTGCTCGCTCATTTTAGAAACATCATATGTGCCACTGATTTCCTTATGCAGAAATATGATTTTATCGAAGTGTCAGAGAAAGCGGGTCCTTACTTATTGCTAAATGTAATCCAATTAAAATGTACATTTATCGCAATTCTTCCTGAATGCGCGAACCAGTGAAGACACAACATGCGTTACGTATTATACAACATTTACGCATTTTTATTCTAAGTGGAGGAGATGAACTTTACACGGGTTTTCATCGATAATTCAGTAAAAATCTATCAATAGACACATAGTAAATATATATATAGGTACATTCAATTTTAGTAGTGCCGCTGCCAAAAGAAATTCATCATCACCATACGAAACATGTTAGAACGTTTCCTATTGCCATTGCCTCCCTGCTATCTACCCTACATTCTCCTCTATACTTCAAAAACCGCGTTCAAGTAGATAGATACAGAAAAAAACTAAATACAGCTAATGCTTGCATTATTCGCAAAGCGAAAACTTGGAGAGGAAAATCTGGCGTCCGAGTCAAGATTCACTGTCAGGCTTTGCTACGTTTGCAGGGAACGCAAGCTTTAATTCATAACTAATGGGTTGCACATACTCAATGTCAGTTACTTACTTACATGAAGATATTTAATAACGTCAGAGATGTGACAAATTTGATGCTTATAATAATTTTCTTGCAAACTGAGTAAGAAAACACGAGGTTACTGGTACCGAATTTTTACAAGTGAGGCGTCAAATTAATGAAAGTTGGCACCGAGAGGATCCTGATGAACATTAGAGCTGCATTACATGGGCGGGAGTGGAAACACTTCGAGGATGGGAGGAGGGGGGGGGGGCAGAAGAATACTTCGTCATGGGGAATTGGTGAGATTCATCTGCAGTTCAAAAGGGGAGTTCAGGAGATTTATCTAGCCTCGAAGAAAATTTTGAGACATTTGAGTCGTCTCAGGAGCAACTTTAAGCTACTTTTACTATCACATTTCACTACACCCGGCCCCTTATAAGTTCCGTCTGTGCTTTTAGACTTTCTAAAATATAGAAACGCATTCCGAAATGAGAACGAGGACGACACGGGAGAGTGAATTTTTTAATTTCAAAATTTTCCGACCTTAAAGTCCAACAAGTAACTGTTAACATTAACGAAAATACACAAAAACCTGCCGTCTGCCGAATAGACAGCCAATCTATGCTTCCTTGTATTTGTAACCTTAAAAGCCAGATTCAAAATTAAGAATGTCTTTCCTTGAAGAACTTAATCCATGAAGTTTACTCTGAAATAATGACTCCGCCAATTTTATTCAAACTTTACACCAAACTAAAGTGAACTCCAAACAGAAAAGAACCGCGTAACTTGTCCAGCGGGCCGATTATTGAAATTGATAGACTAAGCTATAGACAAATAAGACAAAAGAGATTTGGAGCGATCCTGTTGGTGAAAGCGGGTGGTTGCAATGGACAAAGGACGTACTCAATAGACTAACTAACGACAACCCACGAGGGACCCGATAGTTGGTCGATCATTTTCTCCCTCAGTCTATAGGACTCACCCATTTTAACCAATAGGATAGCTCCAAACTCCCTATGTCTTCTTTGTCCATCAATCTAAATAATCAGCCTGCAGTTCGATGATGCGATTTTGTAGAACTAATTGTAAGTTAGAGATAAAATTTCTGCCTCACATAGAGTAACTGACAGAACAAAAGCGCCGACACCGACGACACGAAATACTTCGTGGTAACCTAGAAAACTTCAAGTGCATGAAGAAGCGAGACCAAAATGTAAACGGAGCTGAAACCAAAGGCGACTATTTAAGTCAAAAATCACCAAGGAATCTCGATGTCTAAAATAAAGAGATTCTAGAGGGGGCAGGATACTGATGGACTTCGCCGTTTTACCTACTAATATTTCCATCCCAAATCATGGATTGGGTAAGGCAATGGAACGACAGCAAATAGAGATCAGCAGCATCAGATTGATCAAATATAGGGGAGCTTTTCTCTTCTATTCTAGCTTAAAAAAACACAAAAACAAGCTGAAACATTCAGATCCCTTCCCTTGAGGCGACCTTGAATGATACTACTTCGGATTTTTTTCCAGCATCTTTGAGCTTCAATCAATGTTTACGTTATTTTCATGCCTTCCTTAAACTCATATAATGCAGTCTGGGTCATGGACGTCTGTTAAGCATTAGGACGCAAATCGGTGATACATTCCAAAACTACAAAACTATTCCCTATTCAAAAAATTTTACGGTCTTTGGTAGCGTTCAAATATTTCGCAACGCTGGGGAAGGAGGTTCAGTGCCAGCGTTACTCGACCCTCTTTGTTGGTTAAAAACGTAAAAAATCCAAAATTTGCCAATTTACTTTCTTCGACATTATATGTCACATTATCATTGAGAATACTTGAAATTTGATCCAGCTTTGTATTCAACGGTCTCCCACAATTTTTGGGATCTTCACTAGGAAGGCTATCAAGAGTTACGTAATTATTAAGAGGGTTCGGGGTTGCGTTGCATAGCGTTAAGTGTACAGGTGGCAAGCGGGGGGGGGGTCAAAATTACCGGAAAAGTGCGTTACGTAATTTATTAACGCTACCTTTGCTATATCTCAAGATCATCGATGAAAAGTATCAAGTAAGCTATGATTGATCTCTCTAATCAATTTAAACTGATTAATTGAGTTTATTTTTAAAGATAAGTTCAAAACGGTTTTGATTTGAGGATTCCACGTTAAGTTAGAAACTATATAACTTTAAGTTAGGTAAAATAAATGCACTTTTGACTTCCTCAATTGCCAAATATGGCCAACAATAATTATTAAGAGAAGAGATGGACCAGAGGGGCCCATGAGACTACGAATGGGGATCCCAAACTTTGTTAAAAACGCAAAAATTATGCTTACTCGTGAGGTCCCGAGACAGATTAACACATTGCTTCGGTACCATAAAAATCGTAATTAAATTGTCAAAGTAAATTGTAAATTTCCTATTACTTTTGTAGTACCTAGGCGAAATCTTGAATAAAAATTTAAAAAAAAAATAAATAAAAAAAAATAAAAATTTCAGAGCCGCTGGAGCCACCTTGATCCTGGTGAGCCCGGGCCCCGAGATTAGAGCCTAGGCCCCCCCCCCCACTCTCCCTCGAAAGGCCCTGAGCAAAGGTAAATAAATTAGTAGTGGTAGTAATAGGAGTGATAGTAGTGGTAGTAGTGGTAGTAGTAGAAAAAATATCTTAAATAATAATAATGTAAACATATTTATAGCTGTATAAGAGGGCACATTCAATAAAAAGTTTAAAAAGAAAATTTCAAGGGCTGCATCGAAATTGCGTCCCGTGGTCCATTTTGAAGACTCATTTGCGTCCCGCGTAAAAAAGTAGAAAAATGCGAAAAGCTGCAAGCCGGCAACGTCACACTGTGCATTTATTCTGACTTATCGTGAGCATTTTTCAACTCGTAAAAGATCTGGCGAAGTTTATGGTTTTCATTGTTAATATCTACAGTGAGGGGCAAAAGGAGCAGAGTTCATACCTCGCAATCAGTCTTAAAATTACGGACTTTATTTATTCTACTTTTTACTGAGGCCAAAAACATAATTTATCGTGGATTCCTCTCCACGGCTTCATTTTCCTCATCGAGTCTTGGTTTCGATCCGCAAAGGTTGAGATATTGTAAAACTATCAATCAATTGTTTATTTTTCTAGACCGAGACCAAGGGGATTAGAAAGTTCTTACATGTAAAAAAAGCACGGCAGAATTGAAGAAGTTTCTGTCAACTCTATAATATGTAGTCAAACATACATATATTTTACTATTCTCAATTGAATTCGATGAGAATTTTCATATTTCACTTCAAAACGCTTTAGGGCTCTAAGAAATATCATACAGTGTTGCAATTCATAAAGCAAATAATATTGTAATTGTACTGCGGGGCGCAAGTGAATGTCCCCATTTCGAAGGCGGGACGCAAATGAGTCGTCGCTTTTTTCTGCAGGACACTAAAGTGATAATTTTTGATAGGAATTTTAACACAAGCAGTAAAAACATATACTTAGATGACATAAGTCAATTAATGTCAAGAAAGCTCTCCACGTTTACTCAAGATTTTATTAAGGCACTAAATAGACTTAAAAAATTTAAAGTAAAAACGATGAGTTTTTTTTTTTTTTAAAATTGATTTATCCAGTGGTACTTATAGACCGTGGGACGCAAGGCCGATGCAGAGTTTTCCCGGAATGAAAACTGGTGCCTTTAATAAAGGGTGAGAGGTAGGTGCTCGGCCCCGGAAAAGTTCCATTTGACCCGGGTTCCATTCCGGGCCCCGACACGGAACCCGGCACAGAACCCGAGCGTTTTTGGCGCGACGTGCAAATCACGGCAATGACGCAGAACGCAACGACCTGCGGCCAGCTCCGGCGGGAGTTCGAACCGCGGACTTTGCCACTCGACGGCAGGCGTGTCCAGGGTGGATGGTGCATAAAACTAAACGGCCTCCCAGCCAAGTTACATGATACAAAAGCGCTCGTTACATCAAGTGATTACGCTCAAGCTCCCATCAAATCAAGTCATCGCTGACTTAGCAATGATGGAGGTAAATGATCGTAACCTGATGGTGTAACGAGAGCTACGAGTACATTCACTCGCGGTTTGTCAAACCGTCAGATGGGCAGTAAGTCGAACGATCTCTCGATGGCTTTTTCCGAGGAAAAAACGATCAACAGACTGCTCGACTAACTGCCCAACCGACCATCCAACAAACCACATGCACTCAGCACTCAGCGTTTGTCAAACCGTCAGATGGGCAGTAAGTCGAACGATCTCTCGAAGGCTTTTTCCGGGGAAAAAACGATCAACAGAATGCTCGACCAACTGCCCATCCGACCGTCCAACAAACCACATGCACTCAGCACTCACCGTTTGTCAAACCGTCAGATGGGCAGTAAGTCGAACGATCTCTCGAAGGCTTTTTCCGGGGAAAAAACGATCGACAGACTGCTCGACTAACTGCCCAACCGACCATCCAACAAACCACATGCACTCAGCACTCAGAGTTTGTCAAACCGTCAGATGGGCAGGAAGTCGAACGATCTCTCGAAGGCTTTTTCCGGGGAAAAAACGATCAACAGAATGCTCGACCAACTGCCCATCCGACCGTCCAACAAACCACATGCACTCAGCACTCACCGTTTGTCAAACCGTCAGATGAGCAGTAAGTCGAACGATCTCTCGAAGGCTTTTTCCGGGGAAAAAACGATCGACAGATTGCTCGACTAACTGCCCAACCGACCATCCAACAAACAACATGCACTCAGCACTCAGCGTTTGTCAAACCGTCAGATGGGCAGTAAGTCGAACGATCTCTCGAAGGCTTTTTCCGCAGAAAAACAATTGACAGAATGCTCGACCAACTGCCCATCCGACCGCTCAACAAATCGCATGCACTTACTCTAAGTCCCGTTGACCCCCCCCCCTCCTTACAGACATCCCGTTCTATAGCCGCCCCCCCCCCGACTTCATCCATTCGATGGGGGGATCAATATTCACCCACTCAAGATCTAAAAACCTGAAATAGAAAGCAAGAGTAGCTGAAGCAATGGACCTAATCGGTGCGATATATTGCATGTCGTCCTGACACAAAATATAGCGTCCATCGAATCACCTATAAAACATTCACATATAAAAGAAACATTGAACAGAAATAAAGACAATTAAATTATATAAAATTCAAAGATACTGGTTTCCAAAAAGAGTTACACGAAAAAAAAAAAGAAAAGTTACCTTGGATGATAGGATGATTGAATTTCGTAGGGTACCTTAAGTGGGGAAATGGAAAGTGGATACAGAAGGTCAAGAATGACAAAAGTGAGAAAAAAAGGAATGTGAAAAATGGTTGCCAATGATTGAGGGAGGAAATCTGTTCTTGCTACCTGTAGATGAAATGGACTGCATTTAGCAATTATTAGGAACTACAATTTCTGGCTCAGTTAAAAAACAACGTATGTACCATTAGTTTCCCTGTGCACATACGAGGTTTTTACGAATAAGTCAGAAATCGTAGTTCCAAATTGCAAAATGCAGTTTATTTCATCTACAAGAAACAGGAACAGAGTTCTTCTCTCAGACATTGGTACTTCTTTTCGAACTTTTGTCATTCTTGACCTTCGGTATCGATTTTCTCTTTCCCCACTTGAGGCACCCTACGAAATTCAATCATCCTATCATTTAACGTGACTTTTTTTCTTCAAAAAGTAATAAAACTAAGAATTTGAAAGTATTCATCTTGGAGATGTAGAGAGGGGGAAGACATCACTAAAAATTAAAAATCGAGACTGTGCCGTTCCATGTTGAATATCGATGGTAAAACTGCAGAAATGTTTATCTCGGTTTGCGGCGTTGCAGACCCCTGTCATACAATATTATCTACATGGACAAGTACTGGACGTTGTTTTTCTTTTCTTTTTTTTTTTGAAAATCGGCGATTTTTCTTCTCTAATAATGCATATTCTGTGAAAACTTCGAGCTATGATGTTCGTTAGGCCTTCTTATAAAAATTAAAATAGAGGCAGAGATTTGGAAACACCGCATCCGAAATACGCATTTTCGCCATCGATCAGTGGCGTGGCGCGAATTGCGATGTATCAATGGTTATGCCATTAAAACCTATGGTAAAGAATCGATTATTGAGGTGTTCGCTGCAGTCACCCTGTCTATCGATCCTTTCCCATAGGTTTAAATGCCATAACAATCGATACATCGAAATTCACGCCACGCCACTGATCGACGGCAAAACTGCGAAAATGCGTATCTCGGTTGCGGTGTTTCCAAATCTCTGCCTCTATTTTACTTTTGAACAGGAGGCCTAACGAACATCATAGCTCGAAGTTTTCACAGAATATGCATTATTAGAGAAGAAAAATCACCGATGTTCAAAAAAAAAAAAATAACGTCCAGTAGTTTGCCATGTACACAATAATGTATGACAGGAGTCTGCAACGCAGCAAACCGAGATAAACATTTCTGCAGTTTTACTCTCGATGATCA
The DNA here is from genome assembly GCF_001854935.1 of Bemisia tabaci. NCBI lineage: Eukaryota > Metazoa > Arthropoda > Insecta > Hemiptera > Aleyrodidae > Bemisia > Bemisia tabaci. The sequence goes on along the minus strand of NW_017547262.1, from coordinate 485,877 downwards.
ACATGGGACGGCACAGTCTCGATTTTTAATTTTTAGTGATGTCTTCCCCCCCTCTACATTTCCAAGATGAATACTTACAAATTCTTACTTTTGATACTTTTTGAAGAAAACAAGTTACGTTAAATGATCGATAAATAAGTTTGAGTGATACTGTCTATCAATCCTTTTCCATAGGTTTAAATACCATAACAATCGATACATCGCAATTCACGCCACGCCACTGCCATCGATATAGACGAGGAAAAGGAAAAAGGGAATGGGGGGAGGGGGGGGGAGAGAGAGGATGAAGCGAGAGGTATTCTGCGCTTGTTACGCAACTCGGTGGAGACAGGAAGGAGGGTTGTGTGAAAACACAGACTATCGGCAGATTATACGGGCGGCGAACGAACAATTTGTCTCCGAAGGGTCTGATAAGACGGACTGGCTGGATCTTCTGGCTGAAATCCTCGGAGCCTGAAAGAATTCCTAGCGTTCGGCACGACTCAACTGCGGCGGGTTGAGCGGAGTCGGTTTTCTCCGCTTCCCGCCAATTCTGCCCTACTAAGAAACGACGCCGGATGAACCTTCAGACGTTGCCGGATTTGCTCGATCAAAATATGAATTTTCAGGGAAATATGTAAAAATGTTTCCTTCGGTTTTCACGGCATTTTAACCGCAATTGGATCTAAATTATTTGACGAATTCGAGGGTAGATACTCATAACTCTCCTTTAAAATAAATTGCAGCTATGCAATGAAATTAATTTCTGAAGAGATAAATATAAATTACAATTCAAATTTCAATATAAATTTCATAGCACCAATACTATTGTACGTGAGAAAGTTCGGCAATTCTCGAATGTTCATACGGCGTTTTCGCTTAATACGGCAGAATCAGACTATATTTTGCAATTACTTGGGATTCATAATTTTTGCCTCCTCCGTAAAAAAAACATACGTAACTGGGGGAACTAATGGTGCTTACTTTGTTTTTTTAACTAAGCCAGAAAATATACTTCCTAACTGCAAAAAGAAGTTCAATTCTTTACTGATTTTTCCTCATGCATGAAAAAAATTCTGATGGGCATTCGGATCGAATGAAATACCTTCCCGCTAACATTGAACGTGAATTATACTTGAAAAGAAAAAACGTGATGGAGATATCATGAGTAAGTATGGGCGGGGCAAGGGAAGACCTATCTAGACTTGAAAATTATCAGTTTTAGTGAGATGTTGAATGCGAATTTTGGTGCGAAGAACGCCCGATTTTTTGGGGCGAAAAGTTAAAAGCCTCCCTTCCCTCTAAGAAAACAAATTTGCACATTTTAGGGAATTCTCCGCAGACGTTTTTGAGCGGCATTATCCTCCAAAGACCTTTCATCCTCCCCCCCCCCCCCCNTGGATTTTGAATGAAATGGCTTTCTTTTGACACTTTCGTCTCACTGTCTACTCTGAAAAAATATGCAGAAAAATATGAACATTAAAGAGCCCACATAACACTACCGGGTGGGCCTAGCCCTTACTTTTCAGGGAGGAGTTGTCTTGTCTCGTGCACAGATTTAAGGGGGGATACCGCTGGTAATACTGATCTCTCCGAGACGCATGTTCATCAAGATTTCCAAATTTAAGTGCGATATGATACCGATATTTCCACGAGTTTTAGTGGTGGAAGGAGGGGGGGGGGGGGGAGAGAAGTGCTAATAGCTGTTTTTTTCAGCCCTATGTGGCAAGTATGCTTTTGACGCTTCTCTTTCACAAAGTTACCCACTGGAATTCTACTAAGGTACTCTATTCTACTTGTAATTTTCCCAAACAATTAAGGGGAAGTCTATAGGCAAGGTGTAAAACTAATTACTTCCATGGCGATGTTTAAAAATTGTCTATTTCTACTTGCTACTCATTTCCGAAGAGAAAAAGCCAACCTCACGGCTTAAATTTAGAACACAATATTCTTCTAGTAGAGCAGAAAATTTCAGGAAGTTTCACAGGAATTACGTTTTGTAACTTTCCAAAAAAAATGAAATACGGCAGGAAGTCTGCAACGCCGGGAACGGAGATACGAGGTTTCGCACCGAGGCTATCGATATATCGAAGCCGAGTGAATTAATTAGAAGCAAGATTTGAAAATAGGGGTGGGTAAGAATTCGAAAATTACAGATTGGATGCAAATCCTCGGTAAAAATGCAGGAACACGTATCTCGTTTGCTACGTTTCAAAACTTCCGCTCTCAAATCAATTGATCCAAGAGGAACAAAACCATCACTAATGCTTCGAACTTTCACGGGGTCTACAACTCGCAGAGCAAAAAAATCAAGGCAAGTTTTCAAGAAATGAAACTGAATGTTTTTCCTTTAAAAGTATGAAAGGAAGTCTGCAACGTCGCAAACCGAGATATGCATTTCAACAGTTTCACCGGCGATGTGTAGACTGGTCTCAGAAAACACTATCTTTGCCGAAATACCGATGGTAAATACTAGAATAAGACATGTCAGAAACTTCACACTGAGTTCAGCTTGAGGCAGAAGGCTGAGCTCAATTCAAGAACCTAGAGAAAGAAAATGTCTGTATAAATCTGTAACCTTTGGTAATCAGAAAATTTCATAAGCGGAGAGAGGTAGAAACACACAGAAAGATTCGTAAGTACCAGTCGTTGAATTTGACGAGAGAGACGGAAGAGTTTCCTACGAGAAAATCTGAGGAAAACAGAGGTACAATTACACAATAAATGACACCAGATTTGGGCAGAAGTTAAATATAAAAGCAAGCTACTTGAAAGGAATGTCAACATCAAACCTGGCAATCCAGAACCAGAGCTATGAATACCGGCATCAAAAAAGGTTGTGGCCAAGGAACAGATTTCCGACAGATTCTTTTCGATAATGGCGACACTCGATCAAATTACCCGTACCTAAATATTAGACACAAGCCCGACACATTAAGTTAATGTCTTGAGAGAATAAGGATTGTCCCGCCTTTCCGAACTAACGAAACGGATAACACACGAAAAGTACTCGCACTCGCACGTAACACAGGAAGGGAGAAAGTACGAAACTTGGGACGATGGTCGCCATTGCAACCTCGCGATTCCGAACGATTTACACTCACGGATCAACAGGTGAACACATGGAAGAAAGCACCAAATCCCGCGGAAAGTTATCGAGAGATGCGGACATCCGAAAACCGCACTGATGAAACGAAGAAAATTTATTGAAATTTAGGCGATACATCATTCGATTCGCCCTAACGCACGGCACACGATTCGACCTGAAAACTGAGTTTTTGCTCCGTCAAGATGGAGAATGCTCGCCGGTGTTGAACATTCAATTTAAGAGACCGAATACAACGCACGATAGTTTTCACACACGAAGTTCTCGCGAAACACATCATACGAGATACTTAACCCGACACGACGATTCAAACGACGGATTGTCCCGAAATTACGAGGATTGAAGCCATGAATGCTTCATGCCGACTCCACGCGCGACGGAGATTACGTTTCGAGTGCAGCGGTGGTCAACCATAGAGAAAAAAAAGGAGGTGTTTGCATTTCGGGCATCTTGGAATTTTTTGATGACTTGATGACGTAGGTGGGTACAGTGTGAAGGGGACGTCCCTGTACCCAGCTGTACCCACCTACGTCATCAAGTCATCAAAATACTCCAAGATGCCCGAAATGCAAACACCTCCTTTTTTTTCTCTATGGTGGTCAACTAGGAACTGAGCGGGCGTGGAGAGGGGTGGTTCGCGCAGCATACGATCTCAACCGCTGATTGGCCGATCGGCTCGTGCTTGGTGTCTCCGTCTGTCACCGCAGAGGACGAAAACAATTTTCGGTTGGCGTCGCACCGTGGGTCGAATTATGAGTGAACCGGACACGGTATTTTGCGCATTTTGGTCTCGTCACTTTATATTGCGTTTCCACGCCTAAAGCATTGATCCTTCAGCATTTTTAGTTGCCGTTTTCACTTTTCAAGCTATTAACTGATATATGAATAATAAGAAAAAGTAGCATTGATACCTTGTGTTCAAGTTCATTTTCTACGAGGCCTTTCAATTAAGTACACACGATGGAGAATTTGCATGCAATTTTTTTAATGCTTCATCTGAAAGTGCTTAAAGAGCTGATTCCACAGTATATTTTATTATTTTTTTCTGATATGGGAAATATTATAAAAATAGATTTAAAAGTGAGAAAATACACTGCCTGGTGAGGTCATCTATAGGGGCACTTCCCATTTAAACACACGTATTTTGTTATATCTACTCCAATGCCTTGCTTAGGAAGCACGCCGTATGAGCCATCAGACGTTGTCAAGTTTCCCTCGATAAAAATTGAATTTACTGGGAAAATTTTGAATATTTTCTTCCGAAATTTTCAGGCAATTTTTTGCGCAATTTAATCTAAAAAATCTAAAAATTTTAAAGAAAAATGAGCATGATAGTCGTCAAAAATTCATGTTTTATCAATAAAAACTTGGCAACTCTCGAATGTTCATACGGCATTCTTCCTTAGCACGGCAGAATAATTGTTCGATTCATGAACCAAGGGTATATTCGTGTTCAGCCCACTCAGTAGTTTCCCCTTCAACACGAATTTCATCAAATTTCAGATACTTGCAAATTCTCTATCATCATCAGGCAGGACACATTACCACATGTTAAAATGATCCACAGATTTTTGGTTTATGGAAGAAAAAAATAACAAACTTTAGAAAAATCTGTGGACCATTTGAACACGTGGTAATGTATCTTGCTTGATGGAGCTTGAGGACGCTTTCTCCATAGGTACCTAATTCTTGAAATTTTAAAGCATCCAATGTGCAGCCCAATTTCGTCATGATTTAATTACCAAATATAAACTTTCTAACTTATTTTTTCCTCCGTTCCTTCCTCCTCTCTCTCTTCCTTTCTTTTTTCCTACTTTCTTCGGATAAACGGGGGGGGGGGGGGGGGTAGGCTTACACCCTCTGCGCTTCCCTTGGATCTGCCTACGTTTAAGGGAATTTTTTCTATTAGCACGTGTAAATAATTCGGATAAATAATTTTTCCTTGGAAGTTTCACACATTTAGACTGAATTGCGTATGGAAAATTGTCTGAAAATTATGGGGGAAATATTCACAATTTTCCTAGTAAATTCGGTTTTCATCGATGGAAACTTGGCAACGTCTGAAGGCTCATACGGCGTGTTTCCTTAGTACGGCAGTATATGGGCAGTATGGGCGAATGTCTCTATCAAAAAGATTACTCTCTGGGAGAGACCAAAATCGACGGCGTAAGTCTGCAATCACAAATCTCGTTTGCGGTGTCTGAAAATATCCGCCTCCATCTTATTTTTTTAAAGGAGAACAAATTCACATCATTCCTTGAAGTTTATGCAGAATTCAGGGGCGGACTGGTAGTCGAAAAGTTAGGAGGCGACCTAAATGTGGGGGCCCCTCCTGTCGTTCGGTGGCCCTCCCCCGGAAAATTTTGAAAATTTCACACTTTTTAACGTAATTTTAAGCATTATTGGAGTTGGATTCGACAGTACTTGAACTTCAAAATATCCCATTCTCAGGATTCTTCGGGGGTCCCCTCATCACATAAGCTTTAGGCGACCTTTCATGTCTCTTAGAGACAAATTTTCAAGGAGCTCGGGGCCTTTTAGTGACTGAGAAGGATAGGAAAATTACAACATTACGGGGAAAAAACGATGGCTCGAAAAAAATTCGCCGCGGGGGCCCCTTCGGGACCTCCGCGGCAAATTGTTAGGAGGCGATCGCCTCCCCGCCCCCATGGCCAGTCCGCCCCTGGCAGAATTTTCTTCACACAGAGAGGAAAAGTCAATGCAGTTACAAAGAATTGCCGTTGAGTAGTTTTCTATTTAAAAAATAAAGTATGACAGGAAGTCTGCGACCAGGGGCGTAGCTAGGAAATTTCTTGGGGGGGGGGGGGCATGGGACCACCTC
>NW_017547262.1:381772-479944 GCF_001854935.1 Bemisia tabaci | reverse complement strand
TGAAGAAGAAAGGGGGGGGGGAGGTGAGGAATGGAGGATCCCGTTTTACTGGGGGGGCACGATATTTCTGGGGGGGCCCCCCTAGCTACGCCTATGTCTGCGTCGTCGCAAACCGAGTTATGCGATTGCCGATTTACACCGTCGAAATGTCCAGCATTTTGCAGGTTTCGATCCACCGTGCGTCGTGCGTCGACTTCGGCTACATTGCTCCGAAATGAGATAAGCGCGTGTCGATTTCTTGCGGGCAGAAAAAGGCGGGAATAGAGGCGTGATTTACCCTTCCCTAGACTGCAGACAGGCGACAGGATGTCGACTTCACACTATCCGAAACAAACAAGTCTCTTTTTGCCACCCACCGCTACCGCACCGCTACTGTGGGTTTGTAGCGGCCGAGACTTTTCCCGGATGCCACGTCGCACTAGAAATTGGACTACATTTTGCAATGGAGAATTTGCACGCAATTTTTTTATTGCTTCATCTGAAAGTGCCTAATGAGCTGAGTTCGCAATATTTTTCATAATTTTTTTCTGACATGGGAAATTGGAGAAAAATTGATTTAAAAGTGAGAAAATGTGCCGCCTTGTGACGTCATCTGGCGGCATTTCCCATTTAAACACATGTATTTTAGCAGAATCGGTTATTTTGTCATATCTCCTCTAATAATTGCTCAATTTATGAATCAAGGGTATCTTCGTGTTTAGTTCACTCAGAGGATTCCACTTAAACAGGAAATTCATCAAATTTCAGACCCTTGCAAATTCTCCATTTGGAACTATAAATTCTGGCCCGGTTTAAAAACAACGTATGTGCCATTAGTTTCCCTATGCACATAAGTGTTTTTCCAGAAGAGCCAGAATTTATAGTTCCGAATTGCAAAATGCAGTCCAATCAAGAATTGATTTCTACCGTATCCCTCGCTTATTATCACACGAGGGACCATGCTGCCAGGCGAAGGAAGAAAGCCGTATGAACATTCGAGAGTTGCCAAATTTCCTTGGATATAAAGTCTATTTTTGAGGAAAATAATGAATATTTTCCTTGAAATTTTCAGACTCTTTGGATTAAATTACAAACAAAATTATCTGCGAAATTGGTAGGCGAAAGTGCAAAAAAAATGTCTGAATATTAGTGATTTGTCAGGGGAAATTTGGGAACGCCTATAGGTTCATACGGCGTTTTCCCTTAGCACGGCAGTATGTGTGTGTGGATTGTGACATTCAAAAATTTTAATGCAGCCCCTCAGTCGCAGTATTTCAAGATTTCTGTTTGCACTTTGCACCTGAAACTGAAATTGGGAAAAAATTCAGAGATACGCTCATCAAAAATTGACATCCATACAGTTCTATCTCTCCTCGAATGGACGAGTTTAACTGAATGTTGCATCAAGTCTCAGCCGAGATGAAGATGGTTGAAGTTTTATTCCTCTGTAAGACTTAATATGCTGCGGACGAAGTTCAACAACTAATTTCACGTCCTCTTAACATTAATTATTCTTGATCTCGGATTTTGAACTGAAAAAATTTACGACGGTCGCCTTGACCTCAAAAGGCTCACAACTTATTTTTTTCCATCATGCGACCGCGTCTTATTATACTCGGTACAAATGACAACCCTTTTTTTCATTTTTTGACTCCCCCCCCCTCTCTGCCCTCGCTCTTCTCAGGCACGTATCGACGATAAAAGTACCAAACCACGAATCGCGGTTTGCGACGCCGTAGATTTCTACCGTACTAAGGAAAAACGCCGTATGAACCTTCAGGCGTTGCCAAATTTCCTTTGATAAAACGCGAATTTCCTGGTAAATTTATGATTATTTTCCTCCCAATTTATCAGATAATTTAGTTTGTAATTTTGCCTAAATATTCTGAAAATTAAAAGGAAAAATATTCGTAACTTCATTTAAAAATAAACATTTTGTCGAAGGAAATTTGGCAACTCTCGAATGTTCATACGGCGTTTTTCCTCAGCACGGCAGTTTTCCTGTCATACTTTATTTTTTAAACGGGAAACAACCCAAAGTTAATTCTTGATCACTAAACTTCCCTGTTTTTTCTTCTCTAGCTGTGGGAAGAAAACTGAAAATTTCAAGAGATTATACTGTTTTGTTTCCCCTCAAAAAAATAAAATAGGAGCGGAGATTTTTAAACACCGCAAACGAGGTACGTGGTCTGGTAGCTTCACCTTCGATATCAGACAGCGGAGAATCCTCCCTTAAAAATTACGCTTGTTGAAAGTTGGCAACATCGTTTTTCCTATAATCCATTAAAAATCTCAATAGATCGTATTCGATACACCAAACAGGTGAGTTTGTATGGATATCGATTGGTTCAATATGCAAACACTAGGGGGCTATGCCCCCGGGCCGCTAGGCGGCCCAGCCCCCAGAGGACGCTTCGCGCTCTTTTAGCCCCGCTTCGACATAAGAACAACCAAAGGAAATTAAAAGATTTTCATACTAGACTCTCATTTGTCCAATCTCCTTCTGGCCGGGAGCGATTGGGCCAATAAGAATCGAATAGGAAAATCGGCATTTATTTCAAACTTCACGCCAAGACTGAACGAAATGGAACGGAGCGTTTCGTCGCTTTTGGATAGTCTGTAGCAATGGTTCATAAGCACGGCATAAGTTCCTGAAAATCTCGAAAAAATATTCATAACGTCCCTAAATAAACATTTTAATATCGGAAATTTGGCAAATCTCCAATGGATTGCATTTTGCAAAAGGGAACCAAAAGCATTCCAACGCTGCTAGGATTGTGCAACTTACATATCGACGGTGAAGCTACCAAACCACGTATCTCGTTTGCGGTGTTTAAAAATCTACGCTCACATTTTATTTTTTTTAAGTAGACCAAATCAGTATCATTCCTTGAAATTTTCACGGAATTTTCTCCGCGCGAAGAGGAAAAATCACAGAAATTTTCAAGACTGGACGTTAAATAGTTTTTCATTTAAAAAATAAAGTATGACAGGAAGTCTGCGACGTCGCAAACCGAGATACGTGGTTTGCTAGTTTCACCGTCGATATCCCCACCGGAAAAATCGTCGCTCCTCTAACGTAAGGGCGTATCTCGATTCCGTGTTGTGATTAAAACTCCATTTTTCTTGGGGATCATGCGGAAATAGAAGTACGCCCTTGCGTCAGGGGAGCGACGAAATGCAGGCGAACGACCTCCCCCTACCCGTTTTTCACCACTCACCACAAGATCCTGATTTCCCAATTCCATGTTTCTCCAACACACAACAACTGTCGCTTCTCTAAGTTCCCGCCTATGTGACTACTTTAATTTGGACAACATTTTGCAATTTGGAACTGTAAATTCTAGCTAAAACGACGTATGTGCTATTAGTTTCCCTATGCACATAAGTGTTTTCCCAGAAGAGCCAGAATTTATAGTTCCAAATTGCAAGATGCACCGAAAAAAGGGGGGTGTCAAATCAACACAGAGTTGTGTTGGGTTGGCACAACTGTTGGATTGGCCATTTTTACAGAACACAACGTAGTGTTAAATCAAGAAAATAGTTGTGTCAGATCAAGTAGACAGGTTGTCACCACTTAACACTCTGAGTTGGGTCAAGTCAAAGAAAGTAGTTGTGTTAAATCAACACAACCTACATTGGAAAAAAAAAAAGCTTGAAGCAAAGGTGAAAAGTTACAGGATTAAATACGGAACTTAAATGGATTTGGTGCTGAGGCATCCTATCGTCACGTGAGCGATATTAAATCTCTATACAATTATCCGCATCACGATCGTTCCCAAACGGTCTCCCATCTAAGTACTAACTACGCCCGATGTTACATAACCCCGCGATCGCCCAAGTGCCGCTGCAGTGGAGTTCCGGAAGCTCTCTTTACATGGTGGGGTAACTAAGCGTTCATAAGCGTCCCCAGCGCCAATTCCATGTTTGAAACCAATGATATTCTCGAAAATTTCTATGCAGTTTCAAAGGAAGAAGTAAAATTAAGAAAAATAAATTTATAAAAAATAAATAAAATGAAAGAAAACAAAAAATGAATAAATATATGGTAACTATTATAAAGAAACAAAATAAAATAAGGTAGATTGAGATAAATATAAAGAAAATAAAATATGTCAAAATATTTGAATAAAATAGTATTGGTGGTATGTAGAATTTATTCGGCTCCAAAGTAACTTTTGGCTATAAGGCACCTCGTTTGCTCCAAGATCTACACGGCATTGTATCAAGTTAAAGCTACGATTTCTTGATTCAAATTAATTGTGCTCTCAATTTGAGAAACTTTATTGTGTTATTGTATCACAATGAAGATTTCTTGATACGAGAAAATCGTTTTCTCAATTCGAGACAATCAGTTGTGTTCTCTCATTACAAAAAATTGTGTTCATTCATGCCAACAGTAGCCGTGTTGACTCAAGAAAAATTGGGTTGAAATGACACAATATTGTGTTGCGCCAACACAAAGCCTCCTGACCCAACTTCGTAGTGTCAATTTAATGCAACTCGTATACTTCAATCAACACAACATAGCTCAACACAACTTATTGGTTTGATATATCCCAACGATTTTTTTCAGTGTGTAGTCCTTATATTTCATTATTTTTCCCGAATCGGCGAAGCTTACACGCTGCGTTGCCGACTCTTTGATCCATGTTTGAATTCTTTCATTGAAAGATAATGTAAGTTTTAAGAAGTGTATGGATGCCGTATCAAAAATACTGTATTTTGTATGGGATACCACGTGTTGCTTAGTCTAACATGGAGCGATTGGACTGCATTTTGCAATTTGGACCTATAAATTCTGGCTCATCTGAAAAAACACTTATGTGCATAGGGAAATTAATGGCACATACGTTGTTTTTAAACCGGGCCAGAATTTATAGTTCCTAATTGCAAAATGTAGTCCAATTCGTCGCTCCTCCGACGTAAGAGCGTATCTCGATTTCCACATGTGCCCTGTTTTCCATAAAACGCTATGCGCATCGGCGGATCCAGCATATTGGCAACATTGTTTTCTCCCCATTTAAACCCATGGAAATGGATCGATTCTTGGAACGGCCAGATGCTCCGACAAGAATCGATTACTTAACATAGATTTAAATGGAGGAAACCCAGTGTTGCCAAATTGCTGGACCCACCTCTGGCTATGCTTCCCAGGGCTCATGTAGAAACAGAGATACGCCTTTACTTCAGACATAGAGTACATAGAGTCGTAATGTAAATGGGAGAGCTGGCGCCATGTTCTGCTCGACGAATTCCGAGCCCGGTGTGCGCCGAGTTCGGGTCGCTTTTTCGATACATTTTCGATCCAAAATGGCGGTATGGAATACGTGGTAATTCCTATCTCCTTTGTTGTTGTTGTTGTTGTTGTTGTTGTCATCGGATGGCCGGGTACCCGTGTATCGCAAACAATCGATTATGTATCGAAAAAGTGACCCGGCGTCACACAGGAGTCTCGGAATTCGGGACATGGAAAATGCTTAAAGGTGGCGCCAGCTCTCCCAATTACATTACGACTCTATGTACTCTATGACTTCAGAGGTGTGCGCTGAGTTCGGGTCGCTTTTTCGATACATTTTCGATCCAAAATGGCGGTATGGAATACGTGGTAATTCCTATCTCCTTTGTTGTTGTTGCTGTTGTCATCGGATGGCCGGGTACCCGTGTATCGCAAACAATCGATTATGTATCGAAAAAGTGACCCGGCGTCACACAGGAGTTTCGGAATTCGGGACATGGAAAATCCTTAAAGGTGGCGCCAGCTCTCCCAATTACATTACGACTCTATGTACTCTATGACTTCAGAGGAGCGACGAATTCGTCGTTCTCCTCAAAAGAAAAAACGCAACAACATTACAATGTTGCGAAATTTCCTCTCGCAAATTGCACCTTTACCAGGAGAATCGCAGGCATTCCTAACTGGAAATGTCACTGATTTTCTTCAGATCTCATGCAAAATCAGAAAGATGTTCAACATAAATAGAGATGTTGCATGTGTGAGGAATTTGCGATTTGACTGTTGATTCTGTTGCTCCTCATCTTTGCATAGAGCAAGTTCCTTCAATCGATAGATAGGCAACAAACACGACACCCCGGTAAAATAGCAATAATTTTACCATGCTATTACAATATGTCGATGGTGAAACTACCAGGCCACCGCCACGTATCTCGTTTGAGGTGTTTAAAGATCTTCGCACTTATTTTTTATTTATTTGTTTATTTATTTTTATTTTTATTTTTTTTTTTGAAGGAGAACAAAGCAATATCATTCCTTGAAGTTTTCACAGAACTTTCTTCACACTGAGGAGGAAAATCACGGAAGTTTTCAAGCATTGACCAGAATGGTTTCCCAAATATAAAGTAAACGATGACATGATTTATCAAATTAAATTAAAATATGATAGGGCTTCTACAACGTCGCAAACAGAGATACATTTTCTATGATAGTTTCACCCTCGATGTGCTACGCGGGGGAGGGTGCTCTGGGAAGGTGTTGCACAACCTTGCATTACCCACATTCTAAAAATTCTGTGCACTTCATATTTAAGGCCAGTGGCGTGGCGTGCTTTGCGATATATCGATCGATACGCTACTCAAACCTATGAAAAAAGATCGATTATTAGGGTGTTCGCAGCGAACACCTGGTAATCGATTCTTTACCATAGCTTCAAATTGCGATAAATCGATAATCGATCATTCACGTCACGAAGGGGCTTGGAGGACAAAGCGCATAAGTGCAGTTTTTGCAACTTCGAGAAATAAGTGTATGAAGTTTTGAAATTACATGGATCCTTATGGCGGAGGGAAAGTTCAAACTGACTTTTTGATGCTTAAAAATTGGACTTTAGGAGCGAAATTTTCGCAAAATGTGCATTAAGACTAGTTTTACTCGAAATCATTAATATCTCCACTTTTTCAAAAACTGCACTTAAGCGCCTTGTCCGCCAAGCCCCTCATTTTCAATGACTTGGTTAATTGGTTTCATTGGCACGCTTTAGCTCACAGATAACCGTGTGTGTAGGTGTAAATGCGATATCCATAAAGCACTTCAGAGTCAAGTACATTCTCACGGATCTAAATAAAATGTATAACGTCATTATTCTGATTTTAATTGTTAATTCGATGGAAATCAATTCCGGTCTTTAAGTTTAAGTGCCCTTATCTGAACAGCTCAAAAGTAAATAAATACACAGATGGACAAGTGCTTTAACTTCATAAAAGCCCCGATGCCCACCAGCGAACGGCAGAGAAGTGCTTCAGCTGTATCGAAGTGTTTCAGTTAATCTGAGGTCTTTCAAAATGTGCCCCACCAAAATTTTTGTAAGTTATTTCCGTGTTATTAATGGTTTTTTCATGTTCGATTGTAACCGTAGACGGGTAAAAGGACCTTTAGTCCAAAAATCTCAAAAGTTTCAGTGTTTCACGAGTATTTTTGGACAAAAATTACAAGGAAAAATCTGACGAACCCAATTTGTGACGGTTCGAAGTTTACAAAAATAAATTTTCCCGTAGAGTCATCTGTTTTAAAATGTTAGAGAAGCTCGTACTTAAGTTACAGAGAGAAAACTTAATGCAATTGCTAAAATATCCTAAAAACCATTTTTTTTTACGTAAAAATTCTGTCTTGCTCTCTTACAATCAGGGTTTTTTTTTACTTTCAAAGTTTAAAAAAAAAGTCCGTAGCTTAAACAAAGAGTTTTAAGTATTCATTATCATACCGGTTAAATTTCTATAGCGAGCTGAAATCAGCTTTCTAACACCTTCTGTGCGATAATTCTGCCTCCTTACCTACCGTTTAGGAAACCTACCTCACCTACCTTACGTTCTAGGAAATGAAAAAAATAATATTCGTGATATCTTTGGTGAACCCTCACGTTAACAGACGAACATTTTTGGGATCCACATTTTACAATAAAGGAACTAATTTTGCCTTCTCATTCATAATAGAACCTATTTAAACAGGGAAAGTACGATAGCACGTATGCTGTTTTTAAAGTACGTCAGAAATATTGGTTCCGTTAATGCAAAATTTAGTCCAATTGCTACGTTTCTCTAATAAATGGTGTTTCTCTTCGTATTTTTTTTATTTTTAAGAGACTGTGAGAAACAACCGTAGATAAGCGGTAAGAATTCATGAGCCTAATTTGGACCGCGTTAAGCAGAGACGAACCAAGCCTCATCAGTTACCGCCAAAAATCGGATGGGCAATTTAATTTTCTACATGACAACGGTTGAGCGCATTTTTGTGCAAATTTCAGTGAATTTCCTGCATATTAAGAAGCAAACTCCTCAAAATATCCAAAGAATCTGTACAAAAAGCTCTCTTGTAAAAACTCACATTGCCCTGTTAAATTTGGCAATACCTGATGTGGCTTGGTTCCTGTCTGCTAAACACGGTTTACACGGTCCATTTATTTTTCTGAATTTTGGTTGTGTCCGAACAGTAACACAGTGCAACGAAAATATTGAAATTAAATTGCAATTTGCAATTATAAAATTGTAATTTTTTTACCATTACAGTGCAATACTTTTACGTCATTTAGTCGATTTATGCCGATTTTAAAAAATAAGCAAAATGAGCTTCATGTGTCAGGAAGATAGGCAATACGCAATGCAATGAAAAATTGCAACTTATTTCAATTTTATTGCAATAAGTTTCAATGAATAGAGCCCCTTCAAATAGGAGCTAGGCAACATACACAACTCCCAGTGGAATTGGAATATTCTTACAGTGTAATTGAATCAGTGAGAACGAAAACACACCAACTCGGTAACTCGAAAATGGTCAATTTTCATTAAAGACAGTCAACTTCCATGAAGGTCATTGAACTTGGCGCATATGTTCCAACTTGGACCTTTCAAGCAATGGCGTGGCGTGAATTGCGATATATCGATTGTTATGCCATTTAAATCTACGGAAAAGAATCGATAGATAGGCTGTTCGCAGCGAACACCTTAATAATCGATTCTTTACCATAGGTTTAAATGGCATAATAATCGATATATCGCAATTCACGCCACGCCACTGCTTTCAAGCGTCCCTAAGTACGTGTCTCTCGGCACCAAAAATCTTTTTCTCGGACTAACTTCTTCACCTACTGAGCAGTTTTGTTTGTGTCCTGATTATTTTCATTTTTTCGAGTTGGTGTGTTTTCGTTCTTACCGATTCAATTGCTGCGGATTATTGCAATCTGTGCTATTGGGGTATATTGCGACACAAAAAGGGTTCAGTGCAGTGTTGATCCCCTGCTAAAAATGATAAGTACAAATGAGTAGAAAATCAAAGTCATATGAATAGAATTTCAATTCATATGAATCGAATTTCGACTCATATGAATAGAATTTCAAATTATATGAATAGAATAACTCATATGAGCAGAATTTCTCTATTCACTTTTCGCCGACTGCGACTCATATGACTAGAGATTTCAACTCACATGAGTTCAGCGTTGAATCTACCGTGTCCGATATCTCAGAAACTAGTCACCGCATCAAAAAAATTATAAGAACAAAATGTTCTCATTTTTCAAATTTACAACGTGTGTCGGTGTCTCTTGGTCAAAAACACCACTTCTGAAAAATGAAAAAAATTGAATTCATGAGTTGAACTTTTCTACTCTTATGAGTAGAATATTCTAGTGATATGAGTAGGATTTCTACTCATATAAGTAGGACATTCTACTCATATGAGTCGACGAATTCTGAATAGCCTTCTCATCATTTTTAGCAGGGGAGTACTTCAACATTTTTTTTCTTTTTTTGGAATAATTTTGTTATTTTTTTCTGTTTCAGCTGATCTTTGCCCTCGTTTCCATGGTCAATCTCGTTCATTTTGCGACTGCAAAACCACCACTTCTATCCGATGTTGGTCTTGATAAAACACAAGAGGAGACATTCGAAGACGAAGCCCCCTCGGCGCCACTTGCAGGCCATCTTAATGAAACGCCGTTGGAACTAGTCGGCAGTGGAAATCCGTTCGTGACACAAGAACTAAGCAAATGTGCCAAACTGGGCGAATACTGCGGCAATGGTAAAAAATGCTGTCGCCATCTCGAATGCTTTGCATATTATCGATCCCGCGCAACGTGTCGTCGAAAGCCCCGCCGAGAGCGATGAAATGGGTTTTTTTTTTCATGTTAATTTTTAGGCACTTCTTATTTGTTTGAATCCATTGTTACAGTCGGGAAATACGTGTCTATCCATTGAAACGTTTCGAAATCTTGGATTAAGTTTCGTTTCTTTACTTCTTGGTTTAAAGGAAAACTGTCGAAAATTTGTCCTTGAATTGGATCGCGTTTAGCAGAGAGGAACCCAGCAGCATTAGCTATGACATTTAACTCGGCAATTCAATTTTTGACATGAAAACAGTTGTGCGGATTTTTGTGCAAATTTCGGTGAATTTTCTGCATGGTACACGGTAATTTCCTTAGAATTTTCAAAGGAATCCGGACAAGCGTTCTCTTGTAAAAAGTTAAATTGCCGGGCTAAGTTTGGCATTAGGTAGCTGATGTGGCTTGGTCCCTTTCTGCTAAACGCGGTCGAATTTTTCAATGAATGTATTGTTTGTTTAACGAATGGAGAAAATTTACAGAAAATGCTCTGCAAAGAAGAGAAATAAAGAGAGAGAAAGAAAAGAGA
The DNA here is from genome assembly GCF_001854935.1 of Bemisia tabaci. Lineage (NCBI taxonomy): Eukaryota > Metazoa > Arthropoda > Insecta > Hemiptera > Aleyrodidae > Bemisia > Bemisia tabaci. The sequence goes on along the minus strand of NW_017547262.1, from coordinate 469,327 downwards.
AGAAGAGAAAATAACGCATGAGCGAGGGTTTGCGACGTCTAAATCACGACACGTATTTTCGACTTAAACCATCGATGTTTTGGAGGTGTGACTTTCAATCTCACCAATAAAATAATGTTCCGAGTATTCTTCAGCCGAGGTTTTTTTTTCTCCTCATTCTTTTTTCTGGTATTTTTTCATAAATTCTTACCCCCTTTTGAAGCAATTCTTCAGCGTCAAAACTCTCTTCGCCTACTTTTACTAAAACCCAACATGCCTTCAATCTCTTGACCCTGTCGATTTTTCTCGATTTTGGTCGGGAGAAAAATTTCGAGATGAGGATCGAATCCAACGTAGTTTGAGGCGTAGAACCGATTGCGCCAAGTCTCGAGACTCTCCGGAGCCCCTTGAGCCGAGAAGCGATAGGGGTTTTCGAGCAGTGGCGTGGCGTGAATGATCGATTATTATCGATATTTCTCCATTTGAAGCTGTAGTAAAGAATCGATTATCAAAGTGTTCGCAGCAAACACCTTGATAATCGATTTTTTTCCATAGATTTAAATGGCAGATCAATCGATATATCGCAAAGCACGCCACGCCACTGTTTCGAGCATTTTCCTGGATTCATTTACGTCTTCACAACGCACAATGGGCCGAGTCAATAGGAGAGGTCGGACAAAATTTGTAAACTTTAAACGCTCATACCTCCGTACATACGAAACTTTAAGGTTCTAAAAGTGGTTTCATTGGTTTCCTCGTGAAATTTTCGTTCAGAAACACCCCTTAAAATTTAAAATGTGACGAAAAAAACATTAAAATTTCCAGTTTTAGTCAAACATTCCATGTCTGACTTCTCTAATTGATTCGATCCCAGGATTGCAGGCTCGCGGTGTGAACACCAATAGGCGACGAGGATATTGATTTCTCGACGTGGAGCTCGAAAGATCAAAATCCTAAGCCTAGAAGTGCATGAGTTTTATGAGTTTTGGGTGTTAGTTATTGAATTCGATGTTTTCTCTACCTCGGCGTTCAAGTCTCTGAGTCTTCTTAGTTATCTTGAAACAGTTGCGTTGTCGATAACAGGTGATATCGATGAGTTCGGTGTGACTTTTATTGAATTGGTTGTTGTCCTCGTAATATTCCCTTGGGAGCCGATTATTGAAATTGATAGACAAAGCTATAGACAAAGAAGACAAAAGGGATTTGAAGGGATCCTATTGGTGAAAGCTGGTGGCTGCAAGCTGCAATGGACAAAGGAGGTAGGGAATGGACTAACTAACACCAACCCATGAAGGAACCTGTAGTTAGTCCATAATTTTCTCCCTTGGTCAATGGGAACCATCTATTTCAAATAATAGGATCCCTTCATATCTGTTTTGTCTTCTTTGTCTATGGCTTTGTCTATCAATTTCAATAATCGGTCCCCTGGGCACCGTAACTTTGTGAAAATCCGATCCGATGCACACTGGACCGAGTTAATAGGAAAAGTCGGACAAAATGTGACAGCTTTGAAAGCTTATGTTATCGAAAATATGAAGCAAGGGAGTTTAAGAATGGCTTCTTTGGTTTTTTCATGAAATTTTTGTTCAGAAACACCCCCTAAAATTTTAAAATGTGACGAAAAAAACATCAAAATTTCCAGTTTCAGTCAAACATTTCATGTCTGACCTCTCTCATTGATTCGATCCTAGGATTGCAGGCTCGCGGTGTGAACACCAATAGGCGACGAGGATATATCGATCTCTCGACGTCGAGCTCGAAGGATCGAAATCCTAAGCCTAGATCAACTCCTAACCAGTGGCGTGGCGTGCTTTGCGATATATCGATTGATACGCCACTTAAACCTATGAAAAAAGATCGATTATTAGGGTGTTCGCAGCGAACACCTTAGTAATCGATTCTTTACCATAGCTTCAAATGGCGAGATATCGATAATCGATCATTCACGCCACGCCACTGCTCCTAACCGTGGTAATAACGTTTTTCATGAATAAATTCAACCTTTCCATTCATGGCAGAAAGAATAATATGCTTGGGTTAAATTGACGTCAAAATTCTCTATGACAGTCTCAGTGAAATGAAAATATGGCAAGCTCAATCTTGACGCTCAGCTCAATCTGTACACACTTTGGACGACACAGTGTGGGGAAGAAACAATGCTCGATTAAGTAGTCTGCTAAAGCCATTATGGTGCGCGATTTGACTCACGTATGGTTTTGTTTTTCTTATGACGGGGTAATTCAAAGTTCCCGTAACTGATGGGCAATAAAAACGTTAATATCTTAGCTGGAAGTTGATTTCAGTAGTTTTCGTTGCACGAATCGTGTTCTGCGTGAAATTCTGGTGAAGAATCATGTAACAGAGTGCTTAAATTCGTACTTTGTTTAATGGTCCATTCAATCTAAAAAAGCGAACATACAGAACTTTCCTATACACCGAAAAAAATAACATGCTGTTTTAGCATCTAGGATGTCAAAAATGTGTCCGGTGATCCCAAGATGCTGCCTTTACTGCCCCCGCAGTTGAATTTGCATTCACAGGATGTAAAATTGACCGCGGGGGCAGTAAAGGCAGCATCTTGGGATCACCAGACACATTTTTGACATCCTAGATGCTAAAACAGCATATTATTTTTTTTCGGTGATAACTTTTCTGAGAGGAAATATTTTATCGGGAGAAACGAGGCAACGTTGGAGTGCTCATACGGCGTCGAAACACAAAATGGGTCTTTAAAGCCCCTTGTTCGATGCCGCGATTATCCCAACGCGAGTTCGAATAATCACGCCGAAGGCCAAACACGGTGCGGTCGGCGTCGAACTCATATCAGCGCCTGCAAGACTGCAGGAATACTTTATGCATTGCGCCAAACAGTGCGGTCGGCGTCAGCGCCTACAAGACCGCATGAATACTTCTCGCACTGCACCAAACGCAATCCCAAGTAGCACAGATTGCAATAAGCACCAAATTACGTGCTAAAAATATTGCAATTCCACTGAGTGTTGTGTATGTTGCCTAGCTCCTATTTGAAGGGGCACCATTTATTGAAACTTATTACAATTAAATTGAAATAAGATGCTATTTTTCATTGCATTGCATATTGCTTAACTTTCTGACACATGGAGCTCATTTCGCTGATTGTTTGAAATCGGCATACCTAAATCGACTAAATATGATGTAAAAATATTGCAATTTAATGTTAAAAAATTACAATTTTATTGAAATCAAATTGCAGTTTAATTTCAATATTTTCGTTGCACTGTACTACTTGGGATGCGAGAGTTTGCGCTAAATATTCGACTACGGTACGGGTAGAGGCACACGACTGCTAGCTGGATTGAAGGCGCATCACACTGTGAAGATCTGACTCGACATTCGTCCGCGCTCCCTTCCCTGGCTTGCGCGTCGCTAAAATCACTGCAAAATTCGGTCCGCGCGAAATTTCTTTTGACGGTCCCTGTCCGGTTTTTACCCCAATTAAAGGGTACACTGGAAAAAAAAAAAAAAAACACATTGGATCTAGAGTACAGACTCTTGAAAACATTGACAAGAAAAAATACTCTTGATTCAATCAGATTTAAGCTTCAATCAAAAGGAAATCCGCTCAAATTAAGAGGCTTGGTTCTTGATTTAAGAAAAAATCCGATTGAATCAAGAGTATTTTTCTTGACGATGTTTTTAAAAGTCTGGACTCTAGATCCAATGTGTTTTTTTTTTTTCCAGTGTAAATATGTATCTCAAGTGCAACGATTCAAAAACTCAGACGATGTTTAAACGATGCAGCGATTCTGAAACTTGAATCGCATTAAATTAATTTTGGTTTATAATAAAGTGAAAACAGAGCGAACGGAAATACCGCGTCGAAATTTTGTGTGATTTTATTTTAAATCATTCCGTAAATTTCTCGGAAACTTTCTTGAAAACTGTTTGTAGCTTTTGAAAAACGGTGTTCAAAAATAAGACATAAAAAGTGATGCATAACGTAGCGATCAAAGATAAATTCGGGTATACATTCGTCAGCTTTTGAATCCATTCATCTATGACATAACTTGAACATGGTTGTTCTACAATATTGTTAACGTGTAGTTTTTTTCAGAGGTTGCGGCCGCGTATAGAGATAAAATTGCGACAAAAATGAGAATAGTCGCTCAGATGTTGATAATCTTAGCGATTTATCGCCGAACAATCGTGACAAAATTGAAACTTGATTTCAAAATATCGCGATTTTTCTATCGAAAAATGCCACCAAAGAAGTCGGGGTGTGAAATCCATTGGGCAAGATCCCAAAGTTCCTAGGGCTCCCTGTCGCAAGAAATGATTGTCTTTGTCTCTTCCTGGCACACAGAAAAAAATGGATGGTGCTGGCGACAGAACCTTTTGTTCATACGGCTCCCACAGTTTCTTTGTTACACTTACAGAACTTTTCTGTTGTGAGAACAGAACTTCTGTCGTGGGAACAGAGTACTCTGTTCCCACGACAGAAGTTCTGTTCTCACAACAGAAAAGTTCTGTAAGTGTAACAAAGAAACTGTGGGAGCCGTATGAACAAAAGGTTCTGTCGTCAGCACCATCCATTTTTTTCTGTGCAGGGTCGGACTGACCATAAGGTGAATCTGTCATTGGCAGATGCGCCCCTCTTCCGGCTGCTAGAATGGTAATGAAGAGAATGAAGGAAAGAAGAAAAGAAAAAAAAGAAAGAAAAGAAAAAAAGGAAAAAAGAAGAAGAGAATAAAAAGAAAAAAAAGAAAAAAAAAGAAAAAAAAGAAAAAAAAGAAAAAAAAGAAAAAAAAGAAAAAAAAGAAAAAAAAGAAAAAAAAGAAAAAAAAGAAAAAAAAGAAAAAAAAGAAAAAAAAGAAAAAAAGAAAAAAAAGAAAAAAAAGAAAAAAAAAAGAAAAAAAGAAAAAAAAAGAAAAAAAAGAAAAAAAAGAAGAAAAAAAGAAAAAAAGAAAAAAAAAGAAAAAAAAGAAAAAAAAGAGAAAAAAGAAAAAAAGAAAAAAAGAAAAAAAAGAAAAAAAAGAAAAAAAGAAAAAAAGGGAAAAAAGGAAAAAAGAAGAAGAGAAAAAAGAAAAGTAGTAGTAGTAAAATAATTTTATTTTAAAGCGGTGCTTTAGCATCTAAGGCCATTTACACCTCTAAAGAGGGCAGTAACAGTAATAACTTTAATAATAAATAAAAAGCAAGGAGAAAAGAAAATAAGTAAATAAAAAAATGCCTAAAAATTATAAGTAAACGGGAGAAGATTTAAAAGGAGTTATAGAGGAAAGTGCATATGTAATCTGTATTCTGTCCCCTTGTCTCATTTTTCTTTTCTTTAGCTATGTAGTATGTATATTCATCAGGGCCGGATTAATCTACTGGCCGCCCATGGACCGCCTGTATTTTGTCGCCCCCTTCTCATTCGTTTTAAAACATCAATAAAACCGTCAAGTGAACGTGCCGGAGGTAGCGGGGTGCATAAAACGCGTTTACTCGTGTTAGACACATTTTTTGCGAAAGCCCTGTCAACACTACTAGCGAAAGTTAGTTTCGTAAAACTATCTCTGTGTGGACAAGGCCTTCCATTCATAAGAAATGAACGAAAAAATTATGAAAGAACAAACATATATGTGATTTAATAATTTTAACTTCCGCCGCCGCTCCGCGCTGACCGCACTGTGTCTGACGCAATGCGTGAAGTATTCATGCATTCTTGTAGGCGCTAATATGTGTTACATGCCGACCGCCGCGCCGAGGGCTTCTTCTTTTCATCTCAAGTCCTCGTCATCATTCCTCTCTGCGCTGAGCACCAGGCCAAATTGCGTGTTTAGTCCCTCTCTTAATTCGACTAATTAAAGATGCTGTCTCTTGTATCACCGAAAAACAACAAAATTAGAAATTACTATAGTCTCAGGAAAGGGAGATTTTGTCCCCTCTTCTCATTGATAATTTTTTTTTTTTTTTAATCCCATTTTTAGTGTATTTTTTCGAAGTAAATACACTATTTTTATACCTACATTTAAAAAAATTGCAAAATTTGCCGCTCCCTAAATTTACCGTCATGGGCCGCGGCCCATGTGGCCACCCCCTTAATCTTGCCCTGATATTCATTGTTCCCACTTTGTTTAAACATTTGAAAATTTAAATTTAAAATGTATTGTATTAGTTATTTATACAATATACCGGGTCTGAAGTATTTCTTGTTTTCTTGTGACCCTCATTTTCCAACTTTCAGTTTTCAAAAGCATGATTTTGGATCTCTTGAGCTCTGGCTTGTTTTTTCCAGAGATAATGGTGCTTGGATGCCTCGAATAGCTTTTCTTTGATTGATCGATTTTACATTTTTCATCTCACAATTCTTCCGATACTTTTATTATTATGTTCAATTTCAGAAATTTCCTTTGTAAGATTCATCGATTTTGAACCTGAAAATATCGTCAAAATTCTACTTAGAAGAGTTTGATTTTTAAAAAATTTCGGCTTTTCCGAGAGAGAGAGAGAGAGGGGGTGTTCCCGAATACTTCTGAGCAAAATAACACATTGCGCCCCCTTCGCCGGCTAAGGGTGTGCGCCCTCAGAGGTGCGTCAGTCCGACCCTGTCCTGGGGATTTCTGAATTTGGATCTGTTTCATAGGCATTGTGAAACTGCAAAAAATTGCCATACGTTTGGTATAAGAAAGTAAGTATGGTTTAAGTGCAGAGCGGGCTCATCCAGTGACATTCACCCGTCACACAGTAGAACGAGTAGAACGAGACATGAAATTTTAGGCAAAAATTGCAAATTTTGATGTTTATTTCGTCACATTTTCAACTATAAGGGGTGTTTCTGAAAGAAAATTTCAAGAGGAAACCAATGTGACTACTTTTAAGGCCTCAAAAATGTGTATAAACGGAGTTATAAGCTTTTAAAGTTTCCACATTTTGTTCGACCTCTCTCATCGACTCGATCCACAGTGTGCGTCAATATGCCCAAAAATCATGAAAATCGGCCCGGTAGAACGCTAGAACTAATCGTTACCAGAAATGCACTTTCAGTAGAATTGAGAGCTTATATTATAGAGATGCCCCCTCCTCCTGTCTAACGATGTAGATTATAGAACTGTTATTAAAACTTTTGTAAGATAATCCATTTTTGGAGATTTTCTAAAAAGTCTATAAATGCTACGATGAAAGCTTCCGTATTTTCTTGTTTTAAAAAGAACCGACATAGGGTCAGTGTGGCAAAATTTCATGAAAAAATTAATCTTGAAATTTCATGTGAAATAATTCATAAAATTTCAAAAATACGTGAAAGATATTAAAAAAATATCGGTTCCTTTTCATGTTTCGCAAAACGTAAAAATAGTGTGCCTTCCTTCTATGTTTGTGTGTTTAAGTGCGGGTTGCATACTCTAGCCCCTGAAAAATAGGAAATATTTCACAACCTCTTGAAGTTTTATGAAATATTTCACTGAGATTTCCAATTTTTCATTTCTTTCTTAGGTTTCATTCCATCTTGCATGGGGTTAATGGAGGCACCTTCTGCTTACCAGTAATAGTTGAAGTCATTAAAAAAATTTGGCATTGCAGATAGAGCATAGTGCATTTTAAACAGTATAAACTTGCCTAAGCTTTAATGGCAATCACATAACTTCGACTGACAATGAATCTTATCTGCATGTTCCACTTACTGATCGTTTAAAAATTTAATCAAAATCAATCAAATGCGTGTTCTTCTAAAAGAAAAGTTGTTAACAAAATGGCAAGATTGGAATTTTTTACTTTGATGTTAAGCCTAAGTGAACAGGGTGATCCAAAACTCCTGCCTCACCCCGATGAAAATCAGGGTTCTTGGCCCTTTCCCGCAGAAACCCTTCAAAATTTTGGGTCCTAAAAGTAGTTTTCTTTCACCCTGGAGGACTCAAAAAATTTCAAGTGTCAATCTCAATTGTTTCAAAAGTTACAAGGTAATGCCTACTGGTAATAGTGCTGGACTTTTGGATCACGCTGTATTATTCTTAGGACCAAAATGTAGGTATTTACGGTTCCTGTGGGCGAAATTATGATTTTATATTGACTGGCAGTTTATAGTTTGAAAATTCATTTATTCAACTTTACAATATTTACAAAATAGTTTTGATGAGTATTTAAAATATACAATTTAAGAATTCTCACAAATATTTTCAAATTCAATCAAATCTATTTGAAGTAATAAATAAAACAGAAAGAGCAAAACAGAAGAGGAAAAAATTACAGAAAGTTGATTCATCATCAAAAAGACTTAACTTAAATAATTAGTTAAAGGCTTTTTATACATCAAGGGACGAACATTTCTTCACTTTCTTATAACTTCATTTTTTAACTTTTTTTTTTTTGTATTTTTTTTTCGAATGCAATTTTTTTGCACTCTTATTTTTCTTTTTTTCATTTTTTTGTAAATTTTTTCTTATTTGAATTGTAATTCATGCTATAAATACAATTGTAAAAATCTGTTGATTCTGAGAGGAATGTAAAATAAAATTAAAAATAAACAAAACACTATCCCTACCTTCAAAACTTTGTTGATAAATGATTTAATGTACAGGAGACTAAAGTAAATTACAATTTTAAAAATCTTAATCGCATTTAAAAAAATGAATAATTAAGTGCATCGTAAAAATTAATCAACAAAAACATACTTTACACGATATAGCAAAATGAATTTTATTAACATACGCTGGCATTCATAGATTAAAATTTATTATCATTAATCAGTATGCAAACCAGAAATTTACAGGGAGAAAAATGAAGTATAAATAAAAAGAACAACGAACGATTCCTACTTAAAAGCAATGCAAGTAGTTGAGTCAAAGATTATGTGATCACTTTTATGATTCCTTTCCTTCTTTAAATTTTTGTCCTATTCAGTCATTCAGCTTTGGCTAAGCATGAAGCATTATTGACCTAGTGGTCGAAACAAAACAAACGTTTGTTTCCATTAAAATTACTTGTTTCTAAAACCATCAAAATTCTGCCTTTACTTTCAGGAACAAGAGCACTTTTCCACAAGAGCTCAAACAAGATAAAGGAGCTTTGCTAACATTTAATTAATTTCAGAAAAATTATCCTATTGATCAGGATACAACTCATAAATAAACACACCTACATCAGCAGCTTTGAATGAATTCTCATCCTTTCCTTTCCATTCTACCCCTGATAAGTCGTTCTGATTGCAAATGGATTCTTACTCATGAGTTGACTAACACAAGCACTGATAAATTTAAGTTATTTCATTTTCACAATTTCCATACACATCGTCACAGGATTGGTTTACAGCATCTTACGATCTAAAGTACCATACTTGGTACACCACACCTCGTATACAAAATTTTACGAATAGGACAAATTACAAATTGTCAAAATTTTCCCCCTTGAGAAATAGTTTCCGAGGTTAAATTTCTTTCTGAGCAGAATCCTTCTTATTATTCACATTCAGCGAATCACCCTCAGAATAATTGATTAAGTCTTGAGGGGGGGATCAGGCCGTTGAGTGGAGAGTTAAACAGACTGAGAAGAAATTTGCACCTTCCTCAAAACAAAACACGAGCTACTAAATATTCCAAGTGACAAAATGGGAAAAATTTGTTTAAGATTTGACTGTGTGATGTTTTTCTGACTTCAACTGCTCATTGCACATGGAATTCCGAACAACATATTTTTAAAATCATTTATATTTTTAGTTATTTCTTGGGATCAAAAGAAAGCCTAAATCTAGCATTAAGTGGTTCGTTTCCCATTTTCCTTTTGGTTCTCAGCTCATAACTCCTATGACTCTGACACTCCAAAAAAGTTTTATTGACTTGAAAAAAAACCGTTTTCCTTGAGATTNGGGGGGGGGGGGGATTGAATTTGGTCCAAATTTACAATCCTTAGGTTGGGAGTCTAAAATTATGTTGAACCATTGACGAACATGATTACTATTGTCGAGCTCAGTAACGGTAGACTTCTCATTGATTTTTTGGTGCAGTTTGTACAAATTGTTAGGTACCAATGAATAAAATCTTGAATTAAAAAATTTGATGATGCTTCCTTTGCTTTTTGAAGTCTAGAACAATACTAAGGGACTGGGCAAGAATTCAACTTGGAGTAAAAATAAGATATGAATTTATCCATAATCTGTAATGTAAAATAATTTAAAATTTTCCAAATTCCACTCTAAAACAACTCCACACAACTCCGGCAGAAGAAACGAACTAAAGAAGGTCAATGAAGACAGTCAAAAAGATTAAGGAGAAAAGAAGCAAATAAAAAAATTTCCTAAATTCAACTCATTTTAGGACTGCCAAAAATTTCAGATTTAAAGAGAAACCCCCGTTTTTGCTGGGTGATAAGAAACTAACTACGTCATTATCCTTAGAGCAGGAATAATACACAGAAGGTAAAAAAGTCAGTGATTAAATATTACAAACAAATTTCTCAAAGACAAAATATCAAACGGACCGATACCATTAAGCACTGAAAAGTTAGAGCTAATTTTCCATTCATATTATTCATAAATGAAAGGCTAATACTCATGCTAAAACACGGCTAGACAATTTTTAAAAAACATTGATTGCTAACTTTTTCATCTTGACTTTTACAGCATAGCCCGATAAAAGGGGAAAAATTTCTGGCACAGGAATACAAACCCTAAATGTTTTCCTCTTCATACTTGACGAATAAAAATCCTGACACTTTGAGTAGCTGAAAATGTTTTTCCCTAATAATGTAGTCAGTCAAACTTTTACCATTCAAAAATGAAAAAAAAATCTTGAACATTAAAAGACAACAGGATTATTAAACCTGTCAAAGAGATATTTTCTCATTAATACAAGTCAGCTTTAAGTTTCCAGAAATCTTCAGTAATGTTTAAGTTGCTGAAGCAGCAAATTAACTTTTCAGCCTTACTTATTCAAAGGGATAGTTCAAATCAGCGGAAGAGGTTTTGAACAACGTTCCAGTCACTTTAGCACCTATACAAAATGAAAGGTATCTCTAGTGAAAATCAAAGGAAGAAATTTTCATTATGCTACTCAGCGATAAAAGTAAAAAATTTGCACTTAATTTATGTAAAGATGAGATTTGATACTTTAAGGCTTACAGATTAAACAAAATTGTACAAGGTAGAAGCAGTCGATAGATCAGTGGTTAAAGATTACTTTTAAGTACTTAGTCGATGCCTAAAACTTACAGTTTACCAGCATTGTAAGTTGAGAGGATGTCTTCACGAGAAAAAACCTATTTACCTAGTGAAAAACCATCTCGCAAAAGTCTTAGCTCACATTAATTCTCTTCTAATAAAACTAGAGAACACAAACAAATACTTAAACACTAGCACTACACCCCAAGTCCCGATGACCTTTAATAACTGCACCTGATCAAGTCACAAATCTATTTAGTCGTAAGATTCCTACAAAAATTTTAGTGATGCTTATGATCACTTGCACACTATCCAAGAGATGACTTGATCGAAGCAAAAGCCTATTCTAAAACCCATTTTTGGCTTTGCGTAAAACCAGAGATAATGCACCGGTGAAGGATATTCAGATACATTTGGATAAAAAAGACACTATGTACATCGTGACCAGGCCCTGAGACCCATAAGAAAATATGCACGACAGGGCCCTTGTCACAAGAGATAGCTCTTTTTGATTCAAATACATCCATTGTTGCTTGAGGGATTAATTTACTTCCGAGGTATTGCTGAGGAATTTTATCACTAAAACTAAAAAAGGCTCGAAGGAAATTAAATTACTCTGGAAGATGGGAAAATACTCTCTTTGGGAATTTTTGCAGAGTTTCTCCTCCTCTTATGTGTATGGATGGACAATGGTTGAAGAGTTTCAATTTAAACTGACTAAGTTGAGTTCTTTGTAGGCTAACTAAATTTGAGACACCTTACTAGATGGGTTAAGAATTCATTTAGCAGGGATCGGAATCCCGAGACATATCTTTCAAGAAAGGATAAAATTACAAGCTTCCTCGAAGTTATTGAAATTGTTGACTTAGTGAATAAAAATCCTCAGTAATAACTCGACGAATACAACACGTTCTGTCCTACTTGGCACTTGCATAAACTAGTTGTAAAATTATTAAAACAGTGGGTACATAAAAAGGAGCAGTTTCTTATCCAAGCACAAAGTTTATGGAAAAAAATGAAGTTTACAATTTAAATTATTTCTGTTAAAAATGAAATTAGGGTGGGAACTTGTCTGAAAAGGTAATTCATGAAAACAAGAAATAATGGAAACCGCTCTTGCCCTTTTACTATCAGGTCCTCCACTTCAATTTTTCAAAAGAGCTGAAGAAAAAACTTAAGATACAGTGGAAATGCTACCATGAAGAGATGAGCAGTCTTGTACAATTGCACATTCCATCAAAATTTTTGGCTCCTTCAAAAGAAACTAGTTAAAAAAACATAAGAGGTCTTATGCTCACTACTCAGGCTAGTTTGAAAATAATAAAAAACTCGCACCGACAAGAATCAGAAATGAAGCTAGCATCAATGTACGATGACTAGAACACTAATTTTTTCCGCTCTATCTTAAATATAAATTATGCGCCACGTGAAAAAATACAGTGTTCATCTTTGAAAATTAGATTTATTCATAATTATGTATATATATTACAAATGTCCTTGTTTGATTAGTTGACTAACATTGACACGGTGTTGACTTGTTGCGCTCATCTCAACAAGGAGCAGATTATTTCTGGTCGAGTCTTCTGATAAATTGATAGCGTTGACAATGATGATAATTAGGATATAATAAAAAAGTAATAAAAACTAAAAACAAAACTCATGAAGAGGAGTAACTCCAAATTAAAACAGCTGCATGTAGGACGGTCAAAAAAGTAAGAAACTTCAACAAATAATTGCTCAGAGGTCAACGAAGAGTCGATCACCTCACTGGCAAGACTACATAATCATTCTGATCTCAACATTTTAGATCAGTAATGGCTATCAGTGTTTGCAGATGTCACTTAAAATCTGTGGGAAAAATATTACTCAACGAGAAATAATCACATTGATGGATTAAAAAGATGAAATACGAGCCACAAGCTTAATGAATCAAATGCTATGGTTTCAGGGTACTCAAGATGTGTTTTTCTAAATATCCGCGCTTTAAATGGTTTTACCACTCAAAATCCTGTCTGAGAGAATGGTCACAATAGATAAAGACTAAAAAATTATTGAATATGAAATTCACTACGGCGAATCTTTAACAAAAGATGTGAAACACGCCTTGGACGAACTCACACTTACAAAGAATTTCACTCCAGCAATTTGACTCTTCCCTCGCTAAAAGAAGTATGTGAACCACTAAGTAGTTTCTCTGACAGAGTCGCAAGTTATTACAATAAGGATCTCAGCGCCCAGAAACTTGGGAAGGAAAGACAAACTGATTACATACATTTCTCGCTGTGTAATAAGATAACCGAAAGATAGAACTTTCTCTTCGATGATGGAAAATACTGAGCCATCCCTATCTAGCAGCTGCATCAGAAAACATAACATTGAAAAGATAGACCTGTCATCGACACATCAAGGTCAACCATCATCACAATGACATTACATGGACTTATAAGTAAGGATTGCTTCATCAGGATATTTGGAGTCATTTCAAATTAGACATTAAAAATAAATAAAAACCTGACAATGAGAAGTTTGGTGACACAACTAAGGCAAAACGCGGGCGAATGGATTTGATGCTGGTTTTTCCATTCACTAAGTTCTCAATGACGCTTGGATTAGAGTCAGTCTTTGCCGATAAGAAACAGGAAGATGATCAAGGGAACGTTGGATTCACAGTGCGTTAAGTATCTCAAGTTTAAAAATAGGTTGGCAGAATCAGGATTTAAATGCTAATAAAAAGGATTTGATGATCTGCCTTTGATTTCTTGAACAAGAGCATTCAAGCTGACTGATGTCGCGAAGATTAAGTTACGTATTTTACGTACTAAAGAGGGACTGATTTTGTCAAATTTGATTCTTTTTTTCATTCACCCAGAGCAAGGGGAAAGACAGAAATAGGAAGTGAAATGATCTCACCACAGTTATGATCGCGTAAAAATGGTTGAGAAAATTAGCAAACACAGCCTTATAAAAAGCTTTAAAAGATTGGATCTACGCTAACAATACTTTGCATACATATGTTTTTTTTAAAAAATATAAATATACCGCTTAGAATGTATATATTTGTATAACTATATATACACTGCACCATCAATAATCAATAATTAATACAAATTTAGGATGATCGATCCGATCCGTGGAATAGAGATAGAGGGGTAAGAATGAAAAGAGAAAGGAGAGTCAAGAGCGAACTTAGAGGATAAAATAAATTAACTAGAGAGGGAATCATGAATACATTTCCCTGGCGAAACTCAGAAACGTTCAATTTACACGTAAAAACTAAAACATTTTCAAAATTGTTATATAAAATGTAACATATTAAGAGAAAAATACCAGGCAGATTATGAGAATTCATTCCGACGTCAGCCTTACAAAATTTACAAAACTATTTACTAATATATACATAATATTTTTATGTCACAAAAGCTCTTTTCACAAAATTTGTTTAACAACTACGTAACAAAACTTAGACGGCTAAAAATTGATACAGGTCTATGTACAGACAAAAAGATTGATAAAAAATTTAAATAACAAATCACTTTAGTAAAGTTAACTGAGTCAATAAATATAAATTTAACCGGATACATAGTACCGACAGGATCGTTGTTAATGTACAAGCTGTAAACAAGGATTTTTCACGTCATTTCTCTATACTACAACTGCTCGACGAATTTCGATAACTGGTCCTGAGGCGTTAGCTCGCCGGTATCACTGGTGGGTGGCTGCTGTGACGCAGAGCCTAGTTGCGACAACATCAAGTCGTTTGGAGTCCCCATGTCCTGGTGGTGAAGAGGAGAAGGCCCCCCTCTCGGCGACTGTACAGGCTGGTTCCGTGGAGACACTACAGGCCTCGGAGAAGGATTTGGTTGTGGCGACCTGATAGGCGGCGGCGATTGCATCAATTGCTGCTGGGAAACCAGATTCCCCGGTGGACCCATTACACCTTGAGGAGAGGGAGTTGGAGGAGGTGTCGGCTTGGCTGAATACTGAGCATCAGGTGGAGCGGTGAATCCTTGACTGTAGCCTCGCATCCCTGGAAGCCTTTGCTGAGCCATGCCGTAAGCAGCTGGCCCTGGCGCTTGGCCCACAACCTGTTGTTGCCCGTAACCACGCATCATTGTAGGCGGCTTGTACCACTGAGGGTTCTGCGGCTGCGGCTGCGGTTGCTGTTGTGGCTGCTGTTGAGGATGCAACTGTTGTGTTTGCTGTTGCTGCACGGCCTGCACTAACATTCGGTTTTGCTGTGGTTGCAGCTGCTGTTGTTGTTGACCTAAAAGTGCATGCTGGGCTTGCTGCGGATTAGGGCCTTGCTGCGGGGCCGGACCGACAGCGCCTCCAGCGCCTTGCTGTTGGTAAACTTTCCTTTGATTGATGTACGCTGCCATGAGTTGCGGATTGCTCTTCAGGATTTGAAGAACTTGGGCTTGCTGCTCGGGTGAGGTGGGCGATCGAAGGACATGCAACAGTTGTTGGAGGACTTGCTTGTTCCCTGCATTGGCTGTGGGCTGAGCTTGCCTGAGCCCAACGTTAGGCTGGCCTGGTTGCGGTTGCATGAGTGGTTGCTGCCCAGGCTGTGGTTGAGGTTGCTGTTGTTGAGCTTGCTGCTGTTGCTGTTGAAGCAGTTGAGGATTGCCTACCTTCAAACCTTGGTTCTGCTGCTGGAGTGCTACCCCCGGAGGCTGTGGATAGCGAGGTTGCCACTGTTCCATCGAAATTAGAGGCAGACCTGGCATATTTTGCCCCATTTGCCGCTGCATTGGAGGTGGGGCCATGGGTTGTGGTCCGACTGAGGGATTTACTTTGCCGTAACCGACGTGAGGCGCCTGTTGCCTAGCTGCTTCTTCCTGAACCTGGTCCAAGTAAGACAAGAATTAGCCAAACATGCAAAGAGCACTCTTACACAAGAAAAATTCCTCAAAGAACACAGAAAAATATATTTAGAGCCTTGCCATTTTTCGACAGAAAGAATGCTTCAAGTAACTTGAGGATTAACAGGAAGTCTGATTTCCTTTCATTTCATTCGCCTGTAAGAGGAGCCCTCCATTTAAAAATATATAAGTTTGTTGTCCTCAGACATTGACTTGACATTGAGATTACAAAAACTAAAGGACCTAAGACACCATTTATCGCTGAGTGATGTAAATAACTTTAGGACGGGACTTTCCCTCATAAATTATGCTGACCTTGGCAGAACTTCTTGAATATCTTGTTTCCTCTTCAACAGGTGGCTGAAGCGTTGTTATTCTTAAATTTGTGTTGTAAGGAATTTGGTTAATTTTCCTCAACTTAATATTTTATCTATTTCTTCATTATGATAGGAACTTATTTTTTTTATTTTCATTCATAGCTATTGTATGTATTCTTTTTTCTTGTACTTGAGGTTCTACCTGTCAAAATTTTAAGTTTGAATGAATAAATGAAAAATAACTTCTTCAATTCTTCCCATGTTCTCTGAAGACTGCAACTTTTAAATTAGATATTCCTCATGTAACATGGAAGATGAGGAAAATTCCATGACAAATTTTGAGCACTAAGACTCTTGAGATTGAAAAATGCAATGCTTGAGCTGAAAAAATGATTTTCTAAGTTCAGCAGCAAAATTTTGTGACTTTTCAGAGATGAGAAAAATTCCCTGACTTTCTTAGGTTTTACCTAACTTTTCAAGAACTAGTTACTCTGTTACGAGATTCTAATGATAGCAAGGCTCATGTGAGATTAGGAATGGACATCTTTCCAATCAAGCTCAAATCACACCAAACAAGAGACGGAGGGAAAACTTACCTGTTTTACAACTTGGAGGACATTGGCGGGCGGAGTCTGCGTTCCAGGCTTCATGCCGATACTAGGTGCTTGGTGTTGGAGCGGCTGCTGGGACGGTTGAGAGACTGCAGCGCTAGCCGGAGACAGGGACGCGCCAGGACTCTGTCCTGGTAACGAGGGGATTCCGCCGACACCCGATGGTAGTGGTGCTGTCATGACGGCCACTCGACGACGTAGTAGCTGCGCTTGTTGCATTCTCTGCTGTAACTGCTGTCTCTTCATCTTATGCTTGATGTTCAGGCAGAAAGGTACCAAGCATTTTGTTTCCTGAAAAAGAAAAAGAACTTAATGATAGTGAAAGAACTTCTCGAAAATTGTAGAGGCAATGAGCTGACAATTGGACCATGAATTTGTCTCACATAAATAGTAAAATAAGGCATTACTATAATGAATGTCTCGGCAATCAGTTAATTGTTCTTACTTATATTTAAATTCTGATTCTATCTCTAACTATGGACCAAATAATTCATTGCTCCTGAGAGGAAGGATTCTCTGAAAAAATTAGCGAGATGCAATTGTATTTAAGACGATTTTTAGCTCCTGAACACATATTTCTTTTGAAATTTTGAGAAATAAAATACCGAATTATGACACACGATCGTTAATGAACAAATGGTTTAAGCCACAGAGAAAACAGAAAAATTGATTCGAAAAATTCAGCGGCAAGGGACTTTTTCTAATCCTCATAATGGCTGATTGCAGACAGCTAAATTTGGGTAGAACTTGGGTTTTCTCTCTACCAACTCGACAATTCCATTGTTTACAATTTGGAGTTTCATTTCATTAAAAAATTTTTTACAAAAATCATGGTTTTCTTCAGAGCTTGTTACCTGGGAGAATACAGTTTGACAAATTGAGATGGATAAACATACCTTACAGTATCTCGCATGATAATAACAAAGCGCAAAGTGCTGTTTACAGATAGGGCAGTTTCCATTAGCTTTGCGCTTACAAAGCCGAGTATGTTGGACAACTCGCTTCATACGCAGGCAACTATGTAACCTACAGTTAGCATCACGGCACTGACAGGCGTGCACCAGAGAGCTGATACACCTTTGTATCGACAATTTAAGAGCCTCCTAAAAAGAATGACACCAAAATATTAGCATTACTGTGATAAAAACAGCTGACAAAATAAAAACCGCATACAAGGTACGATTCACTTTGATTAAAATAAATGATTTACTTTGGAATAATAAATTAATTAAAACGTGCATTGAGATGAAACTAAGCACGGTTTGACATTATCTTCATAAAACCAGGAGCCAATAATATTTCATCAAATTTTCATGTAAGACAAATTAAAAATATCCCTAAGAAACGAAGTTTAAAAATTAAAAGAGCTTCGCCAGAGGACAAATCATCACCTTCCAGAAGTACTATCAGTTCATTTTTATATGCAAATAGTTTTTTTTTTTGTTATTATAATTGTTGGTAGGTGGATGAAATGGAATACCAATAATTTTATCAAATTTGGGGTATCAAGATTTTCATTTTTTGTGTCTTATTTGGTTCTACTTTCTTCACAAGCGTCAATTGTGCGCAAATCTACATAAGACTAATGTTAAACGAACAAAGTTAATCACATATGTTAATGACACAACAGAGACTTGACATTTTGTTCACATGTTCAAAATCCTTCTCAGCATCTAATTTGAGTAAAATTTGAAGAGAAAAGTCAAATGAAGTATCCATTTTGGCACTTGTGAAACTCTTTTGAGGCCTAATAGCCCTTGTGATAAACTGTTTTTTTTTCTTGTTTATTTACTAATTTAGTTAATTCAAATGAAGGAAGGGCGTGGATGTTATCCGAAAAGTTCAAAATTAAATGTTGAGAGCGGAATCGATATTTTAAATCAGAAAAATCCCCCACACAAAAAGTAATTCAATATTACAATTTATCATTAAGGCACTTGTGATCTTTTGTCCAGAGGGTACCAAAATAATTGCAAAAATTTTTAAGAAATGTGATGAAATCAAAACTATGAGTAAATAAGACAACATAGAAAAGGATAAAGATTCGCGGGTGTTTGAATTGGTGTAAACAGAAAGAGAAGAGTTTCATTACCTGAGGATTGCCTTGCTTCTGATCAACAGGAGACGATCCATCGTCCAGATCAAGGCCAAGTTTTTCCATTTTGTGAGGATGACCATCTTTATCATAACAATTAACACACAGATCGAAATCCTGCAAAAATAAACCAAATACATTAAAACACGCACATAAATACCATGATAATCAATCCAATAAGATTTTAAAATTATGTTTGGTGATAGTAGAAGGAGTAGATTTAGCAGAGTAAGCTATTAATTGATACTTTTTAATAGTCACCTTGTCTTTGATGTATGGACCCCAGACATTTGTCAATTGGTTTTGTTCAGCAAAAAAGTGACATGCTATCGAAATGAGCATATTGAACATTGAATTATGCATAATATTCCTTTATTTTCAATAAATAAATGGATTTTGATAGATTAGGGACTTAGAAATGATTCATAATTTTTCGAATTCGGACTTCAAATTTTGTTCGTCAATTAATGCATATTTTGGACTTGAGATACTATGCAAAATGAACCTATTACTTTCCTTCTAAGAAGCAGAAAGAAAATACAAACTCAACATGTTTCTTCTCATCAAAACAGGTGCAACAAGGTTTTCATGATTTTTTTCATTTTTTGACTCCCTCACTTCCTTTAACTATTTTTCCTTTTTCCTGATTCTAAAATAATCAAGTTCTCCGAATTTCCCTAATATTGGAAAATGACTTTTACTGAGACTTCTAACCTTTCAATCACCCTCACTTTTCCTGAATGCTGCTTGCAAAGTTCCCTGATTTTCCCTACAAATCCCCTGACATTTTCAGGTTGTCATTAATTTCCTAACTTACCAGATCCCTGGAAACCCTTAATGTCACTTTAACTTTTGAATTCTCTGAACAACGGAATAATTCTGTGCTCATGCATTGAACCTAATAAGTATAAAAATCCTGCAATGGATACTTACATCACAAACTGTACAATGATACCGCGTTTCAACATGTGCTTTACAATTATTACAGTTGTAGTAGAACCTATCTTGTCCTTGATTATGCAATTCGTACAACATGGCCATTGTTGAGAATTTTGCTCTCCTGAGTGAAGAGAATTCGTAGTGCCTTTCCCTGGCCATCGTTAGGAAAGCGTCCCGACCATCCATGAGTTCACAATTGATGAACGGATCCGGATCTTGAATAGGCTGTGAAATCAAACAAAAAACACATGCTTAAATGTATATTTGGATGTTGCGAACACAAACAGCAAACTTGACGATAATATAGCGGAACAAAAAATTTTTAAAATTAATTATTCAACTTTAACTTTTACTTATTTTCTGCGTTGAAAAAACCTTTCCATAAAAAATTTCCTCACAAGCTCAATGGTTTGGTCCTGCCCCTTGCCAGCTAGAACTCTATGTTTCAGCATTTTTGCAACCCTGAGGAGACGCAGCTAGAGTGAGCATTTTTCACCGATGTTGACATCCAACAGATTATGGTTACATATTTATGTTTCATGCATTTAAAACAATATATTGCAGATTTACTTAAATTTAAAAAAAGTAACTGACAACTTTATTTTAGGTGTTAGCTATTTTTGTTTTATTTCCCTTGCTACGTTTCTCATTTTAATGAAGACTGCAGATGACAGGACGAGCAACTTACCGCTAGACTAGCTGCAGATTGTGCAGAGTGAAGTTTGATGACGAAGAAGACTTCTTTGTGCTTTTCCATGGTGGCAAATATTTTAGCCGAGAGATCGTTTCCAGTCTGTGGAGTGTTGGACTTTTTACTGTTACTCTTGCGCTGGTTCGCTTTGGATTTGTTTGATTTCTTTGCTTTCTTCTGGCCTTTCTTCTTCCCGTCAGCACCTTCCTCGCTATCCTCATTCATCGAGTAGATAGCATTAGCGGCCGCCGCCGCTGCTTCTGCCGCTTCGGCTTGCTTCCGTTTTTCTTCTTCTTCTTGGTCCAGTTCTTTGATGCTCTCCTCGAGCACGTTCGGCCAGAAGTCGCCTTCAAAGTAGGGAAGCTCTGCGGCTGAGATCAACTTGTCCTCCATAGCTTGCTTTAAAATATCTTTGTAGTCTAAAACAACCCTTTCGATAATACCTGTATGACAAACACAATATCAAATTAAAATTAAATACTTACAGAGTGAATGAATTAATATTCAAAAACGGATACAAGGATATGAAGAGGGGGGGGAAGGGGCTTAGATGTTTTAAGAACGTGTTTTAAGCTAAACAACTTAACAAACACAACGAACAACAATGAACATTTGCAAATGAACCATTTTACATAAAAGTAGTTCATGTTTCATAAATTACTTGACTTTGTAGGGGATCAGAGTGTGAAAAGTTAGAATGAATTAAATTGTGAATATAAAATAATCAAATTTGGGGAAAATCTGTGCAGTTTAAAAGCATCTACCTACAACAAAAGTATGAGAAAACCATTCAGAAAATTTACTTCAAATTCAAAGCTCATAATTCTCATTGCTCAGGGTAAACAGAAAGATATTTAATTGAATAAGAGGGAAACATACCTTTATCTAGCATCTTCTTGTACCACTCTTGGAGTCTCTTTGGTTTTGGGATTTTTTGTTCGACAGGATGGTAATGGAAGATGTAGTCGTCTCCTTCCGATGGAGGACACGCCCAGATGTGCGCCATTGTGTAACCCAGCTGCTTGACATAGTCCAAATATCCCAGGAGAATTTCATGATAAACGGCTGTCCTAAATTGCCTAGGCTTGAAAAAGTGGACAGAATCTAAGTACGCGATGTAAACCCGCCTTGTGTTAGGGCATGGACACTCAGAACCGTACTCCTGGACATGCATGCCGAAGAAACAGACGTCTACTCCATCGATTTCCTCGAAGGCGAAAAGGGCCTTTGCTCTGTATGGGAACTGATCTGGCAGGTCTCCGTTTTCAACAAACTTCATCCTCATCCCAGGCTTGACTTCTACGATCTTGTCTGAACTAGCGACAACTCGTATCGTTACATCGCCAGCACCAGCTTCTTTCTTTTTAAGATAATTGTTTACCCTAGTTTCAATGTAAGTTCCTAATTTTGTTATTGGTAATCGTTTGGAATTGAATTTGTTTTCTTTTCTCTTCAATCCTTTCTTCTTAAGACAGTTATCACAGGTAAACCTGGAAAAGACAAAAAGAAACAAGTTGTGAAAAATTGTATGATTTCATGATAATAGACGGCAGGCTTTGCAATAAATGCTTGACAATTTGAATCCGCAAAAGATGACTCCATTCCTTATTTTATCTGAACTCTCTACTACTCTTCCTACTTTTGAATACTTTCCTCGAGACCTAATTCAATGATTCTGTTTTCTGAATTAAAATAGATAGCTCTCTTCAATGTAAGTTGAAAGCTTTGTGCATGTTTGTATGTTCTTCAAAATTTTATATTTAAAAAACACACAGACATTTGGAAACTTCCTCATTTTTAGATTACTGGGAGCAAATCCGCCATGTGAAGTTGACGAGAAACAAGATTAATGGCATGAATCTGAACGACAAATTGAATTTTAAGACTTACCCTTGGGGCCATATGGCTTCCATGTAAAGAACACATATTTGATGGAGTTTCCTTCCACAGTCGACACATTCAACAAATGGTTCTAATTCTAAATGATCATTTTTCATTTTCTTAAACAGTTCCTTTTTAATTGACCTGCAATAAAATCGAGATCAAAACATTAGTAAAGTCTGCTGCGAGTAAAGGGTTTTGAATCCTCAATTGAATATAAATGAAAAATCAAGGGGATTAAACATGTTGGATCCTTTTTTCTGAAGGATAATGAAAAAATATTTGATTCGTAAAATCATCGAAAAGTACAGAATAACTTAGGAAAAGACAAAGAAAAGTTTGGTAAACTATTATAGGTTGTGTTGGGGGACATTTAGCTCAAATGAGTTGGGTTTCGACAGAAAGGAGGCAATGGATCTTCAATTCTGAGCCGCACAAGATTTCAAATAAGGAAAAAACTGACAGTGCTTGGGTCAGGTCTGATAGAATCCTCCTAAAAAAATTTCATAAACCACTAAGATTTCATATCTTCCCAGGAGCAAAATTCAAATGATGAAAACAATACAGGTTTTTAACCACAGTAACAGCTGATATTGGCCTTCATCTCATAATTTTTTTTATTATTCTATTCCCCCTGACTTTTTCCAGACTTCTGATGCTATTTCAAGACTACAAAATTTCCAAAATGTCTGACTTATATCTGTCCTGAGAACTTCCACTTGGATTATTGTTTTTTTTTTTTTAAACACCGATTTTCCCTATACTTTGAACGAAATATCTAGCTACTTTTAGATATTCAAATTATTGGAAAAGGCATTCAGATATTTTTGCGCTCTCTCTAGGAACTCAGCTAAAGTTGCCGAGCTGACTTTGTTGCTTGGGAAATTCCCTGGTTTTCGAAACCACCGAAAATCCTTGACTACTATAACTAGGAAATGTTGACACGGGTTGCTAATTAGAGATAAGTGAGAGAGAGATAAAGCTGAAATAGGAAAAACTTACGTTTGAGGTTGTGTTGGATCATCTCCCAGCGTGACAGAATCTCCAGGGATATCTTGAAAACACTTTTGACAAAACGTGTACCTATCGGAGAGAACCCCGACACCTTCAAAACTTCTTTGACTGCTAAAAAAGAGAAAGGTACATCAGTAAAATAGTGCAAAAAGAACCAAAAAAAAAATATAGTATTTGTTCCTAAAATCATTTTTATGAAAAAAAAAAAAGCACTCATAGATGTAAATTTTAAAAATGTAGCAATAAATGCAAAGTACTTGTTGCAACGTGGACTTGAACTTGAGAAATGAAAAGTTTCTGTCAGTTCATATTTATTCAATCAAAAGAAAACAATGTGATTGAAAAATATGAGAGCGATACCTTCATCTCACTGGAAAACAGTTCAAGCTTTCAGAACTATCAGTCTGATTGAAAGAAAGTATAGACTCAACTGACGCTTTAGCATGGCCGACTATTGACTTGATTTATTCACGATTAAACACTTTTCGCTTTACATGGAACTACTTTCCGAGAGATGGCTGCAAAAATAAAAGTAGGCCATTCATCTCAGTTCCAGGAATATTGGAATTGTTGAGTGACAGTAAATGAAGCGAAGAGGTTAATGTACATGGGTAGAGAACTGCGTAGAGAGGAGCGGAATTTAGGACAAAATAGTTACCTGTTTTGATAACTATAGTAAATTGCATCACGAGGTATCGTGCAGAGCTGCTTGCCATAACAGCAGAGCACTTGAGGGTTGAAAGTGTGCTTACGACCGCAACAATACCCTAAAGCTTGCATCACAGGATCTATTTCTTGTTCAAAAACTTCCGATAACTGAAAAATAAGACCAAACAAATGAGTAAGTAATGACCCAGTTATGCCACAAGTTTTACAAAGCAGAAAAAGCAAACAATTAAGGACAGTCCTGTTATAACTCCAACACCTAAAATGCATTTTATATATGATTAAATCAGCTCATGCGAAAACCGCTGATGTCCATTTTTTCTGATTCTGAGAAAACTGCAAAAAACTTTAAGTGACTTTCAATCGCAGGATGAAATGATGCTTTAGAGCTGACTTCTGATCTCTCCAAACCTACCTTAATCAAACCTACAGACCCAAATCTCCATATCTTAAGGAGTCTTAAAATAAAAAAAACCTTTAAGGATGAAACATTGACACTAGTGGTTTTTCAAAATACTAATGCAATTAACGGTAGAAGTAGTAGTTTTTAATTGAAAAATCAGGTGTGAGGAAGGATCCACCAACAGCCAGCTATATTTAAAGTTATTGTAAACCTTTTTCATTCCTGATACATAATTTTGTTAACTGCTGCTAGAATTTACGACTTGGACTCTTATACATATTAGATAAAAAAAATCGAAGTTAAGTGTATACTGATTATAGGTCATGCTCAGAAATTCATTAGCAGAGAAAATCATATACTAGCAGAAACAAAAAATCATTGAAATAATTTTGCTATACTAAGAAATATTAGCAGGAAACGGAGCATGACCACCATTACAAAATAAACTGTAACATTTTAATTAAAATAATTTCCTGTTCAACAATAATAAGTAAAATAAGGAGGCTGCCTTGTATATTCTTTTAAATTTACTTAAATTCAAAAGATCTCTTCTTTAACCCGAAAAAATGTAAATAAAAAAAAAGTCAGTAAGAGCCTACAATCTACTTAGTAATCTAAACAAAATTATAAAATCTTAAGACAGAACTAGTTTGACTGGGCTTTGTAAGCGGTTAGAGCTAGGCTGAATCTACTATGGAACAAACTCATCAAAAGAAAAGCTCACCTTTGTACAATATTTATAAACACGGGAAGTCTTGCGATTATACAACCAAGCATTGTCAAACATGAGCCAGACATCGTCGACGTATTTCCACGGATCGGAGTACTGTCCCGTATCCAGCTTCCTTTTTACTGTTGATAGGTCCATAGGTTCTTTGACGATATCTAGATAATCAGGAATACCTAGTGTTTGAGGATCTACGGGAGTTCTGAAGGGTATTGACTCGGGATCTTGCCTGTACAACTTTTCCAGTGTTGGCATCAGAGCTTGTCTAAGTTCGTCAGGCTTGAAAACTGAAAAAAATAAAATATATTTCTAGTGACCATTTTTCAAGGGCAGATCTAGTATTAAAAAAACCGTTTTCATGCAATGACTGTCGCTGTCTTCAATCATAGGATAATTTATGACAAAAACTGTCTAAAACCAAGAGATTTAGTATGATAAATACATCACTTCTTTGAATAATTGTTAGAAAAACTGGTAATGATGATTTCTGGGCTAATACAACAACTTAAAACCAGCAATTTCAAAAGGGCTTAAGACTAAAGACAACATTGATGTCGTATTATAAATAAAGTATTTTACGACTGAATTGCTTTAATAGCCTTGAGGAAAAATCTTATTAGTTGCCAAGATTCTTGAGAGTTCATGATGAAATGAGTCATTTTAAATTATGTTTCTTAAGTTTCAAATTTCAAGTCGAAAACTTACGGCATTTTTTCTTCTTGTCGGCTGTTGCGGCTTGTTGGATTGGTTCTGGCACAGTAACAGGAGGTTTCGTTTCGCTTGAATCATTAGAAGGCGATCTAGGTTCACTTTTAATGGCAGGTTCTTCTACAATGCAAAACGATAAAACATTAGTTGTGAGCTATCATCATAAGCTGCAAATAAACATAGACATTGGCTGTTCTTGCTAGATTTGCCACGCATTGAATAGAGAGACCAATGTTTAATTCAAAGTGTCGTGGCGACTACTAAAAATTTCAACAAAGGTGCTACCGATTAAAAGTGATCAAGGTATTGTTATTTCAAGCATGAAAATCTGCAAAAATTAGTTTATAGTTTTCCTGAAGAAGGAGATTGTACCCTTTGTACTTTTTGATTGCCATGTTCAAAATTGAAAAGTACATATATTTATCTTCTATCTCCTCTTATCAGGGTTGCCATAGAATTTAGAAAATGAAATTGCCTGACACATCCCTAATTTTCTAGACACATTTTGGGTCCCTAACAATTGAAGATATGCCAGGTGGTTTAAAAGACATAATTTGAAATAGTTCTCATGCAAAATTTGTTGTTCGAAACATCAAACCTATTCTAAAAAGCATATTAAGGTAAAATAACGACACTCTCCTGACACTTTCTCTATTTTCTGTGACATTTCCGGGTTTCCCCTGACACTTTGAAAAGTCCTGACAATTCCCGGTTTTCCCTGACTGTGGCAACCCTGTCAATTGTCTGAACCATTCATTGCTGGAGCAGAAAACTTATTTGGACGTATTTCTATCAAACGGAACCAAGCTCCAATTTGAGTTCCTTTCGAGGAATTTAGAATCCCAGATAGCGCGTTCTGTCAAACGGACCTAAGCGCCACGGAAAAGCATTGCGAGTATAGGACGGAATAAGCCGTACGCCCGATTCCGCCGCCAATCCAAGCCCCCCTCTATTTTCCTCACCCTATGGCGCTTAGGTCCGTTTGATAGAAATACGTCCGTTTAGAACAAAAAACTCGAGAAAACAACTTACCTTTGACTTCATCTGATGGCTCACTCTTGAATTCAGTCTTAAACTCAGACTTAAATTCGGACTTGAATTCCGACATGTCTTGCTTGAGCTTCCCAAAACCACCTTTGCCCTCCATATCACCTGGGGCCTTCTCATCTTGGTTCTCTTCGTCGGGTGGCTCGCTCTTGATATTATCCAATTTACCTTTATTATTATTCGAGGGTGGTGAATCTTCATCCTGCAGGAACAGAAAATAAACAAATTCTAGAATGAGTAAAGAACAGCATAAGAGCATGAGTTAAAAACTAGCATTAGCAACAGGTAGTAACAAGAGTTTCGTTGGCGATTTGTTGGCTACGGATTTCTACAATATAGATCGTTTTTGATAGTGGTTCGATGTATCGTTTGGTTCCAAACAATAGAACATAACCTCAAACAAAACTTTCAGGAGTTCAGTCGGAAAAGCTGAAGATGAAAATATTCCTAACTATTTCACCTTGCGATGCCATTTAGTACTCCTGAGAATCAAAAATCTATCAGAAAAACCCCGTTTCCTCAGATTACTCGATTGACTTTTGAGGCTATGTTTACATGTTGAACCAATCGATATCCATACAATCACACCTATTTGATGTATCGAAAATGATCTATAGCTCCAAGCTTCCTATTTGATTACAATATTGTCAGAAACAGTACAAATTTTTAAATGCTAATAAAAAAAGAGCTTCTCTACAGAGTGACTTGAGGAAAAAATTGACGAAATTGGCATGGAAAAAATTTATATTTTGCAAGAACATAAAAAAACGCTGCAGAACAATTTCATGCAATCCAAGATTGTATTAACAATCTCAACAGGTTTTTATGAGCAAAAAAAAAAAAAGAACAATTGTACTGATGACTCCCCAGTTTTTATATCATCAAAGTTACACTTTCTTCCAATTTACCCTCTTTCGTCCAACCTTTTAAAGGCAAGTCAACGAGGACAACTAGATCTGATCTCAGAGCGGAGAGAGAGAGGAAATGTTCAGTTCTTAGCATTGATTTCCCAACAAATTCTCTTATTTTATCAAATATTTTCATTCCATTATGAATCCCTGTAATTCCTAGTTCTTCAAAGTCCTAAACATCATAGGGGGAAGAATAGTGCAGAAAGTTGAGGTTTTTTTCACCGAAAAGAAATGGTTGATAGAGAAATGTATGCTTGAAAGAAAGTCATCAAGCTCCTTTGTACAGCAAAAAGATGAAGTTAATGGTGCAAAGAGACACAGCACAGATCAACTGTCAGTTCAACTTGAATCCTGTTTAAATCCTTTCCAAGGTCACAGCTCAAGCCTAATCAATTCAATCTCTCACCACATTTCATATTCAATACTTAATAAACTTGTTTTAATTCAGTCACTCCTTCTAAACCTTCCAGAAAACAGCATGGATTTGGCAGTGATTTACAGTGTATGAATTATCATTTCAGAGAGGTCGATCCTGTTCTATAAGACCATGAACCTCAATAAGAAAAAAATTAAACTTGTAAGAAAGATAACAGCATTCTCAGACTTTTCTTGTTTCCAGCTCAGCAAATTCTTGTTAGCTGGGACTAGATCTGAATAGAAATTGAAATGCTTTGTCGGATGAAGCGGCTCTTCCTTTGTGGTTTATTAGACGAAATTTACTTTTCACATATTATACTCGTGTAAATTTCATTGTACTTCAAAGATAAATAATACGGCTCTTTGTCAACAACAAAAGAGACATAAATTCATATATTCATACAAAAAAAAAGGATAATATGAAACAGACTTGACAACACTTTTGAGAATGAAGAAGGAAGTCTAGATCAAGTATGTGGAATAAAGAGAATGTAACGTATGCACAAAATGAAAATTTAGAGCAAAAATCAGGCAAGCTATTTTGCGATTGAACAACTTTACCAACAGCTAACCAGGAATCCAAAAGTTACAAAATTTCTTAAAAAGAAGATAAACTTTCCATTTAAGAAAAAGACTTTATGTTAAAAGTGATTTCAAAGTAACAATCAGATTTTAGGAACATTTTCAACGTTTCTATAGTTTCTTAATTTTCCGATTCTCTGACTTTCCAAAGACTTTTTTTGCTTTTCCTTGTCTCCAAAATTATTGAGTTCCCTGGCTCCCCCTGACCTTCAAATAAAACTTCCACTTAGATTTTTTCCTTGAAAAGATGCTGATTTTTGCTAAACCTTGCTTGTAGAATTCCCTGAATTTTCTACAAATTTCCCTAACTTTCCAGATTTCTTAGATCGCAGGAAACTGAATTTTGAACGAAAAAACACATTCACAGCTTCAAATCTTTCGAAGTATACATGACTCCACGGGTACATGAAGTTGGAGAACCAAAAAAGTCTGAGCCAAGTTACTGATGATGTAGCTTATTAGCTAGCTAGTTGAGTAGTTGATAAGTATTGACAGTAATGAAAGAACGTTTCAAATACTTCTAGCACAAAATTGCTGAGAAATGCCTGACAAAATGGACTGCTGAGACCCCTCCCCCTGTGAGTAACCCACCACACCACACACACTCACATTCGTTCACATACCTTCACATTCGTTCACATTCGTTCACATTCACTCACATTCTCACCAGCCATGCATGTATCTCAGCTTTAGAGTGTAGAAATCTTGATAACTTACCCTAGAGAGGGCAGCTGTGATGGCAGCCATTTGACTTGACATAGAATTGGACGGCCTTTGCTGAGGCGTTGAATTGAAACCGCCCCCTTTGCCGAGGCTGGCAGCTAACTGCTGGTGATTGGTCGACGGAGAAATGGGGCTTGCGGCGGGGGGTGGAACACCGTTTTGAACAATGGTCGGAGATCCGGTAGAGGGAGGAGCGGCTTCGACGGATACCGGCCTTGGTGGTGGCGCTTGCGTCTGACTGTTGGGAGACGGTGAGGGATACTGAGGAAGTGCAAACGCTGGCGAAGATTGAGCATTGGTTCCTACCCTATTCTGTGCCTGGAACTAAACAAGAGAAAAAACATGTTGGACATCAGTAAAGCTAACAGAACAGCAAAATATGGATTGGGTAAGAAATGAAACCTGGTTTCTTTTCCATTGCAGGGGTCCTCTTACGTGTTCCAAGGAAAGTCAATTACTCAATTACCCGAAAATGAAACCACAAATGATCGAAGGAATAGTTAAGGTTCCACAAAGCACATCGCGAAAAAAACATACTAATGTTAGTTCTGTGTTATCCCTCTTGACTCTTGAATGACTGACAACGCGAAGAATCAAAAGGTAGATTTCATGAGGACGTACCTATACTCAGGTAAGAGATGGTTAATGTTTTACTATTTAAACAAAAACATGGAAGATTTAAAAAAAAAAATTAAGGGATCAACTGCCGAGTTGAAAATAATGTGTCCCATCCAGCATTGAAGATCAACCTTGATGTTGACAATTTATTTTTCCTGTTAGTTAGTTTGAATTGTTCTGCAGGAAAGAGCTGAAGTGACTTTTCTCTTGCAAAAATATTTAAAAAAGCTGGGTATGAATGAAAACACAAGGAAATCATGTGCAAATTCTACGCTTAAAAAGAAAACTGTTATAACAAGAGGGAACAAAACTTGAATCTTCAACACTATATGGGAAAAAAAAGGTACTTCAGCTGAATGGAGGGGTACGTAAAAACTGTATCAAAATGGTTTTGCTGGAAAAGTTGGAGAGAGAGAGAGGAAAAGGAAGGAAAAATCCGCTGATTTTCTCAAGAGATCATGCTTTTTCCACTTTTAGAAAAATTTAGGCATTTGATAAATGAACTCAAAAAAATTTGCAAGTTAAATTATTCTGACCATATTTGTTTCCAATAAAATGGTCATAGAGTCATTTTTGTAGCACAATTTAAACAAGCATAAGGAGCTAGTGACGAAATTGAGGATTAGCATAAAGTGTAGAAATTAGAACTCAAACAATCACTCGAGTCCAACTTCTGGTGAAAAGACAGTGCGATATTGATAGATCTCACAGATATTATACTGCAGAAAAAAGATAATTGGATTTTCGGGATCTCTCCGAAATTTACATGGAATCTTTCAAATTGGAAGATTTCATTCAGAAATAACGAACATCAGGTTTAAACTACGAGTTAGGAAAGTTGGAAATACCTTAAGAAATTATAATTCTCATGTTTCAATTGGGTTTGAAGAATTCTTGAAAGGGTCGGATACAGGATGAGGAAAACTAGGATTCTAAATGGTAAAATTCAACATGGGAGGTACTGGAAAATAGCAGACATGGTGAAAAAATTAACGGATTGGCAAAGCATTATAGGTCAAAATAATATAAAACATAATGTTTTACAAAGAATATGTGGTGAAAAATTTTAACTTTTGATAAGGATGGCCTATCTGTTTAATTTTTTTGTTCAAACAGGGATAGGGAGAAAATAAAGGAAACAGGATAGATGATCGGCGAGTCAAAGAGCTTTTAATTTTGTTCAAACTGTCCGCATTAATTTTGTTCCTGTATTTTGTAAATAAATAAATAAATAAATAAACTGGATCTCTCAAATTCTCCTTAAATCTTTCAATTCCAGTTTTGCTCTAAAACCAAATTTTGCTTCTGACAAAGATTCTTGAAGATAAGAGTGGTGCGTACTGCACCTAATCCTAACGAACAAAATTTCGTTTCAATGCTATCGATTGGTGGACAGGGTGTCTACCAGCGGGAAAAAACCAGAATTGGGGACATTTGGGGACTTTTTTCATGAAAATTGGGGACACTTTTACTACAACAGATGAGAGAAAATCTGCGAGAGAAAGCAACATAAAATGAAAAATAGATAAACTCGACACTGAGCTCCCGAAGCTTCGGACCGTTTCCGCCGAAAGACGCCAGCGAGGGTTCAAATTTCTGCCGCCGTAATTATTTGAAATTTTCGGCGGATGATTCTTGTCAGTTTTTGGGGACTTGAACATGAAAATTGAGGACATAAGGGGACAAGCGGGTACTTTAGGGACTTTTGGGGACCGGTAGACACCCTGGTGAAGATTCTTTCCCTTGATAATCGACATTTTTGGAGAGTGAATGATTCAAACTTTCATTGAACATTGAAAACTAGTATAATGCAACTGGTGGTTTACCTGATGATTGGAAGCTGATGTTAAAGCTGGGAACTGACTAGCGGAAGTAGTTATAGAAGGAGGGGGAATTGTTGTACTAGGGCTCTGCGAGGTACTGCCCGGGAAGGGCATTTTGTTGGCTCCAGCTTGTTGCTGTACTGTTCCGCTGACTAGTCCTGCAAAAAAAATAATTATCTTCAGTTAGCAACATGGATGATTTTTAGATCTAAAATTTGGCAACATGAAAAATTCGCGAAAACAACGAGCCAACTGTGACAGAGAATTTTACTGATAGTAAATAAGCTACAGACCAAACCTCAGAGCCAATTTAATTGTCTTAATACCGCAGGTTTCCATTCTAAAGATTTGAGACTGAACGTCAGATGAAATTCCATGGATAAGATTCATTGGATGAAAATTGGTTAGGTTTCTACTAAAACAGACGAAAGTCTTCGATGTGCGCCATACTCGAGCAGAGTTTTCAACAGGTGGCAAGATGGTTTTATAACCACTGAGATCTTTTACAAACTTGTATAAAGACCTTTTGAAATTTCAGTGACTGTGCAGGATTTAAAAATAATAGGA
This sequence comes from Bemisia tabaci, assembly GCF_001854935.1. Taxonomy (NCBI): domain Eukaryota; kingdom Metazoa; phylum Arthropoda; class Insecta; order Hemiptera; family Aleyrodidae; genus Bemisia; species Bemisia tabaci. The sequence goes on along the minus strand of NW_017547262.1, from coordinate 436,636 downwards.
GCCAGTTGAGGTTACTAATTTTGTAATAAACTGTATTGGTCGGCACAAAGGGTAAGTAAATAAAATCCAACTAGAGTACAATACTACTGATTGATCTGTTGCTAAATTTTTTACAGATTATCAATTTTATATCTGATAATGGATTTTTGAGACTTTCTTCATAGCGAGATTTCATATAAACCACATGCCTGTAACATCTTTCTATCTCCGGGAAAAAAGGGTGGCTTTTACGAGGGCTCCTTCAGTCACTTAATATGTCTCCTATTACATTATTATCACTTTTTCTTTTTTTTTTTTTGATTTGTGCACAAGATAAAATTGTGTACATTATTATCATGGATAAGATAACTATCTACGAACCTGTGGCTAAGCCAGAGGAGGTGAGCAATGATTGTGAATTGACTGGTGGGCGGACACCACTGTTCATGAGACCAGGTCGCATCTGCTGCTGCTGCTGCTGTTGCGACAGAACCTGCTGTTGTTGCTGCTGCAACTGCTGTTGTTGGACTTGCAACGGCTGTTGTTGCTGTTGTTGTTGCTGCTGCTGCTGTTGTTGTTGCAGCTGTTGCTGTTCTTTCCGTTTCTGCACTTTCTCTTCTAATTCCTTTTGAATTTTATAAATTTTTTCCGCTAGTAGATGATAGTATTCAGACTGAAACGAGAGATCATAAGATCTATTAATACAACAATAGGGTGCCTACACACTCAAAAGAAAAAAATTCCCTGACCATTTCAGGTTTTCTCTGATTCTCTGGTTTTCACATGGGCAATTTACTTGCAATAGAACTGAAAATGAACAGTTATTTGTGGCATTAATTTCACAGCAAAGGACAGAAACTTAAGGACCTATTTCCTTGTTCAAGGTATTTATCATTCAATATTGATTGAAATTTCAATTCCTCATTGAAAATTGTTTCTCTATCTGGTATCCAATATCTAATAGAGTGCAACTCAGAGCATTGAATCCTGAACTAGACTGAGACGCAACTCGACGGAGTCAACAGCATGAATTTTTATTGAAATTTCAAGATCTATCAAATTTCCTGTCTTTATGTCAAATTCTACGACTTTTTCCAGATCTCTCCAACATTTCCTTGACAATTCCCAGTTTTTCAGACCTATGGACTCCTCAAACAAATAAAACGCATCTAGGAACAAAACGTATCAACTAAGATCCATGAATGACTTCTTCGAAACATTTCAAGGAGATTTTAAATCTAAATACTTGTCTTTATATAATGGACTCATGATTCGAATTGTACATGAGAAAAATGAATGATTTGGGAAATCAAAGAGTTAAGATTGTTAGAAACTATAGATAATACCTACAAAATAAATTTGAGTTCAGCAAACTTACCCTTGTATTGGCCATTTCATACATATCACCCTCTACCTTTGTTGCATAAGCTACTAAATTGCACATTTTCTTGTCTAATAAAGTACGAGGATCGGGGGATGGGAAAATCGCCTGAACTCTGTAAAAATAAAAACATCAATCGTAAATATGAGGCATCATGAACAGTTTTCGTTGAGTAAAAAATTACATGAAAGAAAAAACTACTTAGTTACTGTAAAGAGCTCAACTAAAACATTGAGGCGACAACGCCACAGCCAGAAACCAATGGCAGAAGCTTCAGTTCTCATGGTTTCTCCTCTTCATTACCCTCCAGTTTTGATTGAAATTTTCCGTCCTACATAGAGCTTCCTTGTGAGCTGTCTGATTCTTTCTACAAGTCCTCATCTGTCATGTGAAAAGAGGACTTTCCAACAGAATCAAAAGTAATATTTCTCAGATTAGGGAACTGTTCACAAAAATAAATGAACACTTCATTAAATCTTCTGAGAGAGACAACACTTGATATAAGAGGATACGATGTGTATTATAGGTTAGAATTATTTACTGTGATCATGGAATTTACAGGAGCTAAACTGTAATGAAGTGGAATGAACGAGACTTTCGAAAATACAATTCGCTTTGGTTTTAGACTGCTGAAACGCTTTCATGAATATTTGACACCTTCTACAAGTCCTCGTCAATGTAAGAGAATGAGAACTTTCCAACGGTATCAAACTTGATATATCTCAGTCTGAATAACTATTCATAAAGGGAATATGAACAATTGATAATTGAGCTGAGATTGTTAGGCATTGTAGCATGTAAGATTTGCTAAAAACATTTACTTGGAGTATTTAAATCAGAAAGTACTATAATCTTCGTTGTAACTTGGGCCTTGAGATCCATTAGGATACATAGGTGATAGGGTTCATGACACAATGGGGTAGTTCCTTTTGACTTAAATAAGTCTATTATCGTTAGAAAATTCACTGATCTGGTTCATTGACTGAATTTAAGCGAGCCTTACAGCCTGAAATGAATTGAAAATCGTTGAACTAAAATAAACAGAACTCTGTAAAATACAAATCGCTTTTGATTCAGACTCCTAAAAAGCTTTTGTGAATGTTTGACACCTTCTACAAGTCCTCATAAATTTAAAATATTGAGAACTTTCCAACGGTGTTGAACTTAATGTATCTCAGACCGAATAATTATTCATGAAAAGAAAATGAATAATGGATAGGCGAGCTGAGATGTACAGCTTGTGAGATTTGCTAAAAAGTTCTATTTTACTGTTTTGAGGTTTACATAGCTGTTTCGTCACTTGAATCAATAGAACCTTAGATGCTGTACTCAACAGAAACTGTTGGCAAATTTTTTTTTCTTTGTTTAATTTTTTTGTAAAAAAATTCTCCAATTCCTCATTACTTTCCTCTTCAGTTCCAATAAAAAAAAAAAAAAAAAAAAAAAAAAAAAAAAAAAAAAAAACTGATTGAAATGCATTCTATTCATGGTTCCTCACTTCAAATTCTTTATCACTTAGGTATGAAAAATGATGCTAACCAATTAAGATGACGTAAGGACAAAGAACACTCAAATAAAATAAACAGATGAACAGACAAACGAAAAAAACACTTAGGTAGCAAAAACGGGTGAACATTGACTTACAATTTGTGCACCAAATGATTTCTGAGATCAGGAGTAATAGTTTGATGCCATTCTTTGGTTCCCTGATATAGGGTAGAGGTGGTAACTTGTCCCGTTTGCAGGTTTCCAGTTAACTGAAGATTAGCCAACCGATTATCAGATCCACCCAACGGCCCCTGAGAACACAGTTAAAATTAGTTGGACGGTCCAAATTTAATACTCTCATTTACAGTTAGAAAAGTAGACATCTTGTCGCAAAGCCATCTCAAGAGGGACCGATGAAGATTTTTAACACTTGCTTCCCTGTTAGTCGAATCTATTGATTTATTTATTTATTTATTTCCGTTTCAAAAGAAAGGTAGGTTTGATTAATGTTGACCAAAAGCTAACAGTTAGATTGGTTAGGACAAAAGATTGTGCAAAAAATCAATGATGGAGGAAAGGACTCATGATAGTTTAGATTTATGACCAGGAGAGTATTGTGTAGTGAAGACTATTTCAACGTTCTTGATTCCACACTCAGAGGCAGAAAATTAAAAAATACAAAAATTTAAAGAGTGAACAGTAGAGATCTTGCTTTTTAAAGTCTACAAAAAAATTCCCTGACTTTTCAAGATTCTCAAGTCGCTATATTTCCCTTGACAATTTCAGGTTTCCCAGACCGCAGTGAACCCTGAGAACATAATCATGAATTTTTATGAAAATGACGGAAAGTCAATCAGACTCGGAACTTCTCTTTATCGTCTTTTTTCTTTTTTTATGAATGTATTTTACTGCTTGAAATATAGTTGAAATGCAGACTTTAGAGTTTTTTTACGGTTTCCTGTCACTTAGTTATTTCCTGCATTCCTAGTCTATCGAACAGAAGAGTTACTGTAGACTTCAGCACACCAAACTTTATGCCGATATTCACACAGCGGTAATTTGTTGAGAATTGTGACCAGCATAATGTTTTTTAAAGTTGTTTTAGTTTTGTGTTTTTGACCTTTCTTTATATGCTCTGATAATGGCCGCGAGCCGAAAAGCTTTAGCACGTTTACAATGTTTATTAAATAAATAAATCAGTGAAAACCCACAACACCTTGGCTAATATCCTTTTACATTATCATATACTAGAAGAGTTACAGAGAATCAATGAAAACAATGGGTACTTACAGGTGCATTTGGATCATTGGAATTAGATGTTAGTCCAAACAGATTATTCGGAAGGCTTGAGATTTGCTGCTGAAGATTTGATGCTGAGTTAGGAGGTTGCTGGGCTGACGGAGGCTGGGCAGTTCCACTATTTGAATTTGGCTCCAAACTTACATTGGGGGCAACACCTACTGCAATGAAAAAAATAATTGAAAAGTTAGAGATGTGTAAATGACTTAATATTTACGATGGAAATTTAAAAAATTAGGACGATGACAGGACGGATGACTTGATTGATTTTACGCTTTACCAACAACTTTCAAATGAAAATCCTTTGAAAATTTCTCATTTACAACAAATCAGTGATAACATTTAAGAAAGATGGCAAAATTAAAGCTTGATGTGAAAAAACCAACAACATCAGTGACGATCACTAGATTTTCTGTGTTTAGGGCAGATAAATTGATGAACAAAGAAATCAAAACTGACAAAGAAATGACCAAACTGAATTAATAATACAGTCATACCTCCTTTTTATGAGGAATGGTAGATTTTTCCAATTAAGTTGGTTCAGGGTGTCTATTGGTACCCTGTCAATAAAATTCCTTACTTATTTGGTACCTTTTCCTTGCTCTTTTCTTACCTTTTCCTAATTTTTTCCTTGCCTCACATGTATTTTTAACTTTATTGGGAAAGTGGAATGATGGAATGACAGAGGAATAAACCAAAAAACACAAGGAATCAGACCAAGAACTTAATAAATGGAAATCGCACACCCCCAAGGCTACTTTCTAGAGTTTATCACAAAAATCTCGAATTTCCGTACCTTTTGACGGAAAATCCATGCTATTTCCGTACTTCCGTACCGACCTTCCGAAATTCGTGCTTTATCAGTGTATCCGTACTTTTTCTATACAGTAGATACCCTGTCAGTTTTTTAACAGAATGAACTTTTTTACTTTCTCCTTCGTTTTTCTACATTTTACTCTGAAATTTCCCGTACCCGATTTTGCAGAGATCAAGACTTTAACTAATCACACAGTAATTGACTGAGCTACTTATTGATTTTTTTTTTGGAGAATATCAAAAACGAAGGTATTAATTTAACACAGCATAATTTGTTGCGAGCAGATTTGACAGAAAGATATTGGTCTAACATCTGAAGCAGGATTGCCACCAAATCGAGAAAATGAAATTCCCTAACATTTCCATGATTTCCTGGACACATTTTGGCGGATTTTGCTAACAATTAAAGATATGCCAGATGGTCAAAAATAATAAGAAATGATGGAAAATTAGAAATAATAAATAGAAATAGAAATAATACAAATAGATATAGAAATAGTTTTTGGGCAACACTATTTGTTCTATACGTCAAATCCATTCTAGAAAACAAATAAAGATGCTTCTCCATTTTTCCCTGACATTTTCATCATTTTCCCTGACATTCCCAGGTTTTCCCTGACTTTTTAAAATTCCCTGACATTTCCCGGTATTCCCTGACTATGGCAACCCTGCTGAAGAAAAGAAGGATTGAAAGAGTACCTTGAGATTGCGCTGTAGCAAGGCCTCGAATGGAAGCATTATTGACCGGAGCATTGGCGGCGAGGGCTGGACCGGGCTGCCCTGGAACCGGGAGCCTTGGCCTGACTCCGACCGCAGGTCCGGAAGAGGCTAGAAGTTGAGGGGTCCCACTAGTTGTTGGACATGGCATTCCGAGAGCAGCGTACGCTCTCTGCATGTCTGATGGAGATCGGTTTGGTGGGCCGGTCGCTGCAGTTGCTGCAACTGCGGCTGCCTGATTTGCTGCTGCTGTAAAAATGACATGGAAATATTGGAAATGAACCGGACAGAGGATAAAGAGATGTGACTGCTCACAAAAAAGGAAACCTTGCTGTCGAATAACTTTAAATTTAGAGATGGGCACTACTATTTTCAAGAGTGCTTTACAGACATTTTCAGGCTAAGAGACCCATGTATGTCTTGCGGAACAGAAATTCACAGTTGGTTAAAGGAAACTTACTCAGTTGTGATAAAAAGTTGTTTTAAGTTTTGATTCGTCAAGTTTGAGACTCAAAATTTTTAAGTCAAAATATAACTTAACACTTGCAAGCGACACAAAAATGAACTGAATCATTCATGACTTAATGATTGGAAAACTAGAGAATGATTCCTATTGAAAAACTTTCTTTCAAATTTTTAAACCCAACTTGACGAAAAGTACACTCCTGGAAAATTTACTTGCAGGCATTAAGGTCCCTTTTCTCACTGTCAGTCGCAAATGGAAAAAAAAATTGGAGACAATGTTCGGACATCAATTATTTTAGGAGTTCACCTCTGGCTCTGATGGCAAATATGCTGCAGGAAGTATAATTATGTAGGGAATCAAAATGGAAAGGAATTCAGACTATGAGGAAGGAAAAACTTTAAAGACTTTGACTCAAAGAGTTTATTTCCGGTATGAAAATGAAGAGAAGCTAGTAATTTACGGCAAGTTGCGACCCTTCAAAATTTTTCCCTTCTTTATTTCATGACCGTACCTAATACTTAACATTTCCGAGGATGAAGGATGCCGAATTTTTCAAACAACCCTCGCACAATGAAGTAGACCATTTGCTAAATTATCTCTCAACAATTAACTTTGGAGTTTGAAACAAAATGTGTCCCTGAAAGAATTTCAATGTTTGACACTTTCTACAAATCTACATCAAAAAGAAGTATGGAGATTTTCCAACAGTGTCATGATTAATATTTCTCAATTGCAAGCTCTGCTCATGAGCGTAAAACATAAGCAGTATCAAACAGAATTGAGATGAATGAAAAACGATTAAAAACCACCAGAAACAAACTGTAGAGCTACATAGACTACACCTTTGCTAACAAAAATAATAATGAAATAAATACGCATTCCTGCAGCGACTGGATTTTTGACCCCTGAAGTGTCCTGAATTAACGCTTATCTAGTTAAAAAGCAGGTTTAAATTGTAGGAAAATTTTGACAGAAAAACTGATTAAAAGGATACTTACCATTAGGATTAGCTCTATTTTTGTCTTGCGCCTTCAAGGGGAGACAAACGGGGCAATCACTCCGCGTACAATTCTTCCAATGGGTAATTATCTGCCTAGAAGAGGAACAATGCGGCATCGCGCACTGTTTGCCTTGTTGACACGTTGTCATATGATTCAGAACATTCTTCATTGTTGTACAATGAGGGAGCATACACTGGAATAGAAAGAAATGAAAGAAAAATAATAAAAAATTTCTTAGGTAAGCAAATGGGCCAAATCACACGGGAAGAAAGCAACACTCACTATGAGCTAGAAGTGGAGTTGACCTCTACTGGTGTACTGGTTACCTAGGCTTCTTCAGCTTCACTAGAGGGTTAAGAAACAATATAGAGATACTAGGGGGCTACGTCCCCAGGCCGCGACTCGGCCCAACCTCCAGAAGGCGCTCCGCGCCATCGAGGGGCTGCTTCTTGAGCTTCTTATTGATGTTGGTTCTTTTTCTCTAAAAAATTACGATATGAGGTCTATATGGCTTTTTAGAAGAAATGATTTTTGTTTGTGTTAAATAAAGAAAAAAAAGTCTGAAATCAAAAGGGCGCATTTAGATATGATTGAACCATCAATGAACCATTGCAGTAAAACAATGGCAAATGGTTGGCAGGTCATAATTGACTATTTCCGGCGTCGAGAAAAGAAAAACATTTAAATTCTGGGGGAAAAAAATACCCTACAGCTCTAGGTTCACTTTGTCAAAACACTCACCTGCTTCACTTCACCGTTGGCCTGACTTTCTCGTCTCTGGCATTGATGAGCATGGAGCAAAAGAACTAATTGTTGTTGAACTAATTTCCTTTTTTCAGGATCTGCTAGTGATGTTGGCGGGGGACCAGACACTTGGGGTTGCTGCCCTCCGGGAGGCTGCTGTGCTGCTTGAGGGGGTGGCGCTTCCCCTGCTACAACATTAGCACCGCCGCCGCCAGGAACAACTCCTCCTGAAAATAGAGCGAATAGTGAATATTAAATCTTGCAACTTGAATTTCTTTTAATCCAACCACATTTGATTCTTGAGGAACTTGATGAAGTAATTATAGTCAATTTTTCAGGGTCTCTTAACCTTCATTCAAATTTCTCTTTTCAAACCTGATTTTTCATTCTTAAAGATTTTCTTAATTTCATTAGTATTCTTTAGATTTCCTCGATTTCTTGTAAAAAAAAAAAAAAAAAACTATTTAATTGGGCTGCATTTTGCATTAAGGTGCTAAAATTTTCAGCTCATTAGAGAAACAGCATATGTGCTATTAGTTTACCCCTGCAGATACATGTTTTTACAGCTGAGCCGAAAATTGTAGTTCAGAATTGCAAAATGTAAACCAATTACTCTTCACAATCTCCATTAAAGCTAGTAAAATAATGTGCAGTAAAACTCCCTTAAATCGTCCTATGCTTATATTGGAAGTTGCGCGCGGTCCCGATTTTTCGCCCATAAGAACAATGAATAAAAACAACCCCCAGATATACTCTGTTCCTGCGTGAGCAGAGGGGTTGGGGCATAGTCATATGTGCCTGATACAAAATTAACGGTTGGCTGGGTAAAAACCAATTATTTGCGCAATTTCAGGCAAAAAACATTGAAACTCGCGTATACCAGAACCTGCTTACTTTGGAAATTTCGGCCAGTTCGGACGCGATCCAATAAAAGCAAGTTTTACTGTAAAATCTTTTGGAGTTTTACAATCTTATTGGAACCAATACTATTATCTGATTATTTCATAATAAAAACAAATAATAAAGGCTAGAACAACTTATGAATTTCTACATAAATTGGTTCAAATATTAATTTACAGTAGAGAAAAAAAAATTTTAAGGAGTGTCATGGAAAATTTCCTGAGGGAAACGAGTGAAATGTATCTGGGATGCTCGAAAAGTTGCAGAAATTCTTGCACTTTTTCAAAAAAACCCAGTCAAAAATTTATATAGTACCACTGGGCACACTAGTCTCAATCGATTCGAAACCAGTGGGATACGGGTACATTTTAGGAGGTAACTAATGCCTCCAAAAATTATATTACACAGAGTAGAGACTTTACAGGTGTCTGAAATTTGATGAATTCCATTTTTGAATGAACGCTACAAAGTCAGCTAAACACGAGGATACCCTTGGTTTATGAATTAAACAATTATTGGAGAGGATACAACAAAATGATCTAATCTGCTAAAATACAAGTGTTAAATGGGAAGTGCCACCAGATGACGTCACTAGGCAGTGCATTTTCTCACTTTTAAATTCTATTTTTATACCATTTCCCACATCGGAAAAAAGTATGAAAAATACTGTGAAATAAGCTCTTTAAGCAATTGCAGATGAATCAATAAAAAATTTGCATGCAAATTTTCTATTTCTATGTAAATTGGTTCAAATTTAAATTTACAATAGAGGGGAAAAAATTTTAAGGAGTGACAACGAAAATTTCCTGAGGGAAACGAGTGAAATGTACCTGGAATGCTCGAAAAGTTGCAGAAATTCTTGCACTTTTTCAAAAAAACCCAGTCGGAAATTTATGTAGTACCACTGAGCACACTGGTCTCAATCGCTTCGAAACCAGTGGGATATGGGTACATTTTAGGAGGTAACTTGTGTTTCCAAAAATAATTATATTACACAGAATTAGAGCAAAATTAGTAAGTTAGGGTAGAAAATAAATGGGAGCTGCCTCTTGCAAATTGTTGATTCTTCTTCGGGGTGTCAAACAGTTATGAAAAACCAAAATTGGGGACTTAAGGGGAGATTTTTCAAGAAAATCGGAGTCTTTTTTTCCCGAAGTAGTAAGCGAAAGAGAGCTAGTTAGAGCGTTAAAAGGCGTATTTTATGCATTCATGTTGAACAGATGAAAACATACAAAAAACCAAGCAACACTTCACTTTCTAATTCCTGGTTATACCGCGCTGCCGTGGCTGGCGGGGAAATTTGAAAATGCCACTGTTGAGGACGATTTTTGCCATTTTACGGGGACCTGACCATGAAAATTGGCCTAACGTTTACCTGACAGCTGATCAGTTTCAGGAGATTGTTGGGATGTTTGCATTTGAAAGCTAATGCAAACGTTTAAGAAAAACACACTATCCAAGGATTAGATATAAAGCTAATAGTCCCGCGGTAAACCAACTTAATGACCATTAGATCTCTCCAGAGAGAGAAAATTATGAACACACTGAAAGGACATGACTTGAGCAATTGGCTTAATATTTTAGATTGGAAAGATAATAAGAGTAATTGACTTAATGTATTGAAAAGATAATTATAACTAGACATCAGGCAGAAAAACATAAATAAAAGCTGAAACTCAACAAAGAGATAACACCTCCACTTTTAATTAGGAAAATGGAAAGATTCACAAAAACATGTGGGTGAGTAACCGCTATTACTATTAACAATATGTTTCTCCACCATAAAAAGATCGTCAAAAAATGAAGTGGAAAGAAACTTACTTAGTGGTGAGGGATTGGGAGCAGCAGGAAAACGAGCAGGCTGAAGCGAATTAACTTGGCGCACAACACCCACTTGTGACGAGGGCGGCATATTGCCAAAATATGAACTAGGAATGCCTCCAACGCCTAGATTGGCAACCTGGAAGAAATTTAGGGAAAAATAAGGTCAATAAGAACCCTTAAATTATTGAAATTAGTTATTATTGATGAGACAAATTATACATGACGATATACTGACCTGACTCCATAAGATAAGAAACATACAGATAATGATTTTGAAAACTGAAACTTGATTCATATTTGTGTCCTGCTTTCTGATAGAATGCTTATTCCATCTAATACCAACCTTGCAATGAATAAAAAGATTCTACAATTTTCGATCTAACGACTAGAGATTTGGTAAAAACGTATTATGGCAGTAAACGGATTAATTTTTTAATTTTTCAACCTTCAAAACAGCTTTATCCATTAGAGAGAAAACCCTAACAGTCTGCACTAGATGATACTTAAGGCGAAGTTCCTAAAATGAGGATTACGTTAACCGCTCAATGACATCTGTAAAATTTACTGAAAAATACTGAGACGATAGTATTGAACTTATTTTGTGACACCAAACCTCCTTATAGAATTGGAACGATGGACCATCAAAGAATCAGCAGTAATCAGTGGTGCTGATGATGGGCTGATGCCTGAGACTCATATAAAGTTCTCCATTACTTTGGTGTTCTACTGAGTGGCTGTTTTGAATTTACACTTAACTACCAAATCCCCTCTATACCTCCTGAGTTTTAAAGAAACAATGGAACGTACTTGTATTCGAGGCTGGTTGGCGTTTAATTGATGAACTTGGTGCGGGGATTGACCCCTATTAGCTAGTTGTTGTTGCTGCATGGCAGCCACAGCCCGTTGATTCAACATCGGACCGTTTTGAAGACCCTGGCCAGGACCAGCGACCCCATGGTGATGTAAACCTAAAAATAAAAAACACATCAAAATATACTTGTACACGATTATTTATTAAAAGATAGTAAGTCCACGATTTATCGGATATCAAGGGACTGACAAATTGATGCGTTAAAACACAGAATTTATTTATTTGAATTAACTTGAAGCCCTTAAAGGGACCAGAGGATCACTCCATTAAATTGCGGAATCTGTTAAAACACGATCCGATAAATTGAGGTCTTACTGTAATGCTAACTATGCCGATACATGCGCAGGTATTGATACATGCTCTAAACTGTATGCTCACAAAAGCAAAATTGAACCAAGGTGCCTTGAATTCTTGGTTTTCCCTATTCCCTGACAATCTCCTAATTTTTCCTGATTTTCAGGTAAAAATTCCCTGAGAAAACTCTGGATTTCCACTGGTTTTCCTGTAAATTTTCTTCTTAAAAAAAGGATTTTCCTTCAGAGACTCTGGAAAGAAAATGTCTGATTCTTGGGCGCCACAGTAACGAAAATTACCAAATATAAGAATAATCTAATTCCAGAGTAAAGAGAGAAGAAATTTCCGATTCTTGGCATAAATTTCCAAACAAATTTCCTGATTTTTCCAGATAGTTTTATTCCCTGCTGAACCCAGGTAATTTTTAGTTTTTCCAAATCCTAGCCACCACGAATTCAACCTGTCACTCAATGCTCTTACATTTAAATTCGATTAGCAAGTGTTGTTGTAGATAAGAAAAAATACTAAAAATTTGGTCCTGATACTATCCCTGAAAATTTGAAAGCCTGGAACATGGATGTGTATTAACCCTAACCCGATGCTCATTCAAAATGGCAGAATCCTCTTAAAAACCTCAAATAACTTTAAAAAAAAAAAGAAGTTCACACTAAGTTTTCCTAAAATGTACTAGTTTGAGAGAAAAACAATTCACAAAAAGTGTTAAGTAATTGCATTGGTATAATTTTTCCCGGAGACTTACCAGCAGTTGGATTTGTACCCATCATCGAGACAACTGCAGCTGACAGGGGTTGCTTATTAACAGTGCTAGTGACAACTACATTACCGCCTGGCATGCCGCCTGCCATTCCGCTGCTCGACATAACCATACCTGAAACACACACATTCAAAAAATCAAATAAAAATTCTGAAACCAGGCTTGGCCCATTTTTGATGAATGGTATTTCATGGAAGATTACTAGTCTAGGAGGTACACAAAAAACTTGGGTCACTTTGTTCTCAGGAAGCTACTTAAATTGTTTAGCTGGTAACCGTTCAAGTTACAGGGGCTAATTAGAAGTCATGGGGGGGGGGGGTGGTCAAGCCACAGTTCTTGAGATGCAAACTGAGTAGGTTCATGAAGATCATATAATATCTCCTAGAATCAGGATGCCATAGGGTCAACTAATGCTATGACAAAATTTTTGTGCCGTTAGTACAAAAAACCGTGATTAATATCTTTTTCAAAATTCACGAGTATCTGACTTAACTGAACTGACTTAAAATAGTTCGACATAATTCTTTCTGAGCTCCGGGGGTTGAAGATTGGCAATTCATAAGTGGACTTACAGTGAATCGGTTAAGACTGCAGTCTTGGAAGAGAGGCCAAATTTTGGGAACAGGACAAGAGGGAAAAAATTATATTCACACAGGTCTTAGTAGTGTGACAAGAGATAGAAATATTTCTTAAAAATGGTTGCAACATCGTTTTCGTTCACACTGTTCCTTTAAATTATCTTGATAGCAAATAATAGTGAGGCCAATCAATAAGTCAGGAACAATTTTTTTTTTCATTGGTTAAAAATTTCTAGCTTTGGTCTCATTCTCAACACTTGTGCATGTTTTTTTTTTTTTTTTTTTTTTTTTTTTTTCCCCCCCCCCCCTTTTTTCCCTGTCCTATTCCCAAAATGTGTCCCCCTCTTCCAAGACAGATGTCTTGATTGCTTCACTGTAAATCAAAACATTCTTCATCACTCTCACCGTAAATCCATTAATGAATTGCCCATGTTCACCTCCAGAACTCAGAAAAAATCATGTTCATCTACTTTAAGTTCATTTTCTTATACTCATGAATTTAGAAAACTTTCTTGGAGGATTCTGTGATATTGGATCCCCAGGGTGGAAAGTTGAGGAGTGCTCAGAAAATAGAGAGGGTAGAATTAAAATCGCAGAGCAGAAGATACGGCAGACAAGGCTCAGAGATGCAGTGAAAGAAGCCTGTCGAGGAGAGGTAACTCCAAAATCAAACTCTGGTCCTCGGAGTTGGGGGTTACGGCATCAGGTTGACTCCCTGATCCTCAAAAAGATAATATGAGAGTATGACCAGTTAAACAACCAAAACAATCATGGAGACAAACGCACTCGTAGACTTGAACTACAAAAAAGGGCAGTGGCTTTTGGAACTAGGAATGTCCAAAGGGGACCGAGGTTGAATCGAACATTAAAAAACAGGGGGTAGACGTATCAATAATAACAGAAACTAAAAAAAGGGGGCCACAGATCTGAAAGCACAGGGAGGTTTGATACATTTTTTAGCGGAGTAAATATAGACTGGTGTGCCCAGCCAGGCATCGCAATATTCATTTTTAAGTATTGGTATGAGCACCGTCACAACTCAGGAGCTGTGAGTCAACACATTATCATATTCACTCTAACCTTTCCTTTCAAGAAACAAAAAAAAAAGTAGGAGTGCTGACTTTTATCAAACTAAGGAACAAGTTTCCACTTCTAGAGATTCAAATTATAGAGAAGAGCACACAGAAGTTATTCGTACTCTCTCCTATGACACAGGCCAAAGTTATCAAGCCGTCGTCATACTCACAAAATTCCCCGACTTTTCGTAACCCCCAAAAATCCCCTGGCTTTCCATAGCCCAGACAACCTAAAACTCTGTAATCCCTTTTATCAATGGATTTTTTCAATAAGGATCTCTTCTGCTAAAAATGTTCATGAAGCCTACAAATCAACTTCTTTGGAATCTTAGGAGACTTAACAGGACCCCCAAGAGTTTGAAAACAAAGATATTGGCAAATTTTAGACATCAATTGGAAATTTTCTCTAGAGAAGATCATAAACCTTTCCAGAGAAGAGCTTGACAGTAAAATTTGATAACACTTATATGAACCACGTTTAGCAGAAAGGAACCAAGCCAAATCAGCAATTAACAAATTTAACTGGGCAATTTAATTTTTTACAAGAGAACGTTTGTGGAGATTCCTTTAAAAATGTTAAGGAATTTGCATCGTACTACGCAGAAAATTCACTGAAATTTGCACAAAAATCCGCACAACCATTTTCAAGTAAAAAATTGAATTGCCCAATTGAATTTTGGGAATAGCTGATGTGGCTTGATTATTTCCTCCTTAACGCAGTCTAAATGTTTCCCTCCATGTCATTCTCAAGAGGAACTTCGCTGGATGTGTCGATATACCACAGGCTATTTTTTAGATTTTCACGTAAAAATATCAAGAAAAAAAATCAGTACCATGCACTGTGTGAATGTGGTATAAAGGCTGTTCAATCGAGGCAAAATTGTTGAATTATGGTCATCTATGGAGTTAGGAGCCCTGTTTTACATCTTCCACATAAAAAGTAGATCAATTGGTAAAATGATACTGGTTTAACACTTTCAGCCTTACAAGCTCAAGTTTTTTAGAATCAGCCGAGAGTTTGCAAGAAAATTCAGTTTTACTGAGACAACCTCCGAACGCCGCAGATCCATCTCCAGGAGCAGAGACAAGTGGCACTGAAGTTTCTAAATTGCTTCATCAAAGGCTTGAAGGCAAAGATACTGGATATAGGGATTCTTTCTACTCGATTCTTACGAATGATGAGGACAGCAACATGTCCAAAATTCATCAGATTAAAACAGAGGACTCGAAATAGGAGGTTTGCATCCTCTTTTTCTCATCAAACCCAAGAAAAAGTGAAATACCTCGAGCAATTTATTGGTCTTTCACACTTCTCTTTCTCATTTTTCAACAAAAATCTGCGACATGATCATTTATGAACTAAAAGGATGAGAGAAATGCAAGTAAATGCATAATCACTTTAAAGGTATGACAAATATACATTATTTCAACCCTGCGTAGGAAAATTTAGGAAGTGTTTTCTGAGATCTAACTCCAAATTATCAATGATTACAAGAAAAATTTGGTAATGAAATTGTTTCTTGATTTATTTGTACTTCATAATATTTATACTCTTTTATCTCTAAACTTTTATGTACTTCATAAAATAATTCTGAAAATCTATCAGTGTGGCTTTTCCTCATCTAGTGCTTTTTTTGCTTGATTCTAATTTTCACAAAAGTAGCATAATAATGGAAGTTCAAATAGAGGCTCAATAAAATTAATTGGTATTTGAGCAAATAAATTAAAGGAAAAATCAACTGTGACATGCAACAAGACAAAAGAGGAAAAAAATTAAAACCTTTCCATTTTTTCCTTTCCCCTGTTGAAACGCAGGAAAGGCAAAATGAGTCAGTTCGTGGTTTTGAAAGCAGGGAGATTATAAAGCAGCGTACTTTGAAGTTCGCTTTTAGAGGCTTCAAGAGACTGCTCTACCACAGATAAGCAGAGTAAGGCTTAATATTATCTAACAAACAATTCAAGGGAGGTTGACATTAATAATAATACTTGCACAGCAAAAGATAGTTCAAAAGATAAATGGACTGAATTTCAAAAACAGATCTAGTTTTCGGTTCAGGAAGGAATTGCAAGGGGGCTTAAGGGTAATACGCGTTATAAACTCCACAAACAAAAGGGGTGGTATTCTCTCTACCTCCATTCTAACATTGATGAATAATACAAACTCTCACAAAGATAAAAAATAAAAATAAAAAGCAATAACGGTAAAGAAGGGAAGGCTAATTACTCAAATACCTTAACCAAGCATCTACTAACTTAGATCCAGAAGATCGGCCAGAGAGGATTGGATCTCTAAGGTGAGCAGTGATGAAATCAAGAAAGTAACACACACCTGTCCATTCAAGCACTCGATAATTTGACGCCTTGATGAAAGAAAATTACAATTTTAATGGAATTCGTTTCGCACAGCTTGAAGAACTACTAAATTTGATCAATCTTGTGAGAACTAAGACTTGGGAAACGATAAAATAAACGCTGTGAAAGAAATGATGTAATGATGAATAAGATACTAGGTGCCATGTTGGACACTGTACCAGTTGAAGCAAAGAGGAAAAAATTTAAATCAGTTTCAACCGAGAAAACTTTGAAGAAAAAAAAACATGACATCGATTGAGGAAGTTTTCCTCAAAATTGGAAGATCAAAACGGAAAAAACATCACAGAAAAAGTTCCTTATCCTTAGAGGAAAGCCTGTCCAGGATAACTACAGGCTTCAACAGATGTCGTTGCAAAAACAACAGCAAAAACAATAAAATACAGCAAAAAACAAACTTAACCAAAGTTAAATTATTTTCATGGAGAACAGAATGATGAGGAGGATTTCATCAAAATTGTACCTTTTTAAAGTACAAAAATCAAATGAGGACAAGACATTCAAACCAATAATATAAAATGTGCTCCAAGATCAACGTTCATGATTCGTCAGTAAAAATTCCAATCAAATAGAATTCATGAAGAGCATAAAGAGTCCATACATAAAAACTAAAAAAGCACTTGCTTCTACCTGGCAGAGAGGAGGTCAATTCTCAGCTGTTTTAGTTCAATTATTACAACTTGAATTTTCCAGTCTAGCAATGAATGAAAAATAAATTCAGGGTTTACTTTTAAAAACAAGAAGAAACAGTGAAGAACAGTTCTAACAAAATAAACCGAGCAAACCTGATATAATTTTTACTGCTAGGAGTTTAACAGGAGTTTAACAGGAGTTAAACATTCATGATTTTACCGGCAAGAAAGAGAGAACGATGACTTTCACAGGGGAGGTGTCAGTCATTGAAAGGTTTTTTTCAGGAAAGTCATAAAAAATATATCCAGTTGACAAATATGAAGCTTCAGCGAGGATACAGAAAAATTTGACATCATTTACGTGATAAACTTGAAGTATAGAGGGTGCTTACATGGCATTTTTTCCAGGAAGCAGGCCACTGTCTGGAGGTTTTTAGGGAAGTGGCAACTTGAAAATAGAAATTTCAAACCAATGACATGAAAGCACCATAACCTTGCACAAAGCCAGTGTTGGAGAACGTTTTTTCTTCTCACACCTCTGCAACTTCTCGGTCTTTTTATAAATATTTTTGACTAGCTGGACACCTTTACAGTGCCCTCAAGGCAGGGAAATGAAAGGAAGATTTCACACAATTTAAACTACTCATTCTGAAATCGGCAAACGAACAATTAAATGGTAGGATCTATCAACGACAAGAATGGATCGGAAAACTTAACAGATGCAAAAAACCAAGCTACAAAATGAGGAAAGAAAGAATAAAGAAGACGCCAACTAAATAAGAGCTGTAAACAAACTTGACGGGAGGGACTAATTGGAGACAACTGGTGAAACGAGTGACATACCTCCTGCTATATTATTATTAATGCCAACCATGACCGCAACAGACGAAGGGTTACTGTTGGGCGTTACTGGCGATGGCTGAAGAGAGCCATGGTTCACAACCATGGGATCGCCAGTTTTACTAACAGCTACGTTTGGAGGAGATTGTAAGGTATTACCACTGGCTTTATTCAATGCCCCTCCACCTAATGCTAATGAATTGTTAACAAGTCCTTTATTACCCTGAAACAGAAAAAAAGAAAACAATGTTTTAGAGAAGGAATAGCAAAACAAGACGATTAACTTATAAAATTTGAGAAATAAATTTAAGAATATCTTGATTATCGAGTTCAAAATGAAACATGATCAAAAATATTTGGCAGGTAAGGCCAGAAGAATCTTGCACAGAAAACCGAAGGATTCAGCGGAGTGCTGAAATGTCCAATCTGACAATACTAGGATCATGGCAAACTTCAGGCAAATCTTGAAAATTATGACATTTTTCTTTTCTTCTTTTTTTCCTTAATACTTTTATTACTTTTTAATACTAAAATTAGGCAAATTGACCAATAAATCAGGTGAGAATGTAAGCATTATGATATTATGTATTCTCATCAAAAATTCATGTAGAACACAATTTGTGCAACAAATATTATTGGAATAACTCATGACCAAGATATCAACCCTGCGGTTGGGTTTCCATGCAGGACCCTTCGTCCAATGAGTTGAAGATTTTTCTTAGACTTACGACTAATTTGGAGTTATACTTAGGTTTTTCATAGAAATTTGGACCCATAGGTGGTGGATATTTGTAATGAAGGGTGCAACAGTTTCTCGACAATACGATCAGCATCGGTCAAAAATAGGAGCGCTACAAATAGGGGGCTTGAGAATGGGTAGACCAGTTAACAACATCATGAACATTGCATGTTTATCCAAAATCATGGCCTTCGGTAAATAAGGTGAACAAAAAAAAGGGGCTTTCATCATTTAAAAAATTTTGAAGGAGAAGAGAGCATTAAAAATGAGGAGGACAATTTGAAAAATAGGGAGGCTGGCGACTTTCAGCACCTCTGCTCAGCACAAAAATGCATCTCCAAATTTTGAGGTTTAAGTGCGAAGAAATAAGACATAAAGTATAGCAGCTACAAGCTTCGATGCTCCAATGGTACTATGGAATCATTAAGGATACTCTGCTGTACTTGAGACTTTACAGTTCAGTAAGTACTTTGACTTGAAAGTTAGATGATGAACAATGCAATTGTTTCTCAAAACAAAAGTTTATATTGGAAATCATTTTTTTTCTTTTAATGAGTTAAAAAGCTTCATACTGAGAAAATGCCCCATTTCATAAAGTGGATCATTTGCCTAGCTGTGAAACTTGATACGAGTAATATGTTACCTACATATTGAGAAGAGGTGTAGTAACTTTAGTGTTTCTGGACCAAAAATTAGGGACAGTTCACCTGTTTCTATGCTGTCATTATTTCCAAAATGTACTAAGGTACACCTGTATTTATAAAAATAGTAATGACTTTCGAACTTATAATCAACACAGTTTTTGACTTGCATAATTTAAAAGATTTTTCCTTTTATCTAAAACGAATTCGATTGGTTCGGTTGAATTTTTAAGTAAAGATGACAGCTTTAGAATTTCCTACAGAAAAGGGACGAACCAAAATAGAGACAGTAACCATCCCGCTCTAAGTCTTGTGGGGGTAAGCTGCAACTTAGAAAGAGGGATGGAAAAAGTAGATTAAAGTTACTAAGATTCCAGATAAAGAACCGGAATCCTGATCATTTGGTAGAGGAGTAAGGGAAAATAAAGTAGCAGATCAAAGCTTGGTACCTACTAACAATTGAACCTGACATTTCGAAGAGCATTGGCTAAAGTCTGACTTTAAGAAAGAATTTTGTTTCTAATCGACACTGTCTCAGCATTATTTTATTAGCATGAAATTTGAAGTGACTGTTTTCATGGCAAACACCAGGCTTTTTTTAAGTTTTTGATCATTTCTTGTGCGGCCTCCAAAAACGAAAAAGTTATTCATTTTTATTTTCGTTGACCAGGCTTCAGAATAAGTTTTTAGGAGCACAACATTTTGGACAGAATTTCATAAGGAGGGTAAGAAGGGACAAGAGAAGAACACAAAAACCCAATTAAAATTGACTACCATTAACGGTTAAACTTCAGACTTTCTCCCAATATATAATATTGTTCTATCTCTATACTTTACTATAGCGATGCAGCCATTATTAATTGAGAGCTCCAAAAGTAGAATATAAAACCGCTTGACACCATCTTCTTTTACATGTTCTTGATTATCTAACTCCCCTTTTCCATCACCAATGTTGGCATTTTCATACATTCAGGAATCATGGAAATTTTCAGTTGAGCTAACAGACTTGTAAAGAAACGAACATGCAAAAAATGACACTGATAGAAGACAAAAGTGAGGAAATTTCAGCTATTGATTGCCTTTGAGCTTGCAGGGGTGCAGAAAATGTGAAATCTTCAGGTTCCCACGATGGAACAAAACAAGCAGAGGGAAAACTTGAAACCTTAAAATTTCTTTTCTGTCAACGATTACATTTTAATTATCCGTCTAGAAAAGATGGAAATATTCTTCAAGATCCCAAATTCAGAGAATTTAGGAGGAAGAAAATTACTGCACCCTTGCTGCAGGAAGACATTTGTTATTTCAGATTTGAGCAACTTACCGGCATGATATGATGAGATAGTTGCTGTTGGGGTACTACGTGTTGACGCTGGATTGCTGCTGCATCCTGGGGATTGAGGCCACCGTTCTGCATCCCCGGTCCAGGACCTGTGGCGGGTGGTTTACCGCTAGCGTCACTCGCTGTCGCACCCCAAGAACTGGAGGTCATCAGCTCATCCGGAAGATCATTTTCCAGGTCAAACATGTCAGTGTTTGTCAGAAACTCTGCGGGAGAAAACAAGCAAAAATAAATTATAAAAAATCAAGAGGGATAAAACTTTCAAATTCATAAAACAAATTTCAGGAGACAGGAGAAATCTTTGAAAGACGCTGATAAAATTTAATTCGATGATCAGCCGATTCGTAGAAAATCTGTGATAGGTACTCCTTACTTAGCAGTCTGATTCTGTGAAATATCGCAAAAGGAGAAACCTGATTGATGGGCCACTAATTTAGTCCAGCATTTAATCTTAAAAGCACGGTTATTTTTACAGGTTTTCAGGGGATAGCCGACAGGATTACAACAGTTTCCCATAGTTTTTAGGTTAACTTTCAGTTTGAATTGGCTACCCACTGACAGGATTGCTCTAATAGAGGTAAATTACAGAATCAGACTTCAGTTCTTGCTCAGTTTAGTTTTTCTACTCTGCAAAGCCATAATGAGAATTTATTTTCTAATTTTTAAAGTATAAATTCTACTAAAATCACTAATTTGTGATAAGATTCACCTAGCAAATGTCTTTCTATTTTTTTTAGGGATGTTTCGGATTTAGTCTACATCTGCTAAGCCAGGCTAGTAAATTAGGATCGCAGTTTTGCCAAAATAATCACGATTTTGTCGGCTTCCCCATTTCAAAAAACCGTTTTTGAGACCTTCCCATTTTCACACGCAACCATTCGCGACCCACTCGGTTGCGATGTCGAGAAGTCTTTGCATCCCTGGTGGTTGAGTAGAATATTCATCCTCTTTCTTCCTACTTCCAGTGGGGAATATTGGGTAAAAGTTTAAACTCTATACAAATAATAGCAAAAATCAAAAATCAAGTTTTAATTAAATAATTTAACAGGTTCATGGGATAAAAGAGAGGAAATGGAGGGAAATAGAAAATTTAAAAAATGGCTGATGCTCATCAATAAAAAACAGCTTAAGGTCCTATGAAAGCAAGGTATGAGGATAAAACAGCTGAATTTTTCACTGTTACAACTGTTCCAAATAACCTAAGTTTCTAAATATGTCAGTTCACTTACAAGGAAGTATTCTCAACTATGCTTGGATCTCTTATTCCTATTAAATTATAAACTCAAAGCTTATGCAGGTTTTGGTTACAAACTGCATTATTAGCTGAGAATCAACAAATGCCATGAATTTTGGTAGACTTTCCATCCCTCTCTGCTCATTCTACATAAAAATATCCTTAAAATGTTTTAAAGCATTTATTCTCACCATAGCTTTGCAGTCAGAGATACCTGCAGAACTGAAAGATCCATTCGAAATGCTACTTCATTTCATGATGGTATAACCCCAGAGGAATTTATGAAGCTCCCTTACTTATACTTTAAATGTAAAAATACACTGGCATCAAACTTGGGAGAAATTATGTTAAATTTTCCTTGGAAATAGTTTGGATCAGCTTCCGAGATCAAAATTCTACCTCAACTCTCAGTTTTTAACAGTTTTAATTATGTAGATTTCTTAGTGAGAACTTCATCATTATACCGGCTAAAATTAACAAAAAGAGACTAGAGATTCTTGTTAGGAATATTTCCGCTGAGCATTATACTTTTTAGCATAAAAATACATGATGAAGCTTTGAATGTTTGTAAGATTCAGTCATCAGCAAAGATGCTGATAACATATGTGCTTTAGGCATGTTTTCAGCTCTGTAGCATAAATTTAAAATTGTTGACAGTTGAATATTGCAGAGAAAAAAATGACAAGTGAAATTGATAATCAGCTGCTTTACATTCTCACAGGCTATGCTACTAGAGAGCTTCCATGGGTCTCAGGAGACAAGTTAATAGTGATGCTAACAAACCAACCACAAAAAAGAGGTTATTAAAACTGTAGGAGCATTCAATGCTGAAACTGTCCAGCTCTAAGTTGTTTTAAGCTAATAAGCTGTGACTAAAGGTCCTTGGAAAAGGGATATTTTGGTAACTGTCAATAATAAGTGATCGACCCCAAAAGGGAAGACATTGATTCCTTCAATGGAGGGATGAAGAAGGAAGTACCAGAAACCACACATTTAATTAAGTTTGAAGAAGTTCAGAATAATTCAAAGATAATTGAAGAGTACTTGAATAGAGAAACTACAGATGCGGATGTGAAGGGATCGAAAAATGCTAACCAGAGATTCTCAACAATTTGAAGTGAGCATAACCTACACTGGATTACAAACATTCGCAGCCTGGTGATATGACAAGAAAAGTGAAAATAAAATTCACGTAGAGTGAACTTAGGGATTTAATCTTGCAAAAGAGTGAGAGCAAGGTTAGGTTTAGGTGATAAGTAGGGTATAACTTCAGTTTAGGAAGCCTTCTCATAGTTTAACCCAAATGTTCGCTTGACATGTTCTCTGTGCGTACGGGCACTGAAGGCAGACCTGATGCTAATGTTGTGGTTGTATTGCTTCTTCAATCCGAACTTTAGTTGACTTGGAGGAATTTCATGCTTGCTAAGAAGAGATAGACAGAGAAAAAGAGCGGGTAGAGAGGAAAATAGAGAAATTCTCAAGGGATAAAAGAGACCAGACAGCAAGACTAACCAATGTTTCCCCATGTTTACGTACTAAGACTTACAGAACTAAAGTAATAAAATTTACTCACCGGATGAATCTGAGGGTCCTTGGAAAGGATCCGTGAGTTTTTGCCGCTTATTAGGCGGCCCATCGACGAGATGATCAGCCATAACTCTTGTGTTTACAAAAATCGAGCCTGACTTTTAGAAGAATGAAGAGTATCTAGATTTGGGTTCCTCTTTCATTTTATAAAAATATTTAGCTTTAGCCATGATTCGGTTAAACAACAGCCCGTGCCTCTGACGCTTTTATTAAAACACCTGTGAAGGCACATGTTAAAAAATCAGAAATTAGTGATTGAGCACAACAAACGATCGAAGCTGAGCCTACAATGAGACTCCCCATATTCACGGGAAACGTACACAACGAAAACAAATAGCCACTCGCACACAATTTTTTAATCACAGTTTGCACGCTACGATTGAAGCCTAGATCGCGATATTTTGTGGATTTCATGGATTGGGACTCCGGTAAATTTTACATAATGAATTACGGCTAATAAGAAATTTAGTTAATATCACTCACGCAAAATCCATCAAAATGGCGGCTGCAAATGAAAAGTTTTCTACGCTTGTCAGAAAAGTAATGAGTGTTCTGGGCGCTGATTGGCCGGTATCGATCACATGGCCACAGACGCGGCTCTGATTGGTCCGCTTGAAAGCCGAACGAAATCATGACGTCAAGTCGGAGCCCGAAGATGCACGATGTGTAATTATTCCCCAGTTCGATTTTAGATTTTTTTAAAATCTGAAAATCGGATTTCATTCAAAAATAAATCTGTTTCCTTCCACCAATATAATTCGCCGTTGAGAAAATATTCAAACAGGGCCTCATCAAAAATTTTAGGGGAGGAAATGAGCTCCGAACCGCTAGAGGTTCGGGTATCCCCCCAGTCCATGGTAGCCCCCCCTTGCCTGAACTCGCTAAAGGCCTCACAGCCCGGCTTAATAATTTTTCAGAAATATTTCTGGTGAAAACTTAAATTTTCCTGTAAATTTTACAATTAGTGCATGGCAGAAAAAATTAAGATCAAATTTTGCAAAAAGTTACCCCATCCCCTGAGACTGAACTTAATTGCAACTGCTGGTTTGTGCCCTCTGCTAAGTTGGAGGTCCTCTTGCAGTCAATTTCCTGAATAAATCAGAAACAGAAGAGACCATTCCAATAAAATAAGAAGCAATACTGACGGATATCCAAGACGGATCCACCTATGTTAATGCTTTACCCTTTTGAAATTTTCCCTGCTGCTTATCACCTTGAAGTTGACACAGTTATTATTCGATCAATGTTTTTTAATCTAATTTGTACCTATTTATACCAAAATATCTATAGGAAAAAAAATAACAGCCTATCTGGTAAAAATTCCCAGACTTCTTGGTCTTCTGTTTTCCTTCATAGAATTCAAAGCATCTGAAAAGTTTGAGTCCTTTGAAAGGTATTATTTTATAGAGAAAAATTGTAGGGCCACAAAAATGTTTTTGCAAATACACAATATACCTACTTAGTGTTGAGAAGACACAAAGCTTTACAGTCAAGCTGGTAGCCTTATATTTTTACTCTTTTCTGATAAACTTCCTCGGATAATTGCCATGGCACATAGACTCTTTTGCTGAGGAACTAAGATTTTGATCAAATTATGCAATAAGGAACCACTATTTCTGGCCCATTTCAGAAACAACATACATGCCATCGGTTTCCCTGCACAGATTATGTGCTTTTATACGAGAGCCAGAGATGGTGGTTTCTTATTGCAAAATGTAATCTCATTCGAGCCTATATAAATTTTTCAATCTTCAAAAATCATTGATTTAAAAGTTAGATAACTGCTTTAGTCTCATCCAAGAAGTTGATGAACCTAAAATGAAAGCTGTTTAAGTACCGAGAGGTAAACGACCGTAAAGTTCATTTTACTCGAAATTAAATAAAAAGCAGCTCCGACTGAAGTAAAAATTCTGATTTATTATCCTGGCGCTACTTTAACATTAGAGTTCCTAAAAAAATGCACAATGCTCTCCAATGCTTATTTTACTCCACCTGCTATTGCAGCATGTAAATCAAACATCCATTGATGTAACAGTGACCGCATGTAGAGTTACTTCAACATTGAAAGTCACCACAAATTTTTTTAACAACCTCTCAGTTGGTTAAGTTCCTTCTATTTTTTGAGGGGAAACATGAAGGTACCAAAACCAAGGCATGTTAAAAAATGACTCTCAAAACATTTGCAGACTTAAGAGACAACTCATAAGCACACTGTAAAAATGTGTGTTTCAGGAAACCTTTGAGGGCATTTTCTTAGGTACAATCCATTTACAATATGTAAAATTGACATATAAAAATGTTAAAAAATTCCTTAAAAGATCTGCAGTAGTTTTTCCATCACTTAGAATCTTTGAAAAAACTATCAAATAACTCTTAAATAGAATGATTTTATTTTTTATTTTAAAAAGAGGACTTTACCATAAACTTTACTAAAAGGGATCAGGAAAAGGCTTCTTAAAACAAGATTTTTAAGTTTTTTTTTTTTTTTTCCTTTCGAAAAGTGCCTCTCAACCACCTTTCTCACTTAGGAGTTATTTTCAGACCTATTCTTAATAAAATTTCAGATACTGTTTCTGAAAGTTGGAATTGTTCTTAAGTGAGAAATACTTGGTCATTTAGAAGGAAGAAAAAGAAGTAACTAGCACTCATGTCCCTGACTTCAGCCAGGGGGATTTATGGATACTCTTCCATGAGGAAAGTGTAGAATAAATAGTGAACATTAATTGAGGAATGAAAACTTTATTACAAGTAGATACAGCACACAACCTTACCAACAAAATTTGAAATTATCGACTGTTTCCAAAAAATCTGCAAGTGTTTAGAAATCAGTGGCTTGTAACGTTATTTGTACAATGGATAAATCTTTGAGACAAATAAACTTTAAGCTCATTGAAAATAAAAGAATAAATAAAAACTGGATGAACATGATTCACTCTATATTTTCAAAATAAATTACTTCCTTTCTGTTTTTGAAAAATTAGAGAATGCTACCAAGTTAAGATGACTCACGGCATTTCTCCAATGTGTTTATGGGAGATAGGTAGAAAATTAAAAATGTATTTATAACCCAGCAAAACAAAACAGATATTATGAAAAATTACTCTTCTTTTAAGAGATTGTAGTGAAATGATGTGCTTTCATAAAAGGCGGTTAGTTCATGATTCTCCAAAATTCATGAGAATCTGAACGCACGCCAAAAACTGATTCCTTTATATTTTCATACAACTAAGCTTACAAGCTAGTATGTAGTATCAAAACCGCAACTTAAATTATCAAACAGAATTTTATCAAACTAAATTAATGATTGTAAAAAAATAATCTCCTGATATAAATAATAAAACTTGACTCTTGATCTTCTAATCGGCAAATGACACATAATATAAGATTTTACCTAAAAGCATATCTCAAAATTTGAATGGGACCAGAGACGCTCCAAAAAAAAGTATCTTAAAAAAATAAGAAGTTTATGCATGAATGAACATCATATAACTAAGTAAAACGTCCAGCTGATCTGTGCCTGGAAGGTATGCATAATTTCGTGCAAGTGTGCAGTACAAAAGTTTAAATGTGCGCATATAATTAAGATTGATTAAGCCGGATAATTAAGAGTTTCATTATTAATTTTGGCTATTTAAAGTGACTCAACAGGTTTGAAAAGGAGAAAGTAGATTTTTGATTGCTTCAACACTCATTTAATTCGGACTTAAGTTATACAAATTCACTTAGGCTGACCTTCCCAAGTAAATAAATTTCTACTTTTGTGTGTCAACTTTAAAATTTAGTGACAAGGAGAGTAGCAAAACTATTTGGCGACAGGGAGAAATATTTATGATGGCGAATGTTTCATGAAATGGCGGGAAATTCCAAAGCAAGAATCTACACGTCTATTATAAAATCACATGTAGAATTCTTCTATAAAATGTAAGCATCTCAAATGGTAAAATATGAGGGGGAATTGCAGTTTAGGATCGTTTCATCCTAGATGAAATTTTGCTCGTAGTATATACTTAAAAAATTCATTATCAGACAAAAGTAGAAGATTTTTGGATGAGAAAAAAGTCTTCAAACATCTACCTTCTTTTGCAAAGGGAGAGAACAAACTTTACCACTGAAAATTTCCATCTTCAATAATTCAGGATTTTGATTGATTAATCATTTAGACATGTTTAAATCAAAAGGAACTATGTCCATTGTGACTTGGACTCTGAGACCCATAAGAGAACATATGACAGAGTTCTTGTCACAATTTAGATAGTTCCTTTTGATTTGAGTACGTCCATTTGAAGAAATACCAAGTGATACGTTAGACATTTGTCAAGAATATCCCATCAAAGGTGATTTACAGTGACAAGGTGATTTTCAGAGATAATATTGATCTTATTATAGAAAATATGGAGACAAAAGTTCAGAGTTTTTCAAAATGTAATAATAGATGTTGATAACTACATGTTTTCTAGACTGGAGTCATCATTTTTTGTTCATTTTTCATCACATCGTAGGGATTAGGTTAAGATGTGACCGATCACGCAAAAGAAACCATTTCAACCTAATGATTAATACAAAGTAACTCATCGAAACCTAACCCATGAGAGTGCTGTGAATTATGATGGCGATTTGGTAGGTTCAATGGTAGCTCAGGTCTGAAAATTCTTTCTTCCAACCATTCCACAGAAAGGCTTGCTGTAAGAGCCTGCTTCAGATAGAAATAGTTTTTGAGATGAAATCACTAAAAGATGCTTAAACATTTAAAGAGGAAGCATAACGACAGTGAAACTTCCAAGCCTTGTATCTCGTATGGGGTGTCTTAAAATCTCCGCTCCCATTTTGTTCTTTTAAAGGAGAACAAATCAATATGATTCATCCAGTTTTTCACAGGATTTTCTTTGTAAAGAGAAGAAATATCACGGAAGTTTTAAAAATTGATGTATAGTAGTTTTCCATTTAAAAAATAAAGTATAACAGGAAGTCTGCAACGTCACCGACTAAGATACATGGTTTGAAAATTTACCGTCAATAATTAACATGTTGCTTGATACACCAGTCATTATGATTAAACACGAATGCTTCAACTAATGCCAGCACCATTTTGTCAACAATGGATGATATTTTGAAGTGGCCGATTAAAAAGATTTGCCTTGGGCTACAAAGTTAAGAAACTGCTCACAATTTCACTGCTTGCAACTAGTGTGGTGTGTAACGCGACAAAATATAAAACATCACACTTAAGGAAAAAATTCATTTCTTCATGTCGTATTGTCGACGTAAAAATGGTAAGTAACAGGAGGTATTAATCAAAAAGGATGTATTATATACCAAGGCAGGTAACACGTTAATAATGTGATAAAACAATCATTCCTCACATGGATTTAAAAGACAATTTCCAAACTCATGAATATGTAAGATGACGTTGAAACGATAACCGGCCATAACTACTACCACCTCTTGGGCAGAATGATATATTTAAAAAAAAATAGAGCCCAAGATGTTGGGAACCAACAACTCCTCAATTAATGATAACTCATAAAGGCTGATACGAGCATTCAAATCTTGTAATTTATCTGCTGAAGAATAGGATTGTTTTTCTTCTGAAAAAATTCCAACCCTACCTCAACATCGATCAGGAAAATAGTTAGACTCCTACAGACTGTCATGAGGCAGATAACGAACAAGTTGTTAATCTTGATAAGAGATATTTTCAAAACACCGCATTCAAAAATGGCTCCGATCGAAACAGTCTATTAATCCTAATCTAATCAATGTTATCAAAGAAATCTAATTCAAGGATTCATCACCTGCGTACATCTTATTTTGCAACTACAGCAGAGTGAATTTTTTTTTTTTGCTCTCAGTGAGCAAATTCCTGGCACTTTCTCACTCTTGCTGTAGCATGCCTTTATCTAAAACTCCTATTTTAATACATTAAAAACTAAATTTCTATCCTTTTGAAGATAATGGCCATTTGTGTGCTGCACCACCTGCTAATTTAGCTCAGTTTTCAAAACTGCAAATGTTTTTGACCTTGAAAACAAACTTTAAAAAACTAGAATGAGGAGGGGGAGGTCATTTACATCAGTCTTTGGTTTCTTCCTTGATTTTAGTATCAGTTTATACAAGAAATTCAATTTTTCTATTGATATTTTGAAATTGGGAGAAGGGTTGATCCCCAGAAATGATGAAAGAATGACATATTCATTTTTACGATCACAAACAATGGTATTTCTAATTAAGTAAAAAATAATTACAGCACAGGGAGATAATTAAAAATGAAAGAGGTAAAAATTAATCAACAATCTTGAATAAGCAGGGTATTCAAAATTTAACTAAGATAATAAAACAAAGGAGATTTGGCGGGCAACTGGGCAAATTAAACCAGAATCAGCCTATTTTAAATGCATTTCTCGAAGCCTTCTTTTACCTCATGTTGTATTTTTTTAAACGGAGAACTAAATTAATTAACGCCTTTAAATTTTCTGTCAATTTACCCCAGTTTATGAAGAGTATAATCACAGAATTTCAAGTTTTAGTGCCGCTTGGTTTTCTGTTTTAAACATAAAACATGGGAGAAAAGTAGGGGACGTCTGGTGTAGTTCGGCTAGATCTGGCTTAATTCGTCCAATTGATGTTTCTTGTTGAGATGACAAAGAATGTTGATTAGAGTTTTTCTGAAATTCTTGAAATATTCATCATACATCCTATACCTCTGCTTGGTTGGATATTCTAGAATAACACTTCAGATAATATGTTTATGAAAGATTTTCTGACACTTCAGGAGTAAATACAAAACTGAAGAAAATTTCACCATGATTCCAATAAATTCTTTTGAAACCAATCTTCTTTATAAAATACACTTATGGCCATTATTCTCTAAATCCCGTAAACCAGACTTAAACAGAATGTTACAAATTAAAAAATTTAAGTTACTTACATAATCACTTCAACCAAAGATAACATAATTCAATCTATCACTGTTAATGTTCATTGTGGCCTAAAGAGCCACTAGACAGGGCAAGAACAGGGTGTCTACGAAAATTTTATCTTGGATTTTCCTGATATTTTCCTACTTCCTGATATTTTAAATAAAAGTTCCCGATTTTTGAACGGTTAAATTGTCACTTGTTTGACTTTACAAACCAACACATTTAATGATTTAAATCGAATGTTTGCCAGCTGAAATTTATTTACTGTTCAATTTGACTCAAATAGATAACAGTTTTTTGATGCGAGAATTTTGAATAGGCATTCAGGAAAAATGCCATTTTCTAACTTATGAGCTGGACTTTGAAATTATTAATGTGCTCACCGTAATTCAAGGAAAATTTAGATGAAGAAACATGTATTGTGATGCGAGTGGCGATTTTGCAAATTGGCAACATTGTTTTTGCCCCATTTAAATCCCAGTAAACATATCGATTATAGGTGAAGCAAGCTGCCTCGCTGAGAATCGATTTTATACATTCATTTGAATGGAAGAAATCAATATTGCCGATTTTTAAGAATCACCACTGTGTGGTGCTTGATTTTATGCCCTGAATAGTGGTCCATATAATTTGCTCAGGGCAATTCTTACAGAAATTATTCGATTTTTTTTTTCTCTTTTTTTCTATTTTTCTAAGAATATAAAAGGTTAACCTATAAAATTAAATTCAAGCTAATATTTCATCAGATTTTATGATTATCTTACTCAACTACGAACAAAACGAATACACCTCAGCCTTCACAACAAAGACTTGAAACATTTTAAGGAACAAAGTAAAACATTTCGGCACTACAGATTTTTACTTTGATGATCATAAAACGGATTAGCAAAACTGCAGAGATTTACAATCAGAAAAGATGTTTTGGAAATAATTTTTGTTTCATTTTTATGATTGATAAATTCACTGCCGGATCAAAAACATACTGGTGGTCCAACAGCTGACAATATTTGATTATATCTTACTGTTCAGTAGTGTAATAGAATTTCCTGAGAAAAATCTGCACGGAAAAAGGGCAACATACAGAATTTTTACTGATCTCGGTTTGAGCTTTTTTCCCCTTGTTTTGGGCAATAGGTCATCACCGGAACGAAGGAACGTATCTCGATTGCACTGTTTCAGTATTTCTTACCAGCGCATTATTTTTTACGGGAGAACCATTTCATGAATTGCCTGAAATTTCCAGTGATTTCCTATACACACGTTAGAAAGGACTCTATTATCAAGACAAATTCATGAGATGGTCCTTTCATGGAAAATTTAAAGTTCCTGGAAATACAAAAACAGCGTGAACAAGATATGTTCCTTACTGCCGGTGAAAGCGAGTTGACATGTTTCTCATGGGGTTGCACATGTTTCTCAATCATCTCTCATCGAGTTTCTCATGACAATCAAGTCAACATAATTTATTGCCTTTTCATTGAAGGAGACTTTATTTTTAACACTTCAGGTGTAGACCAGGTGTTCCAAATGCGTCTTGAAAATTGCTGATTTTTGGAACTTTTATGAGGGACACAATCTGTCGGAAAAACAAAAAGACACGGGCTGACAAGAGTTTCTTTAAAAAAACTATAGCACGCATTCCCTCCGTAACAGCGTATTTGCAAGGAGCTCTATCAAACTGCTAGTTTCCCTTGTTCCGAGACTAGCAAAGATTATGCTGATGATGAGATGCAAAAAATAGATGGATGAACGATGTTCCAAAAATTTTATGTTTGAATGTACGGGTTGAAAATTAGGTCCACAAATGACAAAATAATCCAAGTGTACATCATTATTTCAATTCTAATTGGTTCATGAGTAGGGCCTTTACTTGAGTGGCTATTTTGAATTGATTACATTAAGACATCAATTTTCTAGCATCAGGAAGCAGAAACATTCTTAGGGGCAAACTTCTACATGCTTTCGTTAAGATAATGCAGCTACTCAAGACTCAACCATCTTACAGCCACAAAACGTTTTCTGATTGGCCAATTGCTTATCTGCATTAAAGCATCCAAGGGCTTGCTCTTCTTTTCAGATACTTTCATAAGTGTAGGTGAAAGGTGAGAGTTATTTTAATATTAGGCCTAGTTAGGTTAATACTTAGATTTAAGGGAAATTAATTTCTTGACCAACTTGTAATTAGAGCTGATTTGCCAAATCTTTCAGAAGTAGTTTGAAGCAGAACTGGGATTAATCTCTGAATTTAAAAGCAAAAAAAGTAAAGATAAAAGCCAGAGGAGCTGCGGTTTATCACAGATATGGATTTTTTGACAGAGGAACCTTAAAATTCAGCATTCATTTCCTAACGACTGGCTTCAGTTCCCTCTTAAAGAACACTTCCCTTGATACAGACAAGGCAGCAAAGACTTGCAGCGAAGTAGGAATCACTACAAATATTTGATAAACAAAATGCCTGACTGTATTTTATGGTATCTAAAACTTACTGAAGTTTCCGTAGCATGATTTGATAGAATTTTATCTTATATCGAACACAAATTTTAGTAGAAAATAGATGTGATGTCAATCAATAACCTCACTTCATATGAACAGTATGTAAAGTGTTCATTTGATTGAAAAACACACTGTTTGAAAAAAGCTTCAGCAAGAGGAAAGAATTAAGAATAAAGCAGAAAAATAGACAGCACATCCGAGAGGCAACTGTACCTGAATTTATAGGTGAAAATTAATTTTTGTCCTTAAGACTGAAAATAAATGCATATAAACATGGGCTTCAGCCTTCCGCCCATCTCCTCCAAACCTACTAAAACCATCAAAGTGTTCCTGCATAATATTACATCTGTTATTAACCCTTCTAATTCAATTATCGCTAGCTGCAAAGACACGATTTTGTATAATCTAATTACTCATGGAGAAGTGTAAGGTGATGCTAACTAGCAACTAGGATGAAATTACATAGACCCGCTAAACATTGTCTAATCTTGCGCTTGTTCTCTTCTCAAGCAGTATCAAGACCGTCATACCAGCTTATGGAACTTAAAAGTCTATAAAGTACACACAAAATCCACCGTGGAGAGAGATGGGAATAGAGGGGAAAACCAGATCCTAACTGTAAATAAAATAGCAAAAATTCACTGGGAGAAAATTGGAAAGATGATTGGGGGTGTAAAACAAATTTTAAAATGAAAAATCGTAAAAATATAAAAAAGAAAGGGGAAAAAATGATGATTTTCAACTCATCCACCCAGGAATATACCTTCACCTCTACAAGCTACTAGAAGAGTCTTCAACAGTCAGGTTAACAATGAAATCAGAATCGTTCATCATTTTTGTTGTGGTTCTGTTGTGGTGCTGGTGTCTTCATCTTCGTCGGAGTAATTGGTGTGCTGTTCTCCGGGTTTCAGGAGCCTTCCGACGTACTCGTACTTTTCTGTGAAATATAAAAGAAAAAATTATAAAAAAGTGAATGAGCTGTGGTGGTGAGCTCGCGGCTCAGGTAACCACTACTGTAGCGAGCTACAGCCAATAAGCTGCACTGGTTGGCGAAGTAGGTGGCTTCTGGCCACAGAATTACATCTGCGGTGGTAATGTGAATTCGTGACATCAAGAAGCACTCAAGTGCTTCTTAATGAGAGCCCCGGCAAGCAGGGCGGTAAAAGGTGAGGAAGGCTCAACCTTACTTGGCCCGCTTGCTGTTTTGTCGTCCATCTCTTTTGTACTCATTAATCACATGAGGCATTCTGCAGCTCGTCGAAGGGACGCCTACCGCGCACACAGTCGCAGAAATACAGGTTCTGGCCCGTATTATATCCATGGTAGTAGTGCGAATGCACCGCAAATGAAGGCAAATCTGAATATTTTTCATGTCTTATACTACTGGCGAGATGAATGTAATGATGAATTCTTGGGAATGTAAGTAATATGCTCGCATCATTAAATGCAGAGATCAAGCGCGCAACTATTCTAAATCTGGGGTAGATATGTGGTATCAATCGGAAATGAAGGCAAATCTAGGCTTTTTTTGTGTCTCAAATTGCTGACTCTAATAAATGTAGGCATAATGCTCGCATCGTGAATCAGGAAATCAAGCGCCCTACTACTCGACTTTCATCAAGCTAAGGGTGCAGTGCCAAATAATATCGCAGAGGTTGAAAGGTTCTTTGCTAGCACAAAGTCCTTGTAAAAAAAAAAAAAAAAAAAAAAAAAAAAAAAAAAAAAAAAAAAAAAGGTGTGGATTGAAACTCTGGAAGTTTTACTCAAAAATAAAAATTTGAATACAACATACCATTGAACTGAACCTCCCATTCTTTTATTGAGTTCATTTCGTCACTGGATAAATCACTCAAATCATCATAGACATCTTTCACCACCATTGAGAACGTTCCAAGACTTCTGGATGCATCTCTTCCACCCAAAACAGCATATGGTCCTCCTGGAAACAAATGACATATCTTATGTGTAGTATTTAGGATGGATTAGAATTTAAAAATGACATACCATGGAACAAAAACTCCCTTCAATTGAATTTAAGAGGCGCGATTTTCTTTTGGTCTTCTGCAGTGAACTCTCCAGTTAGCTGCGTAAGACCATAAAAAATCCTTCAATTTATTCTGCCTTCGGAAGGAGAGTGCTAAAAGAGGGTCACCCCCTACGTTGACATAAACTCTTCCTTGTGAAATTTCTAAGCGTCAAAACGTTTGTACTCAGAGGGCTATGTCAGTCAGAATATTGGACACGATAAAACTGGAAAAACATCCCGTCCTCAAAATGCGTATCCTCCAAAAATCGCATACAAATATGTCAGATGATATAATCTCTTGGTAAAAAGTAGAATAGGTATCCGAAAAAATTATGAAACGCGATAATGAGGATGGATGTTCTACCTGTATAACTACCGATTTGCAAATTGATGGACCTATACTTGGACCATGCTCTACCTCCAAACATTCAATTTTTCATCACCTCCCCCCCCCCTCAATAGATTCAAATTGTTGTCAGGGAAATTCATTTTAATTTTTACTCACGAACAAAATGCATATCAAGATTCAATCTAAAGATAAAAAAATTATCATAGATCATCTATTTTTTCCAATATGACAGACAAAATTTTGTCTCTTGATAGGTTCATCAAAATAGCAACTTGACGCTTCAAAGTTTTCAATTGGAAAAATAATTGTGCCCCTACTGATATTGTCTACAACAGACTCACTCCCAATTTTCATGGTACGTAAAAACAATCAACAGAAAAATTAAAATAGAAAAAAAGGCCCATAAATTTTCAGCCTCGCGACTCTATCTAAACGTCACGTGCATCCGGCGGAGAGGTCCAGAACTCCAGAACTCCAGACTCCCGAGTATTGGAAACGCCTAAAGGTATGCAACAATACCAGCACGATGGATATGCAGTGATGCATAACTGCGTTCTTGTGGGCGTTTTACAATCATTCGACGTCGCCTCAGGATTTCACGCGAGGCGAGACGAGAGACAATAAAAGACCTAGAGCCGAATGGGGGGAAAAAATCTATCAACTATTTCCGTTTAAAATTAGAAGGTCAGGCGAGGAATTGACGGCATAAAATCACGGTTAAAGAGTGAATACGTTAAAGTCGACGTAGGCTTTGCTAAGAGATCGCATGGGTAACGGACCTTACATTATCTTCCATGAGACTTTTTTTTGCAGACTTGATTAGTAGGTCAATGTCTTCATAATTCATCCTGATACACTTATGCATCAATATTTGAAGCTAACTTCTATGTCGATGTTCTTTGGCTGTGACCATAAATACCATTGAATTTTGTGACCACCTTTCCACTTTGAGAATCTCAATACGTTTAAAGAAATAAAATAAGTTAGCCAAACTAACTGACTAAAACTCATTCCTTTCCTCGTGCTATTCGTTTATTTGGGTGAGAAATAATTTTGGCGATTAGATCATCACATTAACATACAAACGGCACGTGATGGAATATGACCTATTTTTGGCTAACGTCAAAAGCGAAAAACTTGCCATCTGCTCTCTGCACGGATGGGGCTTTCATATCGATGGTTTGAGACTTCAAAGTAAACTAACCAACGCGTTTTTTCAACTTTTCGTGAATTTTCTCACTTATTCAAAAATATTCACAGAAAACATCGAGGAAACATTTGGACCGCATTTTGCAATGAGAAACTATAATCCATAAAAACACATATGTTCTGAGGGAAACTGATGGTACATGTATAGTTTTTTAACTGCGCCAGAAATTACAGTTCCTACATGTAAAATGTGATCCATTTCAGGTTCGTTTTATTTTTTTAAAAAATAGACACATGGAGATGTTTAAATGTTGTGATGGAAATAAACGCACGTTTTGACTTTCGCTATAGGTTCGCTTCTCGATTCATTTGATTTCAATAAAATTGAAATTTTTTTGAATTTGATTTTCTTCTCGAATAAGCTTAGTCTCTTAAATCTCTTTGTGGAGAAGTGTTGTGTTGCAGTCATAGACCCTTGTTGTGGAGGTATACGAGTTGTTAATAAAATATTGCTGAATCTAGAATGTTGAGTCTGTTTTTTACCATCCTTTTTTGGTTTCAATTTTTTTTTTTTAAGCAAAAGTGACTAAAATTTTTCAATTTTTTACAATGATGTACCTATGCAATGTTTGTCCAAAATTTGTCTGAATTTTGCACGAGATCAGAAGAAAAATCAGAGAAATCTTCAGTTAGAAATGCCCAAATTTTCCTTGTAAAAATACAATATGCGAGGGGAAATTCGACAACATTGAAATTTAGTTACGTTTTTTCGTAGGGGAGACAACGAATTGAAACATTTTATCACCATGACGTCATTCCATCCCGCTTTAAGCAAACATTAAAAGGACGTATTTCTATCAAACAGAACTATGTACATTATGACGTGAACCCTGTTGTGCATGTATTCCTATGGGTCTCAGGGCTCATGTCTTAATGCACATAGTTCCGTTTAGCAGAAATACGTCCAAGAGATGACAGGCTCTTCGCGCGAAAATTTTCAAACTCTTTCTGGGTCGACAGAAAGAGACCGCGGGTTCTGATTCTGCTTTTTCCTGACTCCAGACAATGATAAGGTAAACGATAGACGACCGGCCTTTTGAGTACGCGACGAGAAAAAAAGTAATGTTTTGATTTGAACTCGATGTAACTGAACGTAATTCGATTGAGATAAAAATCGGTCATAGTTCAGAAGTAGTATTTTATCACGGGGAAGTGCGATTCATTGGAATCAAAACATTTGTGAGTGGTCGATGCGTCGCACATTGGATCGAGTCAATCAGAAAGGTCGGACATGAAATTCTTGACAAAAACTGCCAATTTTGATGTCTGAATCGTCACATTCTAAGTTTTAAGGGATGATTCTAAAAGAAAATCTCACGAGGAAACCGCAGGGACCACTTTTATAACCTCAACATTTTGTATGAACGTGGTTATAAGCTTCTAAAATGTCAAAATTTTGTCCGACCTCTCCCATTGGCTCGATCCTCTGTGCGCCGGCAACCCTGAAAGTGACGCAAATCGCACATTTCGTCGTCACCCGGACGAAAGAACGTAACTCCATTCCAAGGTTGCAAAATTGACTCAAACAATTCAATATTTAACAAGAATAGACTTGTGCAATTTTTGTCGAAAATTGGTCTGATTTTCGCATAAGATCAGAAGAATAACCAGGGAATTTTTCGGTCAGAAATGCCAAAAATTCTCCTGGGAAAAATGCAATCTGCGCAAGGAAATTTGGCAACATTGAAATGCAGTTACGTTTCTTCGTGCGGAAAACGACGATTTTGCCGTAAAATCGAGTAGAGAATATGTTATTTTACCAGCCATAAAATCGCTCTCTTTCCGTGATGGGAATCAGTGGTTCGGCTACTACAAACCCTAGTTCGCAGCGAACGGTAGGCGTTTTGAAACTTTTCCCATCCCTTGTAATAACTTCTTGAAAAAAAATAAATTCATAAATTTTGAAAATACTTTTTGGTTTCCGATTCATTTTCAACCGATCTCTCTCCCTGTGTCTTCACAGACGAGTGATTTGTGATTTCGACCAATTTTTCAAAGATAAAAAAGGAGTCTTGAAACAGGGTGTCTACTAAAACAGGCTGGCCAGAAATCAGTACTTTTTCATTACGTTCCCAAGAAATTCAGTGCCACCTCAACAGAAAAACTCAGTACTTTTTCATTACGTTCCCAAGAAATTCAGTGCCACCTCAACAGAAAATTTCAGTACTTTTTCAGTACCTGTACTTGGCAAAATTCGAAAAATTCTGAAATTTGAATCTCTCGCTCAAATTGCGACAAAAATGACAAAAAAATGAAAAAATTCCGGGCCTTCTTGCGGAAATTCCACACTTTTTTAGTACTACCGGACCGCCTTTAAAAAATCAGTGCTATTTCCGGACTTAGCGAAATTCCGAACTTGTAGACACGGTGGCAAAATTTTATGCAAAATGAAATCTTGAAATTTCACGTGACATATTTCATGAAATTTCAGACATTTATGAAAGCTATTGAAAAACACCGGTTCCTTTTCATGTTTCGCAAAATGTAAAAATTGTGACTATCTTCTATTGCTGTGTGTTTGAGTACGAGTTGTATACTCTGGCCCCAGAAAAATATGAAATATTTCACAGCCTCCTGAAATTTCACTGGAATTTCTAATCTTTAGCAGGGTGGCAAAATTTTCATGAAAAATATAATTTTGAAATTTCACGTGAAATATT
The DNA here is from genome assembly GCF_001854935.1 of Bemisia tabaci. Classification (NCBI taxonomy): domain Eukaryota; kingdom Metazoa; phylum Arthropoda; class Insecta; order Hemiptera; family Aleyrodidae; genus Bemisia; species Bemisia tabaci. The sequence goes on along the minus strand of NW_017547262.1, from coordinate 397,391 downwards.
TCATGAAATTTTAGACATTTATGAAAGATCTCGAAAAATACCGGTCCCTGTACAAGTTTCGCAGAACGTAAAAATTGTGACTTTTTTTTCCAATTTTGTGTGTTTGAGTGCGGGTTGCATACTCTAGCCCCTGAAAAATATGAAATATTTCACAGCCTCGTGAAATTTCACTGAAATTTCCAATCTTTCATTTCTTTCTTACGTTTCATGCCACCCTGCTGCTTGGGCTAGTACATACGACATTTTCTGACGCTTAGGAAATGATTTCCAAAGACGGAACTCATACGGCTCGAGTTCAAGGTCAAGCTGATGATCGGACCGCAAGGTGTAATCGGTATTCACTCTTGGGTTATTTAACATGCCTCTCTGTTCTGCCAGGATCATCCATGACACAGAATGATCGAACACCGACCAGCGTATCAATCTACCGAGTCGCCTCAAAGGCATTTACATAAGTTCCTTGGTTTTCTCTGCTTCTGAGTTCACGAAAACCAGTAACGTTGCCAGGAGCGTGGAGCAAAGAAGCACATCCTTGCACTGTCACCCGTAACATAAAACTCAGCGGTAAATCAGAAAAATAGGAAACATTTTGAACAGTGGCGTGGCGTGCTTTGCGATATCGTTACCTTCAGAGTACCTATATCGTCACCTTCCAGGCAAAGTATCACAAGCGCCATGCGACGTTTAAAAATTTCCGCCGCCATTTTATTTTTTTACGGAGAAATTGTTCAACGAAGCTGTCCGAAAATTTCACTGAATTTTCTTTGTGCTGCCGATAAAATTTAGTGAAATTTCCAAACAGATTCAACTAACAATTTCTCAGTAAAGAAATAAAATGGCGGCTGAAATTTTTAAACGTCGCATGGCGCTTGTGATACTTTGCCTGGAAGGTGACGATATATTGAGAGAGTATGGCCACTGGTGTTATCACCTCTGATTGGCTCAGCCATCTTAGGCTGAATGGAGCCCTTAGGACCCAAAAATGGCGGACGCCATAAATTAATGTAATTCAAAATGACTCAAAATGTAGTTTTCTTTGCTTATCGTAACGAGAAATTTACCCAAATGCACTATTGGAACTTCTTTACATATTTTTAAGGCTAATCGTGTGCAATTTTTGAGAAAAATCATCTTAGATGTAGTAAGGTTGGCAGCAAGTGCGGTTGGTGATAACCGTCAAAAGTTGGCAATGACCCCCCTCCCATCAACAAAAACCAAAACAAAGCACCGCCATTTTTGGGTCCTAAGCCTCTCCATGGGGCCCAGTGGCCATACTCTCTCAATATAGGTACTCTAGTCACCTTCCGGCCAAAGTATCACAAGCGTCATGCGACGTTTATACATTTCCACCGTCATTTTATTTTTTTACAGAGAAATTGTCGGTTGAATCCGTCCAAAAATTTCACTGAATTTTCTTTGTGCTGCCAATAAAATTCAGTGAAATTTCCGAACTAATTCAACCAACAATTTTTCTGTAAAAAAATCAAGTGGTGGCGGAAATTTTCAAACGTCCTATGGCGCTTATGATACTTTGGCCGGAAGGTGATGATATATCGATTGAAAATACCCCTTTTAGGATCTACTATAAAACACGCTTTCAAGGACAGATTTAAACAAAAAATAAAAACTGATTATTAGGATCATATTCTTTGGAAAAATTCTCGCTACAAAAAGTGAAAAACACAAAACCGAGAGGCGGAGAAAGAGAGGATATCTAATTGAGGTAATTAATTTTCAACCTTCTTTTTTCAAGCATTTTCAGTGTAAGGAAATTTAAAAACAAAAATAAACCTGTCAAAAAGTCCCCATTTTTTTGGAAACGCAGAGTTTTCGCTTCGGCAATGCAGCATTGCAAATTTTCCATTTTTTTCCATTCAGAATGCTGATATTTTCAAGATGTTCGGTTGAAGATAAATTTAAATTAATCTTCTTTTTTAATTCTCTGGGGGTCCAATTTAATCGGTTGATGTTACTCGGGGGTTAAAGACATCCTACTTCAGCCTAAAATACTGATCCTTGAACTACCTGCATCTCGATTTGGGACACCCTGTGAAATTTTCTTATGCTCATGGTCATTCATTCATGAAAGCTACGCGTTGGAACTTCTCGGAAAGAAAGAGAGAGATGGGTGGAGAAACGTAATTTATAATTTTCGGACAAAAAGGCATAACTACTTTTTCAGTTGAACCCCATTGTTCAACAAAAAATCCATGCTCTCCAAGGCTCACATAGGCTCTTGTATCGGAAAAACGAGGATTTATATAAGGCGGTGACGTTTTAGCGAGGATTCACGGGCGGGCTGAATATTGACAATCGACAGTTAGTTGCTTTCGAAGATAATGCACGATTAGTAACTCAAGTGGTACTGCAGTGCCATATAAGAATGAACGCCGTATGAGTTTTCAGACGCGGCCATATTTCCGGAGACAGAATTAAACTCCTAAGGAAATAAGTGCATATTTTTCTTAAAATTTTTTAGTAATCGCCATTGAATCTAAAATGATCGACGTCGCGTAAACCAGACCTATTTACATTGATATTTTAGAAAAAATGATCTATGCGCGATTGGACGAGTTATTTGAAGAAGAGCGTAGCCGACAAATTTTAAAAAAATTTAGTTTTCGACAAAATACTTCTCTTCGATGTGTGGAGACACATCGTATTGCCGGTCAATTTATCGGTTCCCGGATGAAGGAACGTAACTTCGTACAAAGTTACAAAATCGACACAAACAATTCAATTTTTTTCCAATAATAGACCTGCGCAATTATCATTGGAAATTTGTATAATTTTTGTACGAGCTCAGCAGGGTCGGATTAAGGGGGTGGCCACATGGATCACGGTCTATGCCGGCAAATCTATAGGAGACGGCAAATTTCGCGATTTTTTTAAATGTAAGTATAAAAAAAAAAAACGGATTCAGAAAAAAAAATACAAACAAAATAGTCTCTCATTTCCTGAGAGTATAGTAATTTCCAATTTTGTCGTCTTTCGGTGATACAAGAGACAACACCTTTAATTAGTCGAGTTAAGAGAGAAACCAAACGCACACTTTGACCTTGAGCGGAGCCGCGCAGAGAGCAATCATGACGAGGACGTGAGATGAAAAGGAGAAGCCCTCGGTGCCTCGGTGTGGCGGTCGGCATGTAACACATATTAGCGCCTACAAGACTGCATGAATACTTCACGCATTGCGTCAAATACAGAGCGGTCATTGTGGTCAGCGTGAAACGGATAGCGCCTACAAGAATTCATGAATACTTCACGCATTGCGTCAAACACAGTGCGTTCAGCAGCGGTCGGCGTGAAGCTCATAGCGTCTACAAGACTGTCTGAATACTTCACGCATTGCGCCAAATACAGAGCGGTCATTGTGGTCAGCGTGAAACGGATAGCGCCTACAAGAATTCATGAATACTTCACGCATTGCGTCAAACACAGTGCGTTCAGCAGCGGTCGGCGTGAAGCTCATAGCGTCTACAAGACTGTCTGAATACTTCACGCATTGCGCCAAACTCGGTGCGGTCTGCGTGGCGCGGCGGCGGAAGTTAAAATTATATAATCATTTTCGTTCATTTCTTATGAAAGGAAGGCCTTGTCCACACAGAGATAGTTTTACGGAACTTAACTTTCGCGCCAAGTTCCGTCAACTTTTGCTAGTGTAGTGTTGACAGGGCTCTCGCAAAAAATGTGTCCAACACGAGTAAACGCGTCTTATGCACCCCTCCTCCGCTGGCACGTTCATTTGATGGCTTTTATTGATGTTTCAAAACGAATGAGAAGAGGGCGGAAAAATACAGGCGGCCCATGGGCGGCAAGTAAATAAATCCGGCCCTGGAGCTCAGTAGAAAAATCATGATAATTTTCAGTTCGAAATTCCCATGATTCTCCTGGTAAAAAAAAAAACAATTTACACGAGGAAATTTGGAAATAGTGAAATTTAGTTACGTTCCTCCGTGAGGGAAACGACGAATTCTACCAAAATTGCAATTTGAACGTATTTTTTCAGTAGAGATAGGACGAAATTTCCGAGCCTCCTTTCCCAGCAAAGGGTGCTTCCTCATGATGAAGAACAGTAAATAAGGTCACAAACTGTGATTTTTAATACTTTCACCCAACACGCGTGTTACTACTCGGATTCCCTCCCGACATGGTTGCCACAGAATTTGGAAAATGAAATTCCCTGATTTCCCTGACACATTTTGGTGAAATTCCCTGACAATTGGAGAAATGGCAAACGGTTAAGAAGACATATTTGAAAATCGTTTTCAGGCAAAATTTGTAGCTCGAAACCTCAAACCCATTTCAGAAAGCAAATGAAGGAGATTTAACAAATTTTCCCTGACATTTTCATCATTTTCCCTGACATTTTCATCATTTTCCCTGACATTTCCCGGTTTTCCCTGACTTTTTAAAATTCCCTGACATTTCCCGGTTTCCCCTGACTGTGGCAAACCTGTCCAACAATTAACAGATGTTCCCTGACATTTTCGTCATTTTCCGTGACATTCCTCGGTTTTCTCGGACTTTTCAAAATTCCCTGACATTTCCCAGTTTTCCCTGATATTTCCCGGTTTTCCCTGACTGTGACAACCCTGTCCCGACAGAGCGGTACGTACTTCATGCTGTGACTGGTTTACTAAACGAGATCCAAGATCAGAAAATGTCAAGGAAAGTTAAAAATAACTTTCCTCAAAAATGCATATTTTATCCGGAGGAAATTTGGCAACATAGGATATTCATAGGGCGTTTTTTTACGCGGCAGTACAGAGATACGCTCGAGTGCTCTTGTTCGTTGTTCGATTGGAACATATTTCGTTGGCGTAATACAAGAGCTTGTTGTCATACATATATTTTTACTCGCTGAATCATACTCGAACAGCTTGGAGGTGGATCCACTTCTATACCAGTGGCTGGGATTTTGGTTGCCGGTCTCCGAATCGATCGATTTATAGTTAAAATCGGGATCAATTTTTGCTATTTCCTAGAAATGGGCCACTTGGCAGAATACAAAATTAAGCAACACAATGCTTATCTCCGTATTCAAATTTAACGTCCAGCACGATGAACGTTTAAAAACTTTCAAAATTGAACTCGGTCTTAAAACAGGGTTGCCACAGAATTTGGAAAATGAAATTCCCTGATTTCCCTGACACATTTTGGGGAAATTCCCTGACAATTGAGGAAATGGCAGGTGGTTCAGAAACATAATAGAAAATAGTTTACAGGCGAAATTTGTTGTTCGAAACCTCATATCCATTCTAGAAGGCAAATAAAAGTGATTTAACAAGTTTCCCCTGATATTTTCGTCATTTTCTCAGACATTTCCCGGTTTTCTCAGACTTTTTGAACTTCCCTGACATTTCCCGGTTTTCACTGACACATTTTGGGGAAATTCCCTGACAATTGAAGATATGACAGGCGGTTAAGAAGACATAATTGAACATAGTTTTTAGGCAACATTTGTTGTTCGAAACCTCCAACCCGTTCTATAAAGCAAATAAAAGTGATTCAACAATTTTTCCCTGACATTTTCGTCATTTTCCCTGAATTTTTAAAATTCCCTGACATTTCCCTGTTTTCTCGGTATTCCCTGACTGTGGCAACCCATTTAAGAAAATGGCGAAGATTTTGATGCGTTCAACGTGTTCCGGGTGACATTTTGATTTGAAATATGCCAAGAAGGCGATAAAGTCTTATCCTGTATCGTATTCCATTGTGCGTCGATAAGACTTTTCCTCCCACACAATGATGAAGTGAAAAGCGAAGTCGAAAATTAATAGAAACAGGGCGAGGGTCGACCCTACAGGGGAGGGGGCGGGGGTGTCGCTGGTGGGTGGTGCTCGTGGGCGCAAGTTTTCGTGGAACGCGAAGTTGACTGTCGTGGTAACCTTTCGCTCAGAGCTTTTTTACGCGTTGGATAAACTTAATGAAAATTTTCGAAGACTCCATGAAAGAAATGGACGTATTTCTATCAAACGGAACTATGTGCATTAAGACATTAGCCCCGATACCCATGAGAATATATGCATTACAGGCCTCACGTCACAATGCACATAGTTCCGTTTGGTCCAATCGTCCAAATGAAAACACATAAGGGTCGTATTCAGTCGTTTCTTATAGACAGCTCATTTTCTTAGGAAGCCCCATATGGTTCACATTGTGGTTAGGGGAGGTTTTAGGAGATCCTTGAAATTGCATCATGACAGGGACAATAAATTTTAACTTTGGAGAGAGATCCTTGTAAGGGACTACATTTTTTTGCCTCTACATTCCAGTTTTAGAAATTCCATGGTAGGTCTGTACGTACTATGAAACTTTTCAAGATCATGGAATTCTTTCTTCCTTAAATTAAATTTTTTGCAGAGGCAAATCACAGTAATTACTAGCAATCAATGGTCTTTTTCCAGAGTTTTGATGTGGAATTCTACTGGAAATTCTTAAAAATATTCCTTTTTATGATGCTATTTTGAGAGCTTTCCTTTATCCTAATATAAACCATGTGTGGAGCCTTCCTACGAAAAAAAGCTGTTTAAATAATGTCTACTCTATGAATACGGCCCTGAGAGCCTCCTTCTCTGATCTGAATTGGAAAAAATCGATCACTTGACTAAATCAGAAAAAAATAAATTACTTTCCAAATGAACAGGGAGAGCAACTAAAATCCTTAAGAATGTTTGAGTAATACGACGGAAATTAAATTATTTTCAGATTAGTCCTGACCAGCACGAGGGAAATGATCCATACTACCAAAAATTGAACGACTTGTATTTGAATTTTTGTTGCCTACGCGAAATTGAAGGCGAATTTCTAATGAAAAATATCTACCATTATACCACTAGGTTGACAACTTGTATATCGGTGCGATCAAAGTTTATGAAGCTATTTACTTGTCCGTTTTTCGAATATCTATTCGTGCTCCCCGGTAGGATGGTTGCCTAAGCGGCGAAATTGAAGGCGAACCTCCAGCGGGCTGATTATTGAAATTGATAGACGAAGCGATAGACAACGAAGACATAGGGCTTTTTAAACGATCCTATCGGTTGAAATGGGTGGTTCCAATAGATTAAGGGAGAAAATGATGGACTAACTATCGGGTCCCTCATGGGTTGCCGTTAGTTAGTCTATTATGGACCTTGTTTGTCCATTACAACCACCCGCTTCCACCAATAGGATCCCTCCATATCTCTTTCGTCTTCTTAGTCTATAGCTTTGTCTATCAATTTCAATAATCGGCCTATAGTGGACGTTACCTGTCAAAGTGTTCGCGCATGGTCTAATGGATCAGCAAAGTTTGCGCAGCAAAACAGAAGGCAAACTTCAGGGGGACTGTATCTGGAGAATACGGACTCAATCGACATGAATCGATCGAAAAATGAAGCGAGAACCAATCGACCTGATTCAACCGCCAAAGTTCGATTGATTCTCGGGTGCGTCGATCAATTCACCAACTTGACGATCGATCCACAGGTCTGTCGATAGAGTTATACGGAGTGGTCGATCGATTCACGGGACTTGAAGATCGATTCACAGAATTTGTCGATCAATTCACGGGATTTGAGGATCGATTCACGGAATTTGACGACCGATTCGCGGATTTGACGACCGATTCACGGATTTGACGATCGATTCACGGGTCTGTCGATGGGTTCACGTCGGCAGATTCACGTTTTTATTTTTCGTTCAATTCATGTTGATCGAATCCATACCCTCCTAGGAAAACCGGTGTCGATTCGATCAAAAAATAAAAACGAGAACCGATCGACAGTGCTATGAATTGAGTTGTGAATTTTGTCGATCGGTGCATCCGATGGAACTGCAAGGAGGAAAACCTAACGAAGGAGATGCAAATTGCAAGAGAGGATTGGCGGCTCGTGCCGCGTGTCGATACCGTCTCGACGCTGTCAAACCTCAAACATCACCGCGAGAATCGCTGGACATAACACGGCGCACAGTGGATCGAGTCCATCAGAGAGGTCGGACAATAAATTTGCCACTGAAACTGCAAGTTTTGATGTATATTTCGTCAAATTTTAAATTTCAAGGGGTGCTTTGGTGCCGTGCTAAGGAAAAACGCCGTAAGAGCCTTTAAGCGTTCCCAAATTTCCCCTGAAAAATCACTAATTTTGGGGGAAACTGTTGAATATTCGTCTACCAATTTTTCAGATAATTTTGTTTGTAATAGGATCTAAAACTTCTGAGAATTTCAAGGAAAAATAGTCATAATTTTCCTCCAAAATAAACATTTTATCGAAGGGAATTCGGCAACTCTCGAATGTTCAAACGACATTCTTCCGTAGCACGGCCTAATGAGAAGAAAATTGCACGAGAAAATCAATGGAACCACTTCTAGAGCCTCAAATTTTCTTTATAAACGGAGTTATAAGGCCTTGTCCACACGAACGCGGTTCGAGGAACTTATTCGACGAACTGCTCAGTTCCCGGAACTTAGTCCTTAAAACGAGGCAGATTATTACGGCCGCCAAAGTAACAAAAGTAAATGTCACAAGACATGTAAAGGACGTAAAAAACAAACAAAAAAAACAAATTCACATCAAAAGAAACATATATAGAAGCTCGGAGTTCGGGGGAAGTTCCGGGTTTTGGAGGAATAAGTTTTTAGCTCAGCTAAAACTTGGTCCGGGAACAAGTTTCTCGGAATAAGTTCCGCGAACCGCGCTCGTGTGGACAACCCCTTAGCTTTTAAAGTTCCAAATGTTGTCCGACCTCTCCTATTGATTCGATCACTGTGCGGCGGACTTGTTGAGCACTTACATTACAACAACCATGTGATTATCCCCCGTTCGGTTCGGCGGCATGCGGCATCCGAGCAGCAGCAGCGATAAATCGATCGATCCGCCATTTAAACCTACGAAAAAGGATCGATAAACGGAGTGTTCGCAACGAACACCATAATAATCGATTCTATACCATAGCTGTAAATGAGGGAATATCGATAATCGCATTCGAGGTCTGTCGGGCAGTTCGCCTTCTCGCTTCTCTTGTTTGAGTTCGCCTCCTTCCGAGAGGAATAATGAGCTTGAATTGAAATATAACTGCGGATTACCCGACCCACGGCAGCGACCGGGGGGAGGGGGGAGGGGGGGGGAGAGAGGAGGAAAAAGGCGGCCTTGACGCCACCGAGAGCGCTGTTCTGTCCAGCCGTGTTGAGGAAAAACGCCGTAAGAACCTTCAGGCGCTGCCAAATTTCCTTCGATAAAATACGAATTTGCCGGGGGAGTTGTTGATATTTTTCTTCCAATTTTCCAGACGATAGTTTGGGGACTTTGATCTATAATATCTGAAAATTTCATGGGGAACTATTCGTAGCTTTCTTCAAAAATAAATATTTTATCGGAGGAAATTTGGCAACCCTCGAATGTCCATACAGCGTTTTTTTTTTGACACGGCAGTGTTCTATCGTGCCAAGGAAGAACGCCGTATGAACCTTCAGGCGTTGCCAAATGCCCTTAGATAAAACACGAATTTCCTGGTTAACTATCGCATATTTTCCTTCCGATTTTTCGGATAATTTTGTTGGCAACTCCACCTGTAGTTCCTGAAAATTTCAAGGAAAAATACTCGTGACTTTCTTCAAAAATGAAAATTTTATCGGAGGAAATTTGGCAACGCTCGAGTGATCGTACAGCGTTTTTCCTTACCTGCGGTGTTGGTCGTCGCGCTAAGCTTGCCGGCGACTCGGGCAATAAAAGTGTAGCGTGATGTTTTAATTTTTTCGGCTGCTTCTTTTAATCTTGCGCGAGGAATTCTGGACTGGGAGTGCACGGGTGCATGACGTCTGGCGCGAGGTTGCCGCCGGTCGAATGGAGATGTTGCATGTGTGAGGAATTTGAGATTTGACTGCTGATTCTCATGTAAAAGTTCGCGAGAAACACGATATGGCCACTGGTTCTCTCTGAAATCAACCCCCAAGCTCAAAAAAAGCTCTCAAGTTGAGGCCAAAATGGAGGGGATATCCCACGCTACCCTGAGAGCCCACGTGCACGTCTACATCAAGACAAACTCTCCATGCAAAGATAAGGAGCAAATGCATTGACAGGGTTGCCGTGTTTTCAGTTTTAGAGTTCCCAAATAAAGGGGCAGCCCTGTCAATGTATTTGCTCCCTATCTTTGCATGGAGAGTTTGTCTTGATGTAGAGGTGGACTCTCAGGATAGCGTGGGATATCCCTTCCATTTTGGCCTCAACTTAAGAGCTTTTTTTGAGCTTGGGAGTTGATTTCAGAGAAAACCAGTGGCACCGTCGGGTTTCTCGCGAACTTTTACGTAATAATCATTAATCAAATCGCAAATTCCTCACACATGCAACATCTCCATTCTGTGACTGGCGTAACTGGCCAACTGAAGGTATTCTGCCACCTCGGATCCTTGTAGTAAAGCCAGCCGCCGCGGGTGAAGCAGTGAGTGCCTGGAGATTCAAAACGCCTTCATTTGCGAGGGTATGCAACACAGACATCCATAGAGCACGAATAGTTGCATCCAGACGTTAAAATGTCGCTTCTCGCTTCATCTAGAACTGGACGCATTTCTGTCACATGGAACTATGTGCATTATGACTTGAGCCCTCTTATGCATATATTCTTATGGATCTCCGGGCTCATGTCTTAATGCACATAGTTCCTTATGGCGGAATACGACCAACTAATAGTTTAGCTTGAACGAAAGACATAGTCCATCGACACTTTCTGGACTTCAGTATTTTTTCATTATAATCAAAGCAAGGGCCTCACTTAAATTTTTAAATACTTTCTGGACTTTAGTATTTTTTCATTATAATAAAAGCAAGGGCCTCACTTAAATTTTTGAACTTGAGGTAATTTTGTTATTCCCTTGCGTCCTTCAATTCCTGCGTAATATTTTGGACTCGGTAGTTCGTCGTGTTTGGAGATGAGTTGGAGAGGTAAAGTTGGTCAAGAGCCTGATTAGATACCGTCGTTAAACATATGTAGTAAAATGATTCAATTTCTCATTGTTGAACAAACGCTCTACACCCGTTGCCTTCGCAAAATTAGACGTATTTCTGCAAAACGGAACTATGTGCTTTAAGACATGAGCTTTGTTATGCATATCGACGGTGAAAGTCGGCAATCACATAACTCGTTTGCGGTGTCTGAAAATCTCCGCCTCTACGTCATTTTTTTAAAGGAGAGCAAATTGACATTATTTCTTGAAGTTTTTGCAGAATTTTCTTCGCATTGAGAAGAAAAATCATAACAGTTTTAAAGAATTGCCGTTGAGTAGTTTTCCATTTAAAAAATAAACTATGACAGGAAGTCTGCGACGTCGCAAACCGAGTTATGTGATTGCCGACTTGCACCGTCGATATGTATTCTTATGGGTCTCAGGGCTCATGTCTTAATGCACATAGTTCCGTTTGGCAGAAATACGTCCAATTATCGCCGATTAAGCACCGAAATTACAGGCAAGAAATGAGAGAATCTTTGATTATTTTTAATTTCGGTACATGAATACTAGAGCCCGTTTTAGATATCTTTGCCCTTTACGCTGTATGCGTCGCACGCTGGGCCGAGTCCACAGCAGAAGTCAGACAAAATCTGGAAACTTTAAAAGCTTATATTTTCAAAATTATGACACAAGTTCCGTTGTTTTTTTCGTGAAATTTAAGTACTGTCAGAGGCACCTTTTGAAATTGAGTTTGTGACGAAATAAACATAAAATTTTGAAATTTTAGCTACAAATTTCATGTCCGACCTTTTCTATTAGTTGGTTCCACTGTGCGTAACGTGGAATAGGGAATTCCGTATACCTTGGTATACAGCAGAAGAGGCAATTCTCCCAATTTTCCAGAGCATTAGGAGATCGTGATTTTATCAAAACTTTCTGAATATTTCGAGAAAAAATATTCATATTACAACTAGGAAATAATAATGCTATTGTTTTGATATGCACAGCTCTTGTTTGCAGAACAACGCTGTTCACTTAGAAATTTTCTCTCTTCTCCCCCCCCCCTTTTTTTTAGTTCGGTATTTTTCTTTTGTTTAAAACTGTTACGGATTTCCCCCAAATATTTCCTTTCCGTGTTCTTTTCCTTGTTCACAAAATGTTAAACTTTTTCATTGTTTTGCAGTACCAAAGTTTCTTGACCGGACCGCCAAAGGAACAAAACAGGTAATTTCCCCGTCCTGTTAACAGTAAGGGGCACCCTTTTATTGTTTTAGACAGTGAGGACGTGAGGTCCTTCAACCTCAATAAAACAATAGACCCTTCCGTGCACCTGGCTAATGATTTCTAAAGAACATTCTAATTTCGAGAAGGGTCAACAGNGGGGGGGGGGGGGTAGCGGTGTCTAAAGACCAAAAGATCATGAGCTTATAAAAGAGAGACCCACCCCTAAAGTTTAGTCAGTGTCAGTGTGGGTTCAGTGAGTTAAGTTGTTCAGTGGGTGGACAGGTCAGCGGGTCAGTGGTTTAGGGGCGCAGCTAGCAAGAGTGGGTCAGTGATTCAGGGGTGCAGTCAGCAACTGGAATCGCGACATTTGCAGAGCATTAAGATGATTTATGATTTAAGCTTCTGATGCGTGAGTACATCATATAATATCTTATTCATACCCTCTAATGTTATTATTTAAAAGTTAGAACATATTATCATTTAAATTTTAACATTTTCACTTTTAAAATAGAAAATATTTCCTTTCAAATTTTTTGAAATTTTGATTTTGAAATTTTTTTTATTCTTTATTTTAGGTAAATCTCTCCGGACATGCTTCATTATTTTCCCGTTTTTTCGTCATTGTGCAGATAAGTGCTTTTCCAGATGGGTCGGACGTTTTAGTTCCGAATTGCAAAATGAAGTCCAATTGTGAGTACCTATCAAAAAGTCGTATTTTGATTATTGAATCGCCCAGATATTCGCAAATTTGAGTTAGGTAAGTCCAATTTTATATTTTTCTCTCAATTATCATACTAAATTTTCTCTTAAGTATCATTCTAATTTTTCTGTCATATATCATACTTATTGTTCTTTTAGTGTTTATTTTTTCATCTTTCTTTATTTTCTTCTTCCAGATTGTCAGGGAACGAGAGCAGTTTTACTTGTGATGCGGTATTTCATACGTTGTTTCACGAATCGAAAAATTGTGAAAATAAATCACAAATGAAAAAGAGACAGAGGTGATTCAAACGTTGTTTCACGAATGGAAAAAGAAGTGATTCAAACGTTGTTTCACGAATTGAAAAATTGTGAAAAAAAAACCACAAATGAAAAAGAGACAGAATTAGCAGTTCCTCATGGCAAGCTGTAGATTAATTGTAAGTATCAAAAATTCGCATTTTGATTATTGAATCTCCAGATAGGCAAATAGTAATTAAGTTCATTTTTATTTTTCTCTCAATTTATATCATGCTAATTTTTCTGTTAAATATCACATTTATTCTTTCCTATTTTTTTATCTTTTTATGTTTGTTTTCAGATTGTCAAGAAACGAACGCAAGGAAAGCAGTTTTACCTGTTCTAATTTTTGTTTTTTTGTTTTTGTTTTGTTTTTGTTTTAAACCTCATACTGATTTTCCTCTATGGCATTTTGTCAGATTATGAGAGATGGGCACTTAGAAAACTGTTCTACTTGATTTCATTTTGCTCTTTACATTCTGCATGAAGGTATATCAAAACTAATTTTCTTTTGTTAATCTCTTTTCAGATCGGCAAGAAAAGAGCATGGTGAAAGCTGTTTTACTTCATGTTTTAACCATTGTCCATCAAATCATCGTAATACACGTGGTGGATTTAGGAACCATCAAATCATACATGATGCATGTGTAACAACCACTGAGATAATGTATTAGTGATTTATGGTGCCAAAATAGTTTAAATCACGGTGTACATTGATGTGGATAGTGATGTCACTCTTTTCTTTCTAAAAGTGTTTCATGATAGGATGTAAAAATCTAGTGGTTGAATCTTTCTAAATTTTTAATAATTTTTAATTTTCCAAAAATTAACAGAGAGTACTGCACAATTTACCAGGAAGTACCGGGACAGCTTTAATTATTCTGCATTTGAAAAGCAAATTAAAATTACCTACTGATGCATTGCGGATGAAAAAATGACAAAAATAGGGAAAAATTCCATTAAATTTCATGTAATTATGATGAATTTCAGAAAAAAGTATTAGAAAGTATCTGTTACGACAAGTTTATTTATCGTAGACAAAAATATTCTCCACTGAGGTTTTAATTTTCAGGATAGGATGAGCTCCAACTAATCATTTTTTTTTTATTTCTTAGTTTGTTTCAGGTCTGCAAAAAACGAAGAAAATTCTCCAGATGATGAGCCATCGAAGACGGAAGTAGTGCCCTCCAAAATGTGTATTAGTTCATGGTTGTGTAAAATTTGAACAGGGGAAATTATTAACAGTAAAATTCAATAGTTCAATAAAATTTATCTGATCCATTTTTAATTATTTGGAAAAATCCACATTAAAATAATTATATTTTAAACTTATTGCATCCTTAACTTGAATGCCCTCGGCTGTCAAGAGAGATATATGAGAAGTATTGCAGTTCCTGCCAGTTCTGCATAAAGATCTCTTAAAATATTATCGGACAATATTGCATTCAGCTGGAAGTAATTAGACTGCATTTCACAAAAGGGAATTATCTTTTGCGGTTCACTATAAAAAAGCATAACGACGGTGAAACTACCAAACCACGTATCTCCTTTGCGGTGTTTAAAAATCTACGCTCACATTTTATTTTTTTGAAGTAGACCAAATCAATATCATTTCTTGAAATGTTCACAGAATTTTCTCCTCACGAAGAGGAAAAATCACAGAAATTTTCAAGACTGGACGTTAAGTAGTTTTTCATTTAAAAAATAAAGTATGACAGGAAGTCTGCGACGTCGCAAACCGAGATACGTGGTTTGGTAGTTTCACCGTCGATAAGTACCATAAGTTTTCATACATAAGTAAGTGACTTTTTTAAGAGCCAGAAAAAATAGTTCTTTTAGCGTTAAGCAGTTCAGTTACTACAACTAAATGAAAACTTGTGATTGATGTTGAATGACGAATTTCAAATAAAATTTCGAAAAAATAATGGGAAATTAGATTTCATTAATTTTGGGTGTGGTGCTTTGGCTAAAATTTTGACAAGGGAACTGGACGTATTTAAGCTAAAAGAAACTATGTTGCATGAAAACACCATGCACATACTTCCTTTTAGCATAAATACGTCTAACTAGTTAATGGATGCTGATGGAAGAGAACTTTAAAGTGTAGGGACGAGACAGAAGTTCAGAAGCCAGTTTTGTCACCTGTTGCAAATCATACTAGTAATTCTTGATTTTTCTTGTTTGTTTCAGAAGGTGCGGGCTGAAGAAGCAGGGGCTTAGGGGGGAGGGTTCGCTAAGGAGGGAGGTTCCCGGGGAAAGGGGGGTTCGTAGGGTTGGGAAGGATCGCGAAATTAGGATTCCCAGGGGGTGTTCCCGGGGAAAAGGGGGTCCGTGGGGTTGGTTGCGGCATCGCGGAGTAGGGTTTCCCAAGGGGGTTCCCGGGGTGAGGGGGGATTCGTTGGGGTTTAGATAGGATCGCGGAGTAGGGTTTCCAAGGGGGGAGGGGCCGCGAGGTAGGAGCACGGGGGGAGG
>NW_017547262.1:348986-381678 GCF_001854935.1 Bemisia tabaci | reverse complement strand
AAAAAAAAAAAAAAAAAAAAAAAAAAAAAAAAAAAAAAAAAAGGGAGGAGGTGGGAAAGGAACCTGGAAACCGGGGTTGGGGGTGGCCGCTGCCATCGTACCAGGATCGTCGTACCGGGATCATCGGTTTTTTTTTTCCTCTCTTTCCTTTCTTTTCTTTTTTTTATTCTCTGTTTCAGGTGCTGCTGCTGCTGCTGGTGATTCTCGCACCCGAAGGTAAGATACCGTTTTTTTTCTTCTGGTTAATCTATTGCGGAGGGCACTACTCTCGTCTTCTCTCAGCAGTATCAAGGACTGTATGGAGCAGTGATAGATGGAGCTGCATCAGCGTCGTAAGTGTTTTAAATTTGTTTCCTTACCCCCTCTCTCCCCCGTGGATTAGGGCTCATGGCGATACCACGTTAAAAAAAACGCGCCAATAGCTCTACCTCCGGGAGCAGCACCGTATCGTCAACCTGATCGAACTCTCCTAAGGTGGTGTGGAAACGAGCTTATCGAATGGAGTTCGCCCATTATTCTTCAGAGTTGTGGAAAATTATTGTCACTGCCCCATTGATGGTAGTTAGGAGGCAGAAACTGCGTCCGAGATTACGGGCCATCATTAAAAACTGAGCGTGGAAGACACCTAATCTTACCTGGGCCGTAGTATTGTTTTCCAGCGGTAACATCAAAAACTTTTCCATTGACAGCAACTAGGATTCGTCCCTCTGGTCCGTTTCCGTCATATGGCAACAACTCCTCAACTGTGAAGTCTCGTTTCTTGAGTTTCGGCAAGGAGGGTCGAACAGCAACAGGAGCTGGTTCTTCGGTGCTTTTTTTGAAAATTTTATACAACAAAAAGGTAATTATACCGACGAGGATTAGGTTTAAAGGATTACTAAAAATCTCACTAAGAATACCAGCTTCCTCTTCTGCCATTGTACGAGTTTTGGTTACTGACACAGACAACTAAGTTTAGTAAACACAAAAGGGGAACAGAATGCGAACTGATTATTGAAAAACTAGATCTTTACAAAACTTCGCACAGCAGGTTTAAGTATGTAGCGGAAAACTTTCTCAATTTGAACGCAGATCACAGTTTACTTCATTCTTGAATGGATGATTCATGTTGTTTTGATCACTACATTAGAATAAACGGAACGAAAGAGAGCAAGCAAACCGTTATTTCTGGTTGCCTAATTTTTGGCCTCCCAAGATTGTGAGGAGCTTTCAGTAGCTTTCAGAGGTTCGCGAATAGTTGCAAATCCGTAGAAATATCTTATTTCTCACAAAAACGCTGAATATATTGTCCCTGCGAATCCACCCGAATAGTTTCGTTACTCTAATAGTATTTTTTGGCGCGTTCAGGAGAGAAAAACCACGCAACTCCCTTCAAAATGACAATATAGGCAAATTCTGTACCTGTTAGTCATGAAAAAACGCACTCTAGTAGCATATTGATGTACTTCATACGGCACCGGCCGGAACCCATGTATGTGGATGCCTCTGTCAAAATCCTTATTCCACGATAGATTAGTACGTGCAAAAGAATTCAATTCCAATCGCTATGTAATAAATATTTTCCGTAATCAGTGATCACTTATTTATTACCGTTTTTAATTACTAATCATTTCCTCGAATGAACTAAGTTTTGAACGTTTCTGAGCAGCAGTATTACGTACAATGAGTCTTAGCAGCCTCATTTTTCAGTTTTGAAAAATCAAAGGTTCTCTTTAGTATGTTCCTTTTTGCAGCCAAGATCTTGTTTAATTTCTCTAATTTTCCATTAAACTGTGATAAAAACTCGTTCCATATCTGCCAGAAGAATGGATGAAAGTCTGCTTGATTCAAATCTGGTAAGCATTTCATTTTGGCAATTATATCAAAGCTTCAATTGGTACCGTAAATCGTGCTGTAACATCTCAGCGTATGTTTATACAGTTTAATCTAGACAGAAATTAATGTCTCAAGGTGGAGATTTTAATTGGCACTGTAAAATTACCTAAAGATTCTCTATGAAGATGATGCAATCTTTGTCCGTAAAATGTGTACTCTGCGTGTTAAAAGAATGGACGATGCATATTTCGTTACACTAATGGCAAACGCCTTTAATGAGGTTAGGTGACTTGTGTCTTACAGCTGTCATCCACTTTTTCTGTAGTGGTCACACTCCAATATTATGTCATCTCGTAATGTTTGAGCTTAATTCTACTTACGACCGAAACCGGACTTAGCTTTGAGTGACATCACATCTTGGATTTTGAAGCATTAAGATCATAGGACTCCTCTGTTATAAGAGCAGAGCACGTAAACAGGAGCAAATTGGTAGGAATCAAAGAGATTCTAAGAGTCCGTATTAAATAGGGAAAGTGCAAGACCACCAGAACCTCCTGTGCTTTTTCTTAGCCAATCAAACACCCGACAACTAGCTTTTCATTCCTTATGGAAAATAACACGGGTGTTCGAAGCCTTACATTTTTCCGAATGGAGTCAATTTATTGGGAAAAATATGTTTACGACTGACTTCTCGAGGATTTGGCATTTCTATTGATGTATGATATGTTCCATTTACTCCAATGAACACCGAAGACCTTGATTTTTTAAATTTCGATTTTCTGCCACTCGGATGGATGTTTTTGACCGTCCCAATAGCTCTCTGGTCCAAAACATCGTTCTAATTGAAAGGGATTGAACTTTCAAAAATCAAGATCCATGGTGTTTTTTCGGTATAAGTTGAAAATACTACACATGTATAGAAATATCAACTCCTCGTAATGTCAGTTGTGGACATATTTTTCCAGAAAAATTGACTAAATTCGAAAGAAATGTATGGTTTCGCCCTCCCTATGAACGTATTTATGCTAAAAGGAACTATGTTGTATGTTAGCGCATAGCATCTAGCCTGTGCACATTGTTCCTTTTAGCATGAATACGTCCATATTATTTTCCCGAAAGAATGAAGAACTGGTCGTTGAGTGTCTGATTGAGTGAAGATAAAGCGCGGGAAGATCTGGTGGTGGCGCATTTTTCCCATACAACACAGACTTTCATTTTCTCTTTGGTTAGAACTGAGGCAACTTATTAAGATTTCAAGAATTCCATTCTCTTCTGTCATTTGCCTACTTACAATTAGACAGATTTCCACCAAACAGACCTATGTGCAGGTGAGAAATATGGGGTGTGCTCTAGAAAGCTGCATAAGAAGCAATGTAAAAGTGCGCATGATTCCTTTTGAAGAATTGGAAAAGCAGGATTTTACATTCTGTCAAACGGAACAAAGTGCCAACGGAATGCGGGATTCATGAGCAGTCGTGGACAGGGCTCATGAGTTAAAGCGCCCTGACGGCAATCTCCCTGTTGCGCTATGACCCCTTCATTGCCGCTGACTTCACTGGCGCTTTATTATTCTCATTCACTCTTACGGCCAGAGAACTAGCAAGCACACCCCATATTTCTCACCCGCACATAGGTCTGTTTGGTAGAAATACGTCCAATTAGTCTTCTGGCTTAATGCACATATGTTTTTAGGCCTGGCTTCAGATTGTTAATTAAAATCTTGAATGACAAAGGAATCATTTTAATATCAAGGTGTTCTCAAAGCGGTATTGAATATTCCTGATTGTTTGATCTTTTTTTTCAGGCGGATGGAGACCTCTTGTCGGACTCCTCAGAAACTGAGGAGTATGACTTGCATAACGATGAAACCTTCGGAGATGACTGTGTTATGGGTGAGTGTCCTCTGGATCGCCAGTTTTGATAGTGTGACAAACGAAGGGTGCTGGTTGGCCCTGCATGGGCCACACTCTTTTTCTAAAGCATTGAGAACAGGATAGCTACAAAATCAAAGAGAGCATGAGGAGAATCAAGCAACGTATACAATGAACACCATCATAAGATCCAAAAAAGGCTTGTTCCATGTCTTTTAAATTCATACAACCCAAATTTCAGATCCTTTAATAAGATTATTCCACATAAATGAACTTATTATTTAGAGAAAAGATTTTGACACAACATCACAGCCATGGTGCTTATTCTGTAAGTAAGGAATTACTCTTGTTGAAGGGAAAAACTCTATAGCCAAATTTCCCCTCTCGGAGTACTCTATCCAGAGTAACACCAGCCACAATCAATCTTGCTGCGCTGCACTGATTATAGTTTCAATTAGACCCGCCTTATCTCTGAACTGAGCAATGCTTGTTCCTCCAACTTTTGTTCATTTTAATTATTATTTTATTATAGTTTCTACCTAGATTGTATTTGCTGAAACAACAGAAAGGATCAAACTTCATTGCGCCTTGATTTTAGACGTTCAACTTCTCATATCATTTGTATGAAATGTGCGTGTGTGAACGTGTGTAACTTTCAAAAATCGTTTGAAGTAACCCGGCAAATTAATTTCTTTTTTCAGAGGATGACTGGGAAGAGGTTCACGAGAAATTGGCCGAAATGGAAGAATCTCATAAATTCAATGGGAACAGCTTCCATGGGCAGGTTTGTGCTTACTTTGTTCTTTGAGATTTGCACATCAAACACTGTCCACCGAAGGTTTTTCTATTGTAAATTACAACGTTTCTCTTGGTTACCTATCATTTTATTTTAGCCGATGGACTGTGCTCGGTCTGCATTACAGAGTTTCAGATGAAATGAAAAACCTGGAAAGTTCAGAAAAGTTGGGGAATTTACTGTGACCTGGAAAAAGGTCAACCTCAGCCAGTGCCATTCGAGAGAGCATGCGCAATTTTCAGAGTGACTTTTTCCTAAATGTGAATCTCCTATGGTGAAAACGTTCGAAGTGAAAGAAAATTAATTACAAGAAGGGAAAAATTCGAGTGGAAGTTTTGAAACCATGGGATTCGGAAATTTTGACGTCAGGAAAAAACAATAAAAGTCTGGGAATAGGAAAATGAAAAAATTCTGGATACCCTGGTGAGTGTTTTAATTCTGTAACTATGCTCCATTGCATTCCTAGTTTCGGCATGTTTTGAAAGAAAACCAATGTCAAGTTGTCAGAGTCTAAGTGCTAATTTTTAACTCCTACAACAGTAATTTCTTGTTTTTTTCTTTTTTGTGGATAACGTACAGAGCTGTTCCCTTCATGTTATTTTTATTTTAATATTCCATTCTTAAGTTGGAATCAAAGTTTATTTTAAATATGTTTTCCTGGACAGGATTTGCAAGAGTCACCGAAATCGAAGACTTCACAAGATGTCGGAATCCCAGGAAGCCCCTCTGTCATCGAGCACTCCGGCTTTGTCAGAGTTTCCAATATTAACAAGGGTCAGATTGGCAGTCCTCGCTCTCTAAATGGTCAGTAATTTTTTCATGAATGAACGTTTAATGAGTACTTTTGCATCTCCAGTGAGCTGGTTTTGAATTACCGAATGAATACTAGCAGTCTCAGAAAAATGTGACTTTTATTAATAGGCCATTTTTCATTATAATGTTCTTCCTTGCACCAATCAACACCTCAAGAAATCTGCAACTCTTCGTTTGATAGCTAATGTGTTTCATTTTCAATTAATCTTAAATAACCTCCTTGCAAAAATAGGGTTTTAGCAAACAGTAATTCTCAGATGGAAGGTCAATCTCTTTAGTGTGAAATAATAGACATACCATTCAAAACGATATTTTCTGTTAACTCAACAAAAGACATGTTGTTCTTGTCTGAGAATCATAAATTGGAATTTCTATTAATCCAGCAGAAAATTTTTCCCAGTGTAATTTAGTATTATCGAGTCTCTTAAATCCATTCCTGAAAGTGTCAGTAGGGCTCCGTTTCTTTTCTTTCACTTTCTAAGTTAATATTATGTCTTCCTCAATTCCCTCATTCAATTACTTTCATTTCTTCATTCTAGATTCATATCAACTGCCACCTCTATCAGGGGGCCCAAATCTTGACAGCCTCTTCAAATTAGCAAGAGCCAACACCCCCAAGTCTCCTGCTGTAAGTATCTTAAGTTTTACTCCTCCTCTGGACTCAACCGCACAGTATTATGAATCTCATTGTTACAAAAAAATATCCCAAAGCATCAATCTCAAAATATCACAAGATTTGGTCAGAAACTACTTCGAGATTCTGTTTTTACAACAGTAAATCACAATCCAAAATGGTACCAGTACTCCCTTGTGGACAGCTGAGTTGTCTGTTATGAGTTGCTTCCAAACTGGCACTGATACCGTATGTTAGTGTCCTTCGCTGAACCGAAAATTTAATTCTGTAGAAATTGTTGACCACATCTTGTGGTGCTTTATAATTCATCGTGTTTATGCATATGCTGTCACTTTTGACGGCTAATGAGCCAGAAAGGCTTTAAGGTAACTTAAGTTTTCATTAAATAATGTCCAAAGTTCTGGTCTCTTAAGATTTTTTTTAATACACATATTGGCTATGTCCATATAAGCATGTCTGTATTGTTTGCCCTGAATTCTCTGAATGAAGTGGCAATTAAGGATTTGGAAGTCCGAAGACCAAATGTCACCAGTCGATGTTCTTAGCGTGGCTTAACCAAGCCAGTCCAATCATAGAGAATGGGGTCATCAAACTAAGTTGTGTGAAAGCATTCTTCTCCCTTAATTGCTATCAAGCGTTCAACATTTTTCTTTATTTTTTTTTTCAAAGGCTATCCTTGTTGCTGTGGGATTGCAAATACTTTTGAAATAATGCTTATGTAAAGTATGCAAGAATTGCCTTGCCAACATTTATATACATAGAGTGATGCCTCAGTGAATATATAAAGCTACTCTTGTCAATTTTCACTCACATACTCACATCAGTTAGTCTTTCTATTGAACACGCCATTTTAACTGGCGTTGGATTTCTATTAACCTTTTCAACGGAGAAAAGCTGTTCTCGTTAGATCCAAAATATCTCATCTTATAATCCCACATTCTTTGCAATCCTCGAAAACGATCTCTCTTTGTTATCTTCCATTTCCTGAATTATCTTTCTAAGATCTGTATTGGTTTTCAGATTAAAACTGTAGAACAACTTGAAAAGGAATTGCAAGACCAGGCTGCTGTAAAAGACGTCAGAGCAGACCGAAGCACCTCACCAGAGGTGGCAGCAGCGATTAGGCGATTGAGTTTAAGTGCAAATGTAAGTCTGCCCCTTCTTTTCTCCAGAATTATGGTTATTTTTATTTTTGTGTCAGGGAATCCGCAATAATTCGGCATGTCAGGGACTTTCATTTTGCAAGCGATCTTCTTGTCGGGGAAACATCATCAAGGAAATCGGAAAACATGAATTTTTCTGAAAATTTTTTGCAAATTTTACGCTTACGGAGATGTATACCAAACTTTCTATCAGAATTTCTGCTAATGTCTTTTCAGTTTTAAAAATTAGGCAAAAATATGTTGCATAAGTTCAGGCACCATATATTTTGCTGTATTTATTGCATTATATTCCTAAAACATGAAAAAATTCTAACTTACGTGTAATCAGTTCAATCGTTTCGAAAAATTGGGAAAATTTCTCCTTTTTGTCACAGAAATGTCATGGAATTATTTTTTCTGTCTATCAGGGAATTTTAAATTTTCCCCGGTTTTTTGGCCGTTTTTGTCAGGGAAATATCAGGAAATTTTTTTTGAAAATCGCTAGATACCCTGAAAGAAAACTGTATCATAATTCCTTTTATTCTCTCGATCCCTTGAGTTCACGAATCCTCTTCTATTTTCTTCCAGAAACCAGCAACAGGACCCCCAGTTTTAAATTCATGGCTCACACAACTGCAGCAGCAGCAGCAAGTAAAGACGAACGGAACTCCAGTCAGGAATATCATCCCGATCCAACCCATTCAGGCGCCTTTAACACCGATCATGAGAAATGCCCTCCCTGGTCAAGTCTCTATAGCAACTCCAATACCCGTTCCCATGGTTGTCACGCCTCACATTTTCCATTCTCCCATTCGCCCAGTCCATTTAGGAACCAATCAAAATCCTAGTTTTCCAATTTTAGCGGCCCCAGGGTCCATCCCTAGGACGCCAACGCGGTTCGAACCAGCAATTCTCAGGCCTATCACACCGTCTTCTATCACACCACCGAAGCCTTCTCTACAAGGGCAGAAGCTCTCTCATCTCTTCAGAATGCCACTACCGTCGGCACCTTCGCCGCACGTCTCGGGTTTATCCTCGCCGATGATGATGAAACCCCAGAATCCAGAACCTATGAGTGAGTCATCCGTCCGTAATATTTATTTTCCGCACAAAAAAATAGAGCCATCCAAGCTGAGATTACGTATGAATTTTAAAAGAAACAGAAAAGGAGCAATCCTATCTATTTTCAGGGTTTTTAATATCAGGAAAACCCAGGGAAGTCAATTTGAAGAGAAAATCCAGAGAAAACCCAAAGAATTTGGCGTCATTTCTAGATTTCAAGAGAAAAACTGTTCCACACAAAACGGTCCAGTGATAAGAGTTACTTGGAAAAAGAGTTTAAAACTGGAAGCTGCCTGTTTTCTTGTTTCAAGTTTGAATTGCTATCCACAGCTAATAGCACATGCTGAGTTCTTAGATAAATAACTTTATTATTAATTTTTTTTGACATTTATTATTAATTATTAGACTCAAATGCAACTTGACGAGCTCCGTTGCTGCCAAAATGAAATAAACTATTCGTAACTTCTCATCAAAAACTCTTCCAAATTCTGATTTTGCCATCTTGACCAAGTCTTTCCGCTATAAATTTCCATTCCTTCTTCAAGGTCCCTTTTTCCTTGGATGGCCTTGAGTATGTTTCTGAAATTCATCTGTGTTACGGTTGCATATAATTTGCATGCACGTTTTTGTGTATGTTTTAATTTTCTCTATCAGTTGTGATTTTGATCACTTTTTTTTTATTACAAAAAGAAGGTAACTTGTTTCTGCACTTTCTCCACAGTTGAATTTGATTTAATTGTCTTAAATGTTTCAGACATTGGGCATGGGGAGAATAACATGATCGGAGACGGATCTCATCCTAATTCTAGAAAACGAGAATACCAACGACATATGGACGCTGAATCTGACCATGATGACAGAGATCCTTACGCAGGTCTGATGACGCCGCAGGAAAGACATTGGATTGCCCAAATTCAACTCATGCCGCTCAACACAACGAAGCCTTTTGAGGACGATTACTATTTCACAATGCATCAGCACAAGCTGGCCGGATCCTACTCTCTTCGCACAGCAAAGAAATCAGTCATAGCAGCAACTAAAATGCCTGAAGTAACGATCGTTAGAAACAGTAATTATACTCCCCTGCAGTTCGAAAATTCACTGGGAAAAATTCAAGCTGGCAGCGTTGTGGCTCCAAGGAAGCTAATCGATGCCTCATCAATACATAACAAAACACCAGCAGAAGAGACATCAGGTCTTGGTGAAGGTCTCAAGGTTTCGACGGAAGTTAGAAGCGGTGGTATTTCGCCTAGTCGTAAAGGGCTCCAAGACTTGCCGACTCCTTTAGTGCAGAAAAAATCCTGTCAGACGCTTATTACGATTGAACAAATGTTCCAACAAGTTCTACTTTTAGAAGAAGACTCAAGTCCCTTGTTCGAGGGGAAGAAGTTGAACGATCGAGATGAGTTAATTAGGACTTTATCAAACCATCTTAATGCCGACACAGAACGGATATCTCATATCATGTCTGTCAGGAAAGGGAGAATCCTTGCTCTCCGATTGCTGCCATTTATCAGTGATAATATCAATTTTTGGAAAACTTTCACATCATCTCTAGAAACCTTGATGAAAACGGATGACGATATTTTCCTTCAGTTTTTACCGTTCTTCCGGAGAGATCTCCAGACGACTTCCATGGACGAAATCATCAGCTTAGTGGAAAGTGCTCTGCCAGTTTTAGCGTTCCTAGTTGTAAATAAAGTAAGTTAACGTTTCTTATTTTTCTGTCTTTTTTGTTTTGAGGTTTTATCTTTTTGGGTGTAAAAAATGCTCAATTCCAGTATCTGAAGGTAACATCAAACATCATAGCCAGTGATGAGAGAAAATGTTCAAAAGTGATAATTTCTTCTACAGTAAGGAAAATGTTTATGAAAATTAGAGGATCAACAAGAAACCTAGGACCTAAAGACCTAAACAAGAAAAAAAAATCCTCTACAATTTTTGCTGTGTAAACATTATCAGAAAAACCTAGAACTTACATCAGTTCTCAGAACGGGCCACAACCAAGACGAGCACGTGTCCCAGCCAGTAGCTGCTATTGGTCGGTAGCAATGGGGCCCTAAGAGTATCCTTATGAATTTTCCGAGGTGCTACTCATTTCAGTGACAGCATTTTCACCCACATTCATTTCCTTTGATTAGTAAATGAAGTAACTAGGTTTATCCAGCTTTTATTTTGCTGGTCCATTTTCTCTGTTTCCTTTACTAATACTTTTTTTCAAATTTTTATCAATTAATTTACCCTAGAAAAATCAGACTTGCATATGACAAACAGGTTTTTCTGCTATGATTTCGATTCGTAGATAAGTGTTTGAATGGTTAAAGAGATCCATAAGGTATTTGCTGAAAATGTAAGTCTTCTTTTGGCAAGTGCCTTTTCAAGCTTTCAGCTTATCGAAAGCTGAAGTCCAAAAATGCATATCTCAGATTGCAACGTTGTATTCATGTATTGTTTTTTTCAAAAGAAAATTAAGTGTTCATTGAAATATTTTTTTGAATTTCCTGTACTCATTCTGAGAGTATTGTAAAATTCCTCGGAAACATCATGGTTAATTTTCCTCAAAGAGACGGAATCAAAGATTTTAAACGTTGCATTTTTTAACATTGCATAACATTTGCATTGAAACATGTTTTGCATTTAACCATCGTTCTTATGATTTTCATCCAGTTTAATTATTTTCAGTTAAAAAAAATCTCATTGATTTACAGGTTGGCATCTCAATTTTAGCAAGTTTAGTGAACAGAGGAGCTACTCTCTACGGACAAGCAATGGTCGAAGAAAAAACAACATGGAAATCGTTTTTGTTGAGTCTAGCAGAAGCTTTACTCACCCGTGACATCAAGGAAAGACCTGTTGTGGCTGTGGTGAAGGAAACTTTCTCTTTACATTTAGCAGAGACGAAACTAGCGAAAGATAAGAAAGACATTTTATTAACAGCTCTATGAGAGAACCAAATTATAATTTTTTTAGCTATTGTAAGATGCTTTTGGTTTAATCGAAGAAAAGAATGTGGACTGTAGAAGATTATCTTCAGAATTTTTGATTATTAATTTAGAAACATTTCTATTATTACAATTATATTTTCTTCTCTTAGTGATTTCATCAAGTTGAGTTGATAAGTCAGCTGATTGAAGTATCATCTAATGAACAGAGAAAGGGAAGGATTAACCAAAGCCCCCAACAAAACTTGTGTCCTCTTTGTGCTTAAAAATGTTTTCAGAGCTGAGTCCACTGTAGTATTAAAAAAATATCGACTGAGAATTTCAGTCTGAAAAGCATCATAAGGCCAGAAAAAAAAAATCACAAAAGCCCCATAAATTATTTTCAAGTTTCTATTTTTTGCATGGCTCTAAACATAGCCCTAGCAAATGCTTGTTTTAATTTTTCATCTTCTCCTTTTTGTCCTGTGTAAATTTCGAACATGAAGTATTTCTCTTGTATTTTTATTTGAGGCATTCAGGATCAAAACCTGTAATCTCCGTTTGGCTGTTTAAAAATTTTGCAATTTTCTCGAATTCTTACATAAATGACCGACGAGTTTTAATTTGCATAATTTCTCAACAATTTCCTACAAGTTAGCAAAAAAATTATGACATATTTTACCCGAAAATTCTTATTGATTACTCTTTTCTAAAAATTTAAACATCTGCCAAGTTTTTCGACAGTGGAATGGAGATTGCAGTTTTTGATCCTTGGTTTATCATTTATGAGGTCTATTCTCTTCATCAATTTTTTTCTTGCTCGCTGAATATGTCAGACATCTAAGAGGGCCAGAAGGTTACAAAAACAAATTTGACAGATAGGCTCTTAGTGGCAAACTTTTCAGCATTCATCAGATCAGTTGGAAACATATATTTGTACTAAAAGACCTACCTAAGGTATTTGTTTAAATGTTTAACTGAAAAAAATACTGTAAAAAACAATTCTCTGTAGATAATCTTAAGCTGTGATATGAGAATTGGAAGAGATGAAGGGGGACAACTTGAATTAGTATCCCTGTTAACTTGTTAAATTTAGCTATAGTTGTCCCCTTCAGGAGTAAAGTCAAAAAACAAGGATCAAGTTCTGAATTTTTTTCGGAGTAGAAACTTCAAACCCCCATAATTCTTGGACAAATGAATGCCTCAAGGGCCTGTTTCTTGGAAGAATATATCTATCATCTAGTTTAGTCTATCAAAACAAATTCTACGCTCACGATGCCTCGCCTAATTTCGTATTCAGGCAAAAAATAACAGTAATAGCTTGATCATCCTCGCTTATGCTGTTTTTTGCTAGCATTTTGGCACCAACAAAAAGAAAACATGAGAAAAAAATAAGGCAATGGCTGCAGGCTTATGATTGAATTTGATAGACAAAGCCGTAAACAAAGAAGATGATGGGATAATGGAGTGAGCCTATTGGTTGAAACAGGTGGTTGTCATGAACTAAAGGGGAAAATGATGAAGTAACCATAAGGTCTCTCGTTGGTTGTTGTTATTTACTCTATTTTTTACCTCTGTTGTTCCTTGCAGCCACCTGCTTCCACCAATAGGATTCCTCCTTATTCCTTTTGTCTTCTTTGTCTATCAAATTGTAGTCAGGCTGATTCGAGTTTTATGTGTGTGAGATCACATTTAAAAATTTTCTCGAGCTTGCTCAGTTGCGCAAGTCTCTGTTACACATTAACGATTACTTAATTTTCACTGTTAATAATAATTGAAACTCTTTGATGTTTCATGACTTATCGTGATTTTTATTTTTGTACTTATGCAGAAGAATCAGTAAAAACTTTCCAACTCTAAGATTGTAAGTAGGTTTTTCTTTCAAAGTAGGAATGTAATTATTATGTTTATGCCAGCACAGAAAGCAGTTTTATCTTGTGAATATAGTAATTGTATCGGAGACACAGGTGCTTATTGTGTTTTGTTATTTTTTAGTTCATTATTTATTTCTTATTATAAGTTCTCATGCTTTTTTTCTGATAATCACCAATGCTTTATCAGGAGAAGTTCAGAAACTCTCAGTGTTCAGTTTTTATAGTACTAGCCTGCAATGCATGTAGGATAAATTGTAAATCTGTAACTCGCCACAGACTGTTCGCTAATAATTGGCAACTCATCTATTCTTAAAGAAGAAAAGGGAGTAGCATGATTAATAATTAGCTTTTAAGTACGATCAATTTTATCGGTTAAATTTTCTTTGGGAATCTCTGATCTATCAGGAGCGTCTTTCCCTCTCGTTGAGGTTGAAAGGTATCACCTTAGAAAACTGTTCAAGAGCAATTTTTGACAAAATTAGTCACAACTCTGGGTAAAGTCAAATCATTTTTTTAGTGTCCTAACATATGGAAAACAGTGTTGTCTAATTGCTTGTGCAGTCTTAGTCTAGCTATTGGTCTCTTTCACCAAATTAGATAAATAATGTAATATTGTTAATCTCGTGAAGTGGCAAAAAGAGAGAAAAATAGTCCAGTCTTTACCTTCAAATATCAGCTTCAGCTCATGTTACTGTAGTGGTCTTGTTTTTTGCTTTTTTCTCTCAACAGATTGTTAGAAGAACTTCTGTCGCCTTGATATGTTATCTGAATTCTTTTCATAAGTAGGCAGTCACATATTTACTCATTTTATTTTATTTACTTTATCTGCGAGTTGAAGAAAAAACGAAAATGTAAGGCTGGTTAATTTTCTTTGTCTATCTCTCCTGTTTTGCTTAATTCATGCTAATTTTACAATATTTCTGTTTTATCCATTCGTGTAAGCAAAACTGCCGAAAAGTTCAATTTCTTTGCTTTTCTTATTGTTTCCCACTGCTCTATAATTTGAACTTGGGAATGAGCGGATGAAGATTTGCAAAGATTATTCAGTCCAATGGGACTGTTCAGCAAAAATGACTCTAAACAAAACACATCACCATCAACGATGTGTTCTTTTGAGTATTGTTCACGCAAGAACTCTCATTCAAAATTTCAAGAAATATTACGCCAATCGACGGTGAAACTCACTAACCACGCACCTTGGTTTGCAATGTTGCAGACTTCCTGTCCTACTGTATTTTTTTAAATGAAAAACTACTGGACGTCAACTCATTAAAATTTCCATGATTTTTCTTCTCTGTATGAAGCAAAGTTTGAAAAATGTTCATGGATTAATGTTGATTTGTTCACTTTTAAAAAATAAAAATGGAAGGAGATTTTTAAACTCCTCTAAAGAGATTTGTAAACTCCTGGAAGGAGGTACGTGGTTTTGGAGTTTCACCGTCATTATGCTTTTCATTTTGAAAAAATAGCTCATAAATGATATCAAAATTGAATCGGGACGTGCGAAAACCACTAATGTCCATTTTTCCAGTCCCATGTTTTTTTGAGCTCATAATACTTTCAAAGAGTTGATACAACCATAAAAGTGATGAGAGGACTCATTTTGGGTGTGAGGAAACCCAAAGACGAGATTTAACGCCACTTCCGTGGTTGCAACCAACTCCGAAAAGTATTATGAACTCAAAAAAAACTAAAGGCTGAAAAAATGGACATTAGCGGTTTTCGCACGTCCCGATTCAATTTATCAGTGAAGTTAAATTGGTCTTGCCTAATGGCATCCAATTATTAATGAGATGCACTCTTGTCTGCTGCAATCAAAATTACATCCTTCTCCTTTCTATTCTATGTCCCTCCCAATTTTTTTTTTCTTTTATTGTATTATATCGTAAACGGACCTAGAGAATGAGATTGTACTTTTCAAGCAGTCTTTTCCAAAAAATTCGTTTCTTATGATTTTGTGGACTCAGCTTGCTGAAGAATTTTGTGAGACAAAGAAGTTATAATTTTTTGAAAAATCAGGAGAAACCTATCCAATATTATTTCAGAACTAATTATAGGAAAGCAAATCTATTGAATTCTCTCAAGGTAACCAGGTGAACTTCATCTTGACACGTGTCAACCAATGGTCAGATGCATTTTTTTGCAGTAGGGGTCTCCAAGACTCCATGCAAAGTATTTTCTATATTTTTATTACTTTGTAATGTAAGCTATTTTTAAAACCGCATCAACTTTTTTACATTTTTTTTTCTCTTTAAATGACCAGCATTACAGCCTGTTGGTGTCTTTTGGTGCCTCTTTTATCGGAGTTTTCTAGGAACACTTGATCTTCCATAGTTGTAACTATTGTTTCAAATTTTAAAAAAAATTCAGTTTGGAACAAGTAATAAAGTAAAAAAGCTGAATTGCTTCCTGTATTTTCCAGCAATCCCTTTGAAAATGTGACAAGGAAAGTTCTTTTAACCTGCCACGCAGAGCTCTACAATTTAGCCATTATTTGAAATTCGAATTTGCTGTATTCGACCACTTAGCTCATATCCTTAATTTCGCTTATTTTGTTTTGAATAATTCTCGATCTAAAATCCTGGTTTTCCTTTCTCCCACCTTATTGAAGTAAATGATAGCTCTGAACGTTTTATTATTGACTGCAGAAAAATTTGATTTTCTGATTTTAAATTTTCTGATGGTTTTATCTGCATCAATTTTTAATTAAAGTCATTGATTTTTATTTCCTGTAGTTCAGTTTTTTCTTTCACTCTTACCTATCAAACCTGACGCATACGTATGGGCGGGGAAAAAGTTTGTGCCACCCGAAACTTAATACAAAATATTTCTTATGTAGTGATGTGAATTTTTGTCAAAAATTTGAGTCCTCTTGAAGAGAATGAATATTGTCTGGAAGTTTCACATGATCCACCATTTTTTCAACAACAATGAGATCTTTAAACCTCCTCACATTAACAAGTTCCAATCCATAGAATAAGTCGAAATATTCGTATCTCCATTGCAATGGTAAAAATCTCCCATAATGTTTTATATTCCAGAAGGAAACTTGCTATAACATCTAATATCTTTGAAAATGCCCTTGAATACCTTTGAGTAAAGAAAATTTTAAACAAAGCCTAATCCATCTTCTTTTTTTTAAAAAAAACAAAAAAAAAAACTTATCAAACCGAAACCTGCAATGTTGCTATCAGATGGTACAGCCATTGAAATGCTAGATCGTTGATTTACGCTGAAAAATGTGTATTGCAATGTTGTAAATCTTGGCTTGCATTTGGTTTTATTTGTTTTTCAAAGGGAACCAATCGACATTTTTTTTTAATTTTCCATGAATTTTCTGTTTTTGTAGTAAAGTATTCACAGAAAAGTTTAAAGTAGACGTTTTTGGTTTGTTTCCTGATCAATATGAAAAACTAAAAATATTGGGAAATTTTTAAAATAGTGAAAGTATGCACCTGTGGACTATTGCCATTGATACAGACCCAAGTTTCAAAACGAGTGCCACAGATTATTAAAATTTACTTACATGCAAGCATTTCGAACTATTTAATGCTACTCTCCTTTAATTGTAATTTTTAGATGGGAGGGATCAAAAATATTGTTGAGTTTTTGAGAAGCATTCGCAAGGTTAGATGATCACTATTGATAGAACCAAGAACAACCCGTGGACCTATTGGGCTACATTTTGCAATTTGGAACTATAAATTCTAGTCCGGTTTAAAAACAACGTATGTGCCATTAGTTTCCCTATGCACATAAGTGTTTTTCCAGAAAAGCCAGAATTTATAGTTCCAAATTGCAAAATGCAGCTCTATTCCTACTGGCAAATATCGTCCACGTAAGATTCGCCTTCAATTTCGCCGCATACCAACAAACATACCGGAGAGCGCTAATAGTATCTTTTTCGGAAAATACACATTCATTTCGCTCCAAGACTCATGGACCAAGAGCATTGATTGATAAGGAATGTTACTTTTTTATTCTTTTAGCAGTTTTTAAAGGTACATCTCGAAGAATTTCTTTGCAATTCAGCAAATATAGCCCTGATATATATTCGCGCTATTATTTTATAATAATAGCGTCCTTTCGTCCTTATGGACGAATCATCCGTCTGCAATTCGGGCGAATAATGAATTATTTTTCGTCTTGATTCATGTATTAAATCTAATATTATGTTAGAGGGGAAGCTTTGCCCCGTATCAAGGACTTTTTTTGTTTACATTCCTTTTTACGAAGTTTGAACTTTCACGTCACTTTTTACGAATCTGACGGCTCCAATTCGCCTGAAGATTTTCTCCGGCATCATGCGGTCTTTTTGGGTGTTCGTTTTAACTTTGTCACTTCTTGAAATAATTTTATGGCTATAGCATAAATTATGGTTTTTTAAAGTCCCAGTAGACAGCTAAAAAACACCGAATTCCATGCAGCGGCTTTGTTCATTAGCCCTTCGGTTTGAAATAGTTCTCAAAGGCAGGAGGGTTGAGGGGTACCTACTAATGCTCTTCTGATTCTCTTGGATTTCTCGCTAAGTAATCTATTTTTTAACTCATCAGTGCTTTCTTTCGACGTAATTTAACTAACCAGTCATGAATTACGCAGCAATATACTTGCTGAAAGCTCAATTTAGAGTTATTCTTTTGTTCGCCGCAACGTCTTTTGTTCAGGATCTGAAGTTGTGAAGATGATCGCGTGTTTTTTTGATGACGTCACAATTATTTACGTCGTGATGGCAGTATTTCTAGGTTATGGTAGTGTTTTGCATTTAGTCAAAACACGAATCTGTACTCTTTATCTGCGTCTTATCCGTCATGTTTAGCTTATTTTCAAATTTTAGAGCGTGTATTTTTATGTTTCATTCCGTAATATGCCAGTTAATTTTACTAGTGTCTCAAAATGGAAGAAGTTTGTCCGTTTGATATCAAGAAACTCCTTCGGTACTTCGCCAAGAATACTTACAGAGCCAGAGACGCCACTCAGATGGTAATATTTTCCACATATTTCGTTTCTTAATGGTCATTTTAAGCAATTCTACTGTTCCTGATCATGGTTTGTGTTGCTTGAAGTTATCCTGTCATCCTAATGTCAGTTTTTTTACTGCAACATGTGCTAGAGCTAATCTCTTGACGTCAAGTAACATCTTAAGTCTTATCATACTTTGTCCATGTCAGCATGGAGAATATGAGCTTAATCATGCTCAACAAGCCTCTGAACGCCAAGTCTCAGAATTGTGGGCCTCGTTGGATCTGCTCTCATTAATAGGTACTTAGCGTGAGCTTTATGTACCTTGAGTGTTGCTAAACAATAGGTAGCGTCAAAGGTTATGATTTGCTCACTTCCAGTCCTCTCCCATCTAATTGCCATGTATCAGATGTCCATACCTTTCAACCTCTCACCTTTGAAATTCCTGAAACTTAAATAGATACTTTACTCTCCGCCAAATTTGAGAGCAATTCATTTAAATAGAAGGAAAAATGTGGAACTGCTCCTCATTGTTTGGACTGATAAACAAACTATATCAATCTTAAGTCTTTATGCAAGCTGACCGATCAGTCAAGCATCCCTATTTTACAACTTAGCGATGAATTCTCTCTTCAAGTTCAAATTTTTCCTCTAGTACTGAAATGTGTTGTGTTTTTTAATAGATTCCACAAAAACTTAAGAGTAATTTTCATTCTCACATCGAACGGAGGTACCCAGATTTGAAGCTTGCAATTCTATCATTGTGACAACCAAAACTTTTATTCTCACCATGTAATCTCATGACTTTTTCTCTTTCTGTTTTCAGGGCCAAGATGTCATGCAAAAATGTGTTGACTTAATTGGACGTGATTATAGCTATGTTGTAAGTATGCCTCACTGCTTCTAAATCATTTTCATCTTAAGAACTTGATAATAATATTAGTGACCCTTTTGACGTGGAGGATCAAATTGTATTTTATTTACCTCACCATTTTTCAATCTGAGTTGCAAATACCATTTCTGTCTTCAAATACTTTCTAGTCAAAAGTGAATCATATTATTTCATAGAAGGCAGGAATCCAAGGTTTCCACAACATTTTACTTTGTCAACCATCTATAGAATCACCTCAATTATGTTACTAATTATCAAAGTATAGCTGAAAGGAGTGGGGAAGGAGATGGAATGAACGGAGTAGGCTGATGAAGATAGCAAACCCCTCAGAGCAAACTTTTGCAAGAAAATAATCCACGAGTATTTTTACAAAGAATAATAAACTGATTTTCAAATTCTGTGTGTTTGAGACAATATCCTCTGATGAATAATGTTTCTCTTTCTCCTTGCACAATTCTTACCACCCACATGATCATTCTTTTTTTCTCTTTTCATCACTGGAAGATTGAACAAAAAGAGATTGATCTAATCACTTTTCTTCTTTTAGATTGTAAACAACCATGCAGGAGAATTGAGTGCTCACTACCCAAGTCAGTTAATTGTAATTGAGTATGAACGGCAAAATGAATCCATTTTGAACGAGCGTATGTCCAGAAGTACCATTTACGAAAATGTTTATGACGCTGCAAAACTCCGTGATCTTTTTGGGAAAGGAAGGTTTGCCCGTTGTCGCGCAAGATTTCCTTGCCCTGTCATATTCTACAAAGGAAAGCATATTTGCAGGTATGAATTTTTAATCTTTCGGTCGTTTAACTCATTGATGGTGAAACTTCCAAATCACACATCTCAATTTGCGATGGTGCCGACTTCCTTTCATATACTACTTTTAAATAGAGAGCTACTCAACATCAATTCTGTAAAGTTTCTTTGCTTTTTCACCTCTGTGGGAAGCTAATTTCAGAAAACTTCAAGGAATGATGTTAATTTATTCTTCTTTAAAAAATAGAACAAGAGAGGAGGTATTTAAACAACGCAAGTAAGACTTGTGGTTCAGGAATTTCACTGTTCATACATGATAGAAAACATTGAATTTAATTTAATGTTTTTTTTCTTAACTGCGCGAATCCATGCCAATATACTTAAATTTTAATGAAGTGCTTTATGTTTTTTGAAGTTTTTATCTGATCAAAATTTTAGGTAAATTCCACCCCAAAAGCTTAGGTTGAATTTTTGGCAGAAGAAATTAATTTCCTTGTTAACAAAAAAAATACTGCACTGTTCAATATGTCACATTTCGGTCAAAGTATCACAAACGCTGTTCATGCTCAGCCGCTATCTTGCTGGAAATCTCAGTATTGTTTTAAGTTTTTCTTAAAAAATGTTGAACATTTTTCTTTCAAAATTTCAGGGATTAATCTTGTTGACGAAAGGAATTTCATGAAATTATCTTGTCATGTTATCATTTTACATGTAAAATTTTCAAGTGATTATGTTAATTAGTTTTTCTGTGAAAAAATGGTTGAAGTCGACAACAATTAAATCTGTCAATTTTTTCCACAGGTCTGCAACTTTATCCAGAGGACCTGAAATCTATGGTCGATCTGGCTTAGATTATTTCTTTGCTGCAGAGGAAGCAAATGATGACGATGATGATATCATTGAAAGTAATGATGTGGAGGTTGACGCTGGCGAATGGCAACTTCTAGACAAAGTGCGGAAGCAGGATATCAAGCTGTTGAAAACATTGAATATAGGCACTATTATAGACTTGATGGTTGAGAAGAAAAAAGTCAAATTTGGCTTAAAGTAAGTACTCGGAACATTTTTACTTTCTATTCATTTATTTAGTTATTGAACGTTTAGGATTAGAGGGAGGGATTTTTTGCTAAAGCCTCAACTCTGAATGGCAGAAAATTTTTTTTTATAAAAATCTCATTATAACTCATTACTTATTTACAACAAAATTAGACTAATGCAAGTTCTCAAAGTTAATAGCTAGGTTGGTA
The DNA here is from genome assembly GCF_001854935.1 of Bemisia tabaci. Classification (NCBI taxonomy): domain Eukaryota; kingdom Metazoa; phylum Arthropoda; class Insecta; order Hemiptera; family Aleyrodidae; genus Bemisia; species Bemisia tabaci. The sequence goes on along the minus strand of NW_017547262.1, from coordinate 360,893 downwards.
ATTATAAATTAACATCCATCATTGAGCTGTGATTCCTATACCTCTACCATTAACACCTGAGAACCTGATAGAAATTTAGTTGACAAATACTAGAGACAGAATTAGAAACTACCTCTAGGTTGTACTCAAAACAAATAGTACAGCAGTATCATATCATTGAGTAGTTGTTTTATTTTCCTAGGATATTGTAAAAATCCTCAACTGGATGGTTGCAATGGCATTGTGGTTAATGTATGGGTGGATGTATTTTTTCTGCTTTAATAATCAGTAACAAATCGAGTTAAGCTGTAACATGCCCAGTTTTTTTAAGTGCTACAAAGTTTTGTAGGGCATACTTGATTACAGAAATTATATGTACAGCAGGGCAATACTTTTCATGCTTATTCTGATTGGGAACAGGTAGAACATGTTTGGAGTACATCACAGGATTGTTTCAAAAATAGGATGTCTAAAATCTTTTCATTAGAATATTCTCTCATTGGTGTTGTAACAAGCTGTAAAAGTTATGGTGAAAAAAATTAATCTATTATGATCATTTGCCTTCAAATTCATTGTATCCCCACTGTAATGTTTTCAAGACTGTAAACTTTTGTTATCATTTATTTTTTCAGTGTGACATCTTCTGAGAAAGTAGACAAGGAAAAAAGATACTGTGATTTTAACATTATTTCACTTCCATACCCGGGTTGTGAATTCTTTAAGGAATTTCGTTCGAAAAACTATTCGGCCAAAGGCCTTGTTTTTGATTGGACACAAACGCATGTTGATGCAGATATTGATGTTCCTGATGACAGCACAGCTAATAACTTGAAGATCAGTTGGAGTGACTACAAGGTATCTCTTTATTTTTGTATGTTAGAAATTTTTGCCTGATGAGGCTAAGGTTTCTTTTTTGTGGACGATCACGCATGATAGTTGTTGCTGATAGAAATTTTCATGAAAAAAACAATTTTGACCTGAAATAAGTCTGTCAGTGCCTTCTGAGCTCAAAAAAAGTGGTAGAAACTTTCCAAGCGTCAAAATATAAAGCAATTGACGTATTGATGGCTAAAGGCGAAAAATGCGCATCTCGGACAGTGACGTTGCAAGTTTCTGCTCATGTGAAACTAACCAATAGTTTCTCTTGCAGTTCTCTTCAAAGTTTCTTCACTCATTCTACAACAACCATAGAAACTTGTGAAGAAAAATTTTAATTAGTCTTCCTCAAGGAAATTAAATCATAATTGGAGATTTTCAAATGTTGCAGTTGAGGCAAGTACTCTCGCATTTATTCCATCGATCTCTTGGGATCAAAAAAAAAAAAAAGTGCGTTTAAAAATATAGAAAATATCAGAGAAAAAGCAATCAAGGGTTCAACTATTGACTCTATTAGCAATTCTTTCAATAGTACGATATGTAATAATCACTCTCTCTTGATTTCAGGAATGGGACCTTGTGCAATTAACGCAGAATTATTTGCGACTAATTTTGCGGTATGTGTCAGATAACAATACCGGAACGCTGGTTCACTGTATCAGCGGCTGGGATCGAACTCCACTGTACATCTCTCTTTTACGACTCTCCCTATGGGCAGATGGCGTTATCCATCAGTCACTGAATGCCAAACAAATACTTTATCTCACCATTGCTTACGACTGGTTTCTCTTTGGCCATAATCTCCAGGATCGATTATCCAAGGGAGAGGACATCTTCTTTTTCTGTTTCTATTTCCTTAAATATCTGCAAGCCGATGAGTTTAGTGTTTTACCCAGGTAAATACTCTCTTTTACTTTTTCAATTGAGTAGGAAACAGCCGTAGAGAAAAAAAAGGAGGTGTTTGCATCTTGAGGTTTGTTCACCCTGTGACGTAGGTCGGTACAACCTGGCCAGCGAAATTCGGAATCCGAAATACGAAAAATGGACCTTAATGTCCGATTTTTCTGCTTAAATCAACTCATGATATAATTTCAAGCACTTTTTATAGAATGACTTTTTTCCATAAATTACACCATTTCCAAGAAAATCGATGATAAACGTTGCTGTACCAACCTACGTCATCAGAAAAATTCCCAGATGCCCGAAATGCAAACACCTTTTTTTTTCTCTATGGGAAACAGCAGTTGTCTTCATGGCTCAGGATAATATGCCTATGTTGTTGCATATGTATAATATTTTATAAACCCTTGAGTAATATATCATAAAGCCTCTTCCTCACACTCACCCTTCTTTTTGCTCATTATATAGATGGCTAAATGGAATAACCGCATATCTCAATTACAATGTTTAAAAATCTCCGACCATGTATTATTTTCTCCTAAGAAAACGAATCAAAATGTTTCCTTGCAATCTTGTGTTATTTTTCTAAGAATGAAGGAAGAAAATTCTCAGCAAATCACAATAGAAACTATCGATTAGCGTTCCCTCAAGAAATAAAAATGAGTGAAGACTTACAACTGAGGGTTATTCTGTTAAATATATTACTGCATTCCTCTCCAATCTAACAGGCGTTTTGCATTACTGTCCAATATCATTTCAGCCAACAAATGTAACAATTCCCGGCCAGAATTCTTTTCTACGAATTCTACACGTATCTTTTTAGTTATCAGAAGTTCAAACTTAAGGACATGGAGGATTGAAACCATCATGCATGTTTCAGGAACAAAGTCAAGCACGGTAGTGTTTCTCGGAATGATTCTGACTCCCAGCTGGAAAGCACTGTTTTCGATTTAGATGGATCCATACATCATGGCTCAAATATCAGTTTACACAGTTCTTGGAGCTCTATCAGTAGCCGTAGTCAGGATAACCCTATTTTATTAAATGCTGAAGACTGCACTGTTCGGTAAGTGGGTGAACAACGTTTTTAGTAGATCAATTATCAGGGTTTTCAGCGGTCCGGAAAACCAGAAAAGTCAGGGAATTAACAGCAGCCTGGCAAAGATAGGATTCACAGGAGAAGTTGAGGAATTTCATGAAAAGCGTTTAGCAGAAGTTAGAATAATTAAAAGAAACAAGTCAAAGTTTTGTCCGAAGGTCAGGAAAAGTAAGGGAATTCGAAAATTTTAGAGGCAGGGAAAAGCATACAAAATATCAGGGAATTCAAAGATGAAGAAATTATGGAAACCCTGATTGTACTTGTCGGCTTTGAACATCCTACATCGAAAATATTTTTAAAGCATAGAGTTAATATTTAATCACTCAAAAAATCTGACATCTCTAATTTCATGGATAGATTTGGATTCTTCTGCCCACCCTTGCCTTATAGCATAAATTTTTATCAGAAAAATGAGGCCCTTCTTATCAAGAAATGTAACAAAAAAAAATCACGTGAAGTCTACGAGGAGACCATAAATATGACCCTGAATGCCCATTTTGAATGAAATTGCACAAATAGTTTCTGAAATATACCCGTACACAGAAATCAAGGATGGCGGATAGACAGACTCATATTTTTCAAGTTAGGGTTTTTTTTTTAGTCAAGGCACCTTTAAATGCCCAGAAATGATTAAATTTCAACTTTTTCTTCTTTTTGGATGACAATACTTCCTCTATCCGCAAGTGGAGTGAGAAAGTAAAAATTAATGTCAATATTTAGACTTTCCGAGCACTGGTTCTTTTCTCACACGCTTTCAATCTACTTTTCAGGAATGGCTCAGGGACTGCGACCACTGGGAAATGGCTGAACAGTTTAGAATCTCAGAACTCAGACAGCTCTAGTCCCTCTCTTTCTATGCTTGGAAATACTCCTTCAACTAGCACCTCCAACGCTAGCTCTGGCTCGAGTAATAGCGCCGAATCCAACGGAGGTCTGGTCATCGTCCCATCGTCCCCCTTCCGTCTAAGCTCCTCCTCGTTGACCTCGCTTCAAAATTACCCGATACCAGTGAGCTACCTGAACGGGAACGGTTCCTCGCATTTGCCAGTCAATGCCATTGAGTGTTCACCCGCTTGTATTCCAAACCCAGCAACCAAAACTCCCAACCCCTCGTTATGTAACGTACCTGCTTCTAGCAATATGAACTCCAGTAGTATAGGCCCAATAAATAATATCACCTACCCTAATTTATTTAACGCTAGTTATTCGTCACTGCCATCGTGTGAGCTGTCGCAGCATGTGAACGGTTCAAGCGCTTTAACGACAAACTTGAGGCAGCCTGGTAGTCCAAGGAACGATCTGCCTCGAAGGACGAGTCCCGTAGCGGTGCCTGCTTTTAATAGCAACGGAAGGCAAAGAACAGAGTCGAGTGGATCTTTGGGAGTTGGCAGGTAATTTTACTTTCCATACACTTTTTTGACATCTTAGCAATGAGCAAATGGACCGAGTTTAACAGAAAGGAACCAAGCCACATCAGCTATTGCCAAATTTAACGAGGCAATTTAATTTTTTACAAAAGAAGGTTTGTGCGGATTCCTTTGAAAATTTCAGGGAATTTGCTTCGTACTATGCAGAAAATTCACTGAAAATAGCACAAATATCCGCACAATCGTTTTCATGGAAAAAATTAAATTGCCCAGTTAAATTTGGCAATAGCTGATGTGGCTTGGTTCCTTTCTGCTTAACGCGGTCCAAATGATTCTCAGCTGGTACATGAAAAATTGGTTAACTATGTACCCAAATATTAATTTTACAGGATTTCTGATATACAATGAAGAAACAAATTATTCAGCCAAAAAGCACAGTGAAATAACAACTTAATCCAGAAACAGGCTACCTCACAAGACTAAAGATCAGACACAAAAACCAGGACGTTTTGAGTTAATTACAACCTTATTTTCAACTGGAAAAAAGAAAGCAAAATTAAGTCGGCGATTTGTTGTCATTGTGAGACCGAAACTAAGAAAACAAATTGTCTTCGATTTGTCTTGGTCTCGCAATGGTTGCAAGTAGACTTGTCAATTTTACTTTATTTTTTTTTTTTTAATTTTTTTTTTTTTAAAATAAGACCGTTACTAACTCAAAAGTCCCTAGTGACAAATAGTAGTGGGAGAAATGTGAAGGCACCTAAAAAAGGGTAAAAGTGTGAAGGTAGAAGACAATTTTGAAAATGAAACCACCTATATTCGTTATTTTCCAGAAGAAAATTACTAAGCGCATCTTTCTTGAGGAAAATACTATGTAACACGCTCTTAATACGAAGATAAAAGTGATGCATGCTCCTTATCGTGAAAAAAACAGTGTGTGGGCAGTCTCATGTGGATGAAAATGTGGAGGCAAAGCACTTTCTACATCCATGTGTGTTGCCCAGATTTCTTGCGATTATTTATTCATTTTATTCTCATTGCTTTCTCTTAAATTTCATTTTGTGCGTCCTCAATAGTCAAGTTCAGTAAGAATAATCTATGTACATACTTTTTTCAGTTGGCAGTTCATATCAGGCACGGGAAGTCTGAGAGGATCAGGATCAACTAACTCAACATGCGGTTCTCAACTGAGTTCAAACAACTCGCGATCAAACCTGTAAGTTCTATCACTACAACGAATGTTTTGTTTCTTCGTTTTTGATCAAAAATTATTTGAATATCCGCCACCAAGTTAGGTAGCAGAGCAGGGTGTCTACAAGTTCGGAATTTCTGGAAAGTCCGGAAAAAGTATTGATTATTTAAGGGGGGTCCAGAAGTACTGAATAAGTGCGCCCATTCCGCAAGAAGGTCCAGAATTTTTTCATTTTTTTGTCATTTTTGTCGCATTTTAAGCGAGAAATTCGAATCTTTGAAATTCTCCAAATTTTGTCAATTGGAGGTACTGAAAAAGTACTGAATTTTTCTGTTAAGAAGGTACTGAATTTCTTGGGAATGTACTGAAAAAGTACTGGTTTTTGGCCAGCCTGTTTTAGTAGACACCCTGCAGAGTTGAAAATGAAGATTGTGAAATGGAAAGAGGTGTGCTTTAGGATTTATCTTGAGCTCACACATTTTGACCTAAAGATGAGTGAGATTTAGCTCAGAATGGACACTGTCAGATTAGAAATTCTTTCGAGTAACTGGATTAGGCCTTCAAAAAGCGAGTCCTTTCCTCTAGCAACAAAACTGGACAAATTAAAAAAAAAATCTTCCCAAATTTAAGAAAAAAAGAGATAAGATCATACAATTTTGCAGGTATGAAACAACTAATTGATTTTCTTTAGAATAGTTTTACATCTAGGGAGGTACACTCTGATGTGCCCTGAAGGAATGACTTAATCAATCTTTTTATTTTAAATTTTATTGAATTGTTTAAAATTTACAGGATCGTTTTCCTTTAAATTTTAAAATGTTTTGAGGCATTTTTTAAGATGACTATGAAGATGTACGATTTTTACAACACCGTAATTGCGTTGGTTTCCTTCTGATGAATGCGAACCATTTAAGCAACTTCGTTTGCACTCTCAAGACTTCTGATAAGTTTTCTAATTTGTTCGTCCGTTCTGTTAAAGGTTTGAGGGCATTACCTCAGAATCAACATCAACTATTGTTGAAGATGACTGCTTTATATATGGTTCCGATATTCCAACACAGTGAGTAATCAGTTTCATGATAAATTTAACAAGCTATCTCCCCTTTTTTCCTAACTAAAACTTGAAATAATGTATCTCCAATCAGCTTTCACCTGAGCACATGTATTCAGGAAGCAAGTCTCATTGAAACAAATTTTTTCACTCGATGGAGGCATTTATTTGCTGATGATGAGCCTAGACATTTTGCTCTGTTAAAAAATATTTTTGTATTCCAACATGATCATACTGAACTCTGTTTCATCACAATATCATAGACTATATCAACGGTGTAAGTCGGCAATCATATCTCATTTGCGGTGTCTGAAAATCTCCGCCTCTATGTTCTTTTTTTATAGGAGAACAAATTTACTTAATTTCTTGAAGTTTTTGAAGAATTTTCTTTGAATAAAGAAGAAAAATGACAACAGATTCAAAGAATTTCCGTTGAGTAGTTTTCCGTTTAAAAAATAAAGTATGATAGGAAGTCTGCGACGTCGCAAACCGAGTTATGTGATTGCCGACTTACACCGTCGATATGCAATGTTCTTCTGGTCACCGATCAGTGAGATTTTGGCGGCTCTTCAGGGGTTTTGCAAGACCTGAAAAGAAGTGGGATTAAACTGATTTTCTGTTGAAAGCAACACATTTTTTTAATAAAGAGTCTCATTCCAATAGAAAGTACGTATAACCATTTTAGTACTCTCCTAATAGGTGTGATGCCGTGATGTGGCCAGGGGGATTCAGAAACTCTGAATGCCCTTGACTGGAAAATTCTCCCAAAACAACATAATTTTTCGTGATTTTCAGGAATTTTTTACCCTATGACCCTTCTTATGAAAAATTTTTGATTGGAGCCTTTGCCCCTCCGATGAAAACATTTTGGCTAACCCATTGGTATGATGCACGTCGTTCCTTTTAAAATATTTTATTTTTAATCAATTGTTACAATGACTCCAAAATGGAATTTCCTGTCCACCATGTCAGCAGTTCAACTTAATTTTAGAAACATGATGGGACCCTTTGATAATGGAGTTTTAAAATGCTTTTTATCTACTTGCCTTCTTTCTACATAACTGTTTTTTCTTTTTGTATGTTTGCAGGAGAAAGGAACGCTTAAAAGCAGTTCGAGTAATGTTTTATCATTATCACTCAAAAACCATAGGTTACGGTTGCAGAGATGGAACAGAAAGTTCAACTCTAGTCGGCAATATAATCGGGAATTTCGCTGAGAAAGTAGGCATCAGGAATTCGCAGCACTCCTCTGTGTAGTCAAACCTCAGGTTCTCTAAAGCCAACCCTATCTGTAATTCGTTATCTGCTCGACCAGAGTGTTTCGAAATTCTGACCTGTGAATACATCGTGACGTTATCCTTTTTTGTCTTTGTAGCTTTGTAAATGTTGTCATGATTGTTACACACAAATTTCCAGTTCTCATGTTGAACAACAGTTGTTGAAATGTAGGATTTTTGAAAAACTGTTACAAAGAATGATGGGCCTAGTCTTTTTTAAAAGAAGAAAAAATTTGTTGAGAAAGTGTTTGAACGTTTTCGTCAGATTTGTAAATTTTGCTCCAAGTTTAGGCCTCTGTTCAAATTTTTTTTTTTTTTTTGTCAAATTTCACATCTAGATTATGTCTTAAATGTCAAAATGGTCTTTTCTGACAAGCTCTGAAACATTTAAACAAAGGAAAATCAGTTAATGTGACAAATTTACATAATGATTGACTAAAAATGGGACTTTGAATTACAGCAACTTTATCAAAACTAATTTTGTGCGCAAAAATTGCTGTCGTCCAAAAAGACTAATTTTTTTTTTTTTTTTTATTTCTCGTTTGCGGATATCATCAGTAAGGACTATTTCTTGATTGCCAGTTGAAGGAGATGTATCAATTAAGGTCGTTTATGGGCCCACCCTGAATTTCCTCAGTTCAATGATTCTTCGCTCCTTGAAGATCTATATTTTACAGAATGCATTATGATTTGGTCATTTTTGGTCTCTTTTTGGATCTAATACTGGCCTAAACATGGATCTAAAGGCCTGTTTTGACGAAACATGTGAGTTTTGCAGGTTTCTGATTAAGTGCCGAAGCATCCGCATTTTTCGCCAAAATTGGCCCTCAGACCCAAACTTAGGTCGATACTAGTCCTGAAAAAAGACTGAAAATTACCAAATTACGATGCATTCTGTAAAATGGAGAGCCTCAGTGAGCAAAAAACTGTAGAGTTGAGGAAATTTAGGGTGGGCCAAAAAGCGGCTCGTATTGATACACCTCAGCGGCAGCTTCTTGCTCAGCTGAGATTATCAGTAAGGACTATTTTTTAGTTAGTCAAACAAATGTCTGGTTTATTTTCCGGCAGGAACTTGTCCGTGCTCAAAATTCTTGAGGTCTTTCAGGCCTCTGAGGATCATGAATTTTCTATTGGTTATTAAGTGTAAAAACTATTCTGTTTAATTTTACTCTGTCATTTCTTTGGAGGACAAATAGATGTGCAAAAATGTAACTTTGTTCGCAGTTTCATCGTCAGAACTGTTGACCGGTTATTGTGTCCAGAAGAATCATTGTGTTCCAATTCAAGCCAATCTTAGCAAATGTTACAATTTTAAATAAATAAATTAATTTATTAATGCTGATGTACCAAAGCCAAAGTCATTGAAATTATTTAAAAGAATTCTCATAAAAATAAGTGTCAAGTTCAGGGATCTAATTGCATGGCAAACCCAACAATTTTAAGAAATCAAGTCGATAACTTGAGAAAATTGAATTATTCTTTTTCACAAGAAAGATTTCTTTCTGTAACATTATCTATTTTTGAGCCTGTTTCCCTGAACTAGAAGAAAACACCATTTACCAAGAGCTAGTAAGCTGTAATGGACCACTTCACAGACTGCAAACTCAAGCAATCTGTGTACCCGCATCAAAATTTCATGCAGAATACAATTTGCAAGATAAAACTTACTGAAATTAACTTTTAACCAAGATATTAACGTTTTTATTCAGCGCAGGTCACCAAAAATTTGAATTTCTGGCTCACAAGAATAACCATCGTCGACGTGAATCAAATCGCGCAATACGGTTTCGGCAAGCCTCTTAATCAGGTAGTGTCCCATCCCTGCCTTGTGTTGTTCAAAGTGTGAAAACTAAGCAGCAGCTTAGGTATAGCACTGAGATTCAGAAATACATATTTTTATACTGCTGAGACTTACAGGAACGTTTAGTTTGCAATTTAGATCAAGTAGATTATGTTTTTTTAGGAGTCGCAAGTTTGAATCGCTGCATCTATAAACTTTAATAACTTGGTTGGGAGTTACTTTCAGTCACTTTTGTTGCACGCTTTGTGTGTGTTCTACGTAAATGGAGAGAAAACATTTATCATCTTTCTAAAATATGCATTTTGTCTAGTGGTCCATTTACATTTTAAAAATCATTGCTCTTTGTTCCCCTCCCCCACTCTCTGTCTGCTACGGTTTTATTTACCTGTTTTACCACTACCCAGTTTATTCCAAAACTCATTATTCATGTGCATATCTATCTATTTTATTTGTTTTACTGTGACCCAATTTATTTATTTATACATTACATTTTTGCCTTGTTTTTAAATCGGTTATTTTTTTGGCGTACGAAACTTGAGCTGGGGCGGATGTTTCAATACCCACTTAGTTTTGTTCTGACTGGAATAGCTCAGAATCATTGTATATTTTTATAGTTAAAATGGTAAGATTTAAAATATTTTAAGATAGTATCGGAGTTTTTTAACAATCCAACAAATCCAGGTTTGTTCACGAGGTTCGAATTTGTCATACTTCTATTTGATTTTGAGTCAATCAAGTCCACTTGTGTAGGTATTTTCCTCTATAATTTTTATTGTACTTGTATATCTTACCAGTAAATAATTGTAAAAATAAATTCCAATTGATAACTATTTGCCTGTTTCTCTGCTGTTTTTCTTTAAAATTTTAATACTTTTATACAGCCCAATTTCAATATGAAACTTTATGTCATTGTTTATGACATCTGTCATTCGGCTATAAAAAAAAAAGAACTACAAACAAGAAGTTTTTAAACCGTATCCCTTTTTCTTATCTTGTGTAATTCAGAAGGAAATATTTTTCCCATCAGTAAGGTTCTAAAATATACCTATTGCATCATTACCTGAATGCCTGAAAGTTATTATTATTAATATATTTTATTTTTATTCTTTCATTGCCATCCTTTAAATAAAATAGTATATCAAATCAATGACTCATGAGATAAAATTGAAAAAATATAAAATAAACAAACCATGAATTTCGGAGGAGACAGCATCATTTGCGATGAAGTTAGACAGAACTCTTAAGGAGGTAATTGACATTGTTCAGTACAACGAAAAAATTAACGTAGGGCTAGAAAAATCTATTTTCAGTACCTGATAACATCTAATGAAAATTTCAGATAAAGCTTTTTGATGAAGCGTGTTGACGCGTAAAAAAACGCCTTCATTGTGAAAAGATATTTCCTAGCGTGGCCTCGGAGGTCGAATAGTTGCATCATTTAAAAACCTAATCAATGGGGTAGCAGCGTAGATCAGTGAGTAATGCGGTCAGGTAATGCTTTGATGAAGCGTGTTGACGCGTAAAAAAACGCCTTCATCGAGAAAAGATACTTCCTAGCGTGACCTCGGAGGTCGAATAGTTGCATCATTTAAAAACCTAATCAATGGTGTAGCAGCGTAGATCAGTGAGTAATGCGGTCAGGTAATGCTTTGATGAAGCGTGTCGACGCGTAAAAAGCGCCTTCATCGAGAAAAGATACTTCCTAGCGTGGCCTCGGAGGTCGAATAGTTGCATCCTCTAAAAATCCAATCAACCTCATGTGGACATCGGCACAAAAGGCGCTTAACGGGCTCCACGTACGAAAATCCCTCGCGGCGACACTGACGTCTACTATGACGTCCAGTAAGATTAAAATCTGTTCTTAATGTACCCTCGTAATTTACCGAGTTTCTTTCTTTTTGTCTAAAGCCATCGCACTCGTGTCCCAGTTAAATTGTACATGACTTGTAAGTCCGTCCGACCGACCAAAGAGGTGACATAATTGAGTGTCCTCTTTCACTTACGTAATTCGTGTGGTAGGATAACCGGACAAGTCTGAAATGAATGAGGGAAAAAGAGAGGTAACTTAATATCCACACTCCTGTCGCTCTAATTGCAAGTGAGCTGAAACCGTGTGGATTTCGCCCATCGATTCCTCATAGAATGATGCATGTACGAACGGGTGCCCTTTAAATTGCCCAACGAAAATTTTATTTCAATCTCCCTCGTTCTAAAGCCCTCGCTCACTTAATAGATCAAACTTTTTTTTATTTATTTATTTATTTTTTCCTAATTTTCCAAAGACACGTTAAAGTACCTAGGTATGACAGTAGTGTTGTTTTCCCCAAAAATCGATTAAATCAAAAATGTCGATTTAGTCCCCCTC
>NW_017547262.1:269024-348971 GCF_001854935.1 Bemisia tabaci | reverse complement strand
AAAAAAAAGATTAGCCGCGGAAAAAGCGAGGCCAAAAAACGATTTTCAAGAAAATCGCGCTGGGAAAAAAATGATTTCCAAGATAGTTCGCTGAAAAAAGAACGCTTTTCAGGGCAAGTATTGTGCCGTTCCCATGAAAAAAGCAATGGCTCTTAAAAAAAGTTCTACAAAAAGTTGTCGAAAAAAATTTAAAAAACTTGTATCTAAATTTTAAGAGTTCTTAAATTTTTAAGTAGAAAAAACTCTTAAAATACTCGTTTTAGGAAACCCTTTTGGGGAATTCTTTTAAGTAAAAAAATCGCATGCAAAAAATCAACTCAATTCAATCGATTATTTTGTGCATTAAATCGATTTCTTCCAAATCGAAAAAAAATCAACAACACTGTTCGACAGGAAGTCTACAACGTCGGTAACGGAACTATGCGACTTCGCACTTTGACTATTGATAGGTAGGTCTGTACATAGCAGAAAAAAAGCGCCTTAAGCCTTATGCCTTATGGCGACGTAACGGTTTTTCATATCCCTGTCCGGCGTATGTATGATTTTGTTATAGCAACGAGTAATTATGATAATCACTTTTGTAACGTTCCTTCAACCCCTCATACGCAATGAATATTAAATGCGTGTATTGTGGACGGGAGGGGCGAGGGGTAAACCGGGCGCGACCTTCCGGGAACACTGAACTTTCATGTATCACGCGTCTGTAACCGATTATCCCTCCTGCTTATTCTTTCACTTGTGGATCGTGAGTAATAATTACCAATTTCTCCGAGTTTTCATCCTGACATTCTGTTTCCAATGGCTCCACCAGAAGTTTTTATCGATTTTAAGATTATAAGATTTAAGATTTTATCGGTTGGTTATCGCGATTATATCGGTGGCAATTTATTGCAATATTATCGAATAAAAAATTGCGATTTATGGCAATTAAATCGCTTCGCCATATATCGCGATTTTCATTTCGAAAATATCGCGATAAGGTGGAATATAATCGCTCAGATGTCGATGATCCAAGCGATTTTATCGCCGATAAAATCGCAACATATCGCGATTTTTCCGTTGAAAAATGCTACTTGGGCAGGGTGGCATGGAACGGACGATTGGAAATGTCAGTGTTTCACGAGGCTGTGAAATATTTCATATTTTTCAGGGGCTAAAGTATGCAACCCGCACTCAAACACACAGAATTGGAAAAAAGTCACAATTTTTACATTCTGCGAAACATGAAAAGGGGCCGGTATTTTTCAATTTTCTTTCATAAGTTTCTAAAATGTCATGAAATATTTCACGTGAAATTTCAAAATTTAATTCCTCATGAAATTTTGCCACCCTGAGCCTGAGAAGCACAGACAGCGATTACATTGGTGTTGAATGGGATGGGAGTGTCGTGTAAGTTGCCTGTTCACAAATTGAAGGGGCTCTTGTTGAAATTTCTTGCAGTAAAATAAAATTGAAATGAGTTACAATACATCGTGCATTGCTTATTTCCCACCTTTCTCACACATTATGGAACTCATTTGGACCGCGTTCAGCAGAAAGGAACCACGCCACATAAGCGATTGTAAAATTTAACTGGGCAAATTAATTTCTTACAAGAGGACCTTTATGCGGATTCCTTTGAAAATTTTAAGGAATTTGCTTCGTCCTACGCAGAAAATTCACTGAAATTTGCACGAAAACCCGCACAACCGTTTACGTGTAAAAAAATTAAATTGCCCAATAGAATTTGGCAACATCTGACGTGGCTTGGTTCCTTTCTGCTTAACGCGGTCCATTTTATGGGTTGTTCCAAATCGATTTTTATCGATGAAATAAGAAGAGAATTTTATACAAATCAAGTTTTGCTCCTTGCCCCCCCCCCCAATTTTGGCGCACCCCAAAAGCACTTAATGTGCATATGAAGACCATAGATAAGGTCCTCCATGCAAATTTTGAACGAAATTGAACAGATAGATTTAGAGATGTGGTGCACAGAAAAAGAGTACGCCTGACGGAAGGACATACATATTTTCAAGCACCTATGGTTTTTTGACTCAAGGCACCTTAATTCACCTAAAAATTATGAAATTTCAATTTTTTTTCTTTCTTTCTTTAAAATATCAGTAAAAATAAAATTATTATTTTATTTTAAATTATTTACTGATTAAAATGATTAACTTTTCTAGTTGTCTTTATAATGTTCGATCATTAATTCTTATTTTAATGGATTACCCGCGAGGGTAGTGAGACAGTAGAAATCTTGCAAATGTATGGTAAAAAAATTGCAATTTCGTCGCATTTATGATTGTAAAATTACTTCAATTTTTTCGTAGTATTGTGCGGCGTGGGATAATTTAATCCAGGTTTAAATGCACCATCAAAAACTTTGCGCACGCTTCTTGTGAGTCATCAACTTCCGTACGCTTCCACAAGTGACTAGTAGTTCTCAATTACTTACTAGTTACTCAACCGCGCCCTACCCCTGCACACACACGGTTAGATTACACATTTTACTTACCTCCCCTCCCTTGAACCCCGTGAACCTCGAACTTTACCGCGTACGGTATTCTCGCGCGCCCTAAATACCGTACGCAATAAGCAACTAGTTCCCAGGATTACCGTACCGCACCGTATAACCGCACAAAGCACAGTGAAAAAATTACGTGAATCGGTAAAAAACTTCAGTGCTATCGCGGAGTGTTGTGTGTGTCTGTGTTGTGAAACGGCCTTCGGTGCGATAGAACGCTCATTTTCCAGTTTGTAGTTTTGTTTTTTTGTACGAAAATGCACGAATTTCTTTCCATGCGGTGATATACGTGGTTCCTATCTAAGAAAATGGTTATTTAAGAACTGTTTCATGTTGCACCAATGATCATAACCTTGTTCGGTTTTGCTGTGTTTTTTATAATATTTTGGTGTGGTCAATGGATACTTCACTTGACTGCCATCATTTACGGGTACGTTCTCTTTGAATATTCTCCTTCTTTATTCTCTATCAACTACTGCCTCATCAGGAGGTATTTTATGAGTTTACTTGTACCACAGCAGAGCCTCACAAATTGAGCCACTACGGTGTTGAACACTCCCTGTACCAAGCGCAGCGTCTGGAGTTTTACATCATAACTGCTCGGTTCCAATAATTTTACTATTTTGCATTGGATCACTGTCATAGAACAGAGAATTTCATGCTCTCTTTTCAAGTGAAATTCTTTAATTATTCTCTTGCTTTTGAACAGCAGGAGGTCACGCAACTGAACACTGCAAAAACAGCCCTTCTGGTGCTCTGAAGTAACCGCAGAACACTCGGTCAGAATCCCCAACTTTAACACTGTGGAGTTCACAGTTCTCAAAAATGAAATGTTTTCGATTTTAATATTTCTTTATCACCATTTCTCTTCTATTTGACCCCTGGAAAGTAATGCTGGCAACCATTGGGGTGTTTACTTACGGATTTTTCCCAATTGCAATATCGAAGTCATGGTTTTATCTGTGTTACTCTTTTTCTTATGGCATCATCCCAAATTTTCAGAGGAATATTGAAGTATCGAGAAATTTAACCCTCCCTCTTGAGCTCTGATTTAAGTTATTTCTGGAAGTAGACATATCCTTAACCCTGAAAACAGTGGATCGTAAAAAGGCATCAGTGAATTTTACATTTTAGCCCTGTCCGAGTGCTTTTAAGAGGCTTTCTTACTTCATAGCTCATGAACTGTAGGTACAATGCGAAATTCACATCAATATACGTGTTTTGTCCCTGACAATATGGTTGCATAACTGTAAATCGCAGAGACAACTGCCTTTCCAAGGCCTTGAAATCTTATTCCCCTACTACTTACCACTCTGAGTCAGAGAGCTGTACTTCAATGACTGTTATGTAGTTCCTCCTAGATGTGTAGTTCCCCTTAGTACTGGGGAGAGAGAAGAATGGACAACTGTCATACCGATGTGAATTGCGTCAATCATCAGTCGACCCATTCGTTAGCACTTAAATTTCTGTTGAATGGTAACATTTTCCAAATGTCTTTAGTCCTTTCTATTCTTTCCCCAGTTCTAAGCAATGCGAGGTGTTTTCAAGTCTTCTAGGTGCCTACAAAATAAAGCTGACGAATTAAAATTAATATACACCGTAAAATACAACGTTCTATGTGATCTTGGGACAAGATCCCCCACCACGCTGCGCTGCCTCACGATTTACGTTTTTAAGTAGCAATAATTATTGTAATGTACAAGACAAGATAATGCAAGAATCTGATCCATAACAAGTAACAGCATCAATAATTACTGAGAAGAATGACATAAAATTTATTAAGATTCATCGTAAATTTATACCTGAAACTACGATAACGGACGTTGTCTGTTGACTCGACGTGTAAGAGAGAGATAGTACTATAAAGACTCTCTTACACATTGAGTCAATGGGCGACGTCTGTTATCGTAGTTTCAAATATAAAACTAAAAAAAACTAAAATATAAAACTAATCTGATATCACTCTACTCAGTATTAATGCTGCTACACATTATGGATTAGTTTCTCGCATTAATTTGTATTAATTTTGAGCTATTCAAATTAAACCAGGCTTTTTTTTTTTATTTTGAAACCCTCTTATTTGGTACATGGTTTATTAGCTTGTGCAGTCTCGGAAAATGCTTGATTTTAAAGTTCTTTTCAAGGTCTTGAAAGTGCTTGAACTTTAGGAAGGTGCTTCAAAAGCACTCAAATTTTACTCTTTACCAGTCGTTAGCGGTGAATGCTTGTTGTAAAAAATAACAAAGCTCTTAAAATTGAATTGATAGTTTATTGGAAAGACATCTTATTTTCGAAAGAAATCGCAATCTACCTTCAAAGAGAACCAAAAACTGCAGACTTGAATTCTCGAGTCCTCACAGCGATGCCGCACTTCGACACTGCTGTCAGAAAAACGCTGTATGAAGTTGCTAGAGTTGCCAAATGTCCCCTTTAAAATATTTATTTTGAGGAGAGTTGTGAGTACTTTCTCTTGAAATTTTCAGATAATTTAGATCTGGTCGCGAATAAAATTCTCATAAAAATTCGAACCAGAAAAATATGCACAGGTTTTCCTGAAAAATAGTATTATATCAAAGAAAATTTGGAAACGTCTGAAGGCTCTTCAGGCGTTTTTTACCACTACAGAATCGGCAACCGTTTGAAGCTTACAGTGTCCGTAAACTTCGAAAAAAAAAAAAATTTTAGCTTCGTATTTTATTCAAAATTACCGCTCTGGGGAAAACAACACATACGTTATGGATATGGTTCGAAAAGTGCTTGAAGATTCTTAAAAAACGACTTGTTCTTTTTTTTTTTCATCATTATCATTTTTTCCGGTCGCACGAACAATGGAGCATCTCAAGCATTGTTAAATCCTCCCCCATAATTACATCAGGTTGGGGTCAACCCCCCCTTTTTCCCCAACCCACCTTAAACGGCGCCGTTTTCGATTTGAATTTTCTTAAAAGAATACAACTCGCGTCGAATCTAGCCTGACGTCACATTCCGTCTAACAAACCGCACCCCCCTCGTCTTGTCTCTGGCCAGTCGTCAGGCACACGTCAGGCACCCCTTGACCCCCTCTTTGCTCCCCTTAAGGATTATGACGTCATTTCATGGACGGCCCCTCACACGTACGCCGATCAAAGTTGCCAGGTTGTGCCATTGAATTGAAATGTTTTACATGTATCTAAGTATGGAATTGGACTACATTTTGCAATTTGGAACTATAAATTATTCTAGCCCGGTTTAAAGACAATGCATGTGCCATTAGTATCCCTATGCACATAAGTGTCTTCTCAGAAGCGCCAGAATTTATAGTTCCAAATTGCAAAATGCAGTCCAATTATTCTGATTTTCCCGCACAAGCTGGCAACATTGACGCGCATGCATCCTGAACTTTCTTCAGTGTTTACTTCAACTTACCTCCTCTTGCGTCATTATTTACCCTCGATTTTTTAATCTATTCTCGCAGTCTTTTTTTTTCGGCCAACCGGTAGTGCCTATAAATATCCATTCAAATCCAGAAGGTTCTGTCTAATTATTTGTGGCGTGTGGCGCGGTGTACAAGTTCAAAGGCAGCTGATATCGCCTCATCATCATCGCATCACCCGACTCGCGCCACTTATTATTAGAGGATTGTCGTGGTTTTCGATGAATCGATCGATCGATCAATCGATATCCCATTTAACCCTATAGATAAGGATCGGCTATCAGAGCACACCTCAATAATCGATTCTCTACAATAGTTTTGAATCGATGATTCACGCGTCGCCACTGCTTATCGTCAAATTCATTCATTTCTGAATCTCATTGATATTCTATGCATGTTGCCAAACGCTGTGGCAACTTAGCAGTTTTTCCGCGTAGAACGGTCAAGCAGTCCGGCAACATTGCCGTGCTAAGAAAAACCACCGTATAAGCTTACGCATATTCGAGAGTTTCCAAATTTCGACGAATAAAACTCGCATTTTTTTTTTTTTTTAGAAAGGTTATGCGTATTTTTCCTTGAAATTTTCAGATATTTTAGATTAAATTGCGAGTAAAATTAAACGAAAATTTTGAAGGAAAATATTTACAATTTTCCCCAGTCCAAACGTTTTTTATTGAAGGAAATATGGCAACGCCTTATTAATTAGACGGCGTTCTTCCTTAGCACGGCAGAGCAGAATCTTTATGTTCGACAGTCGACTAGTCTGTTGCCGATTTGAATTTCTGTGTTGCCATTTTATTTTACCGAAGATTCCGATTTCCCGATGTTCCGAGACGAGTGCCGATTTTTTCAAAAGCTCCGGGAAAAAATTCCGCAATACGCCCGAACTTCGTTTCGCGGATCATCAAATTTATTGAATAATTGGTCAAACTTGATAAATTGACATAAAAAACCAAAATTCCGAAAAGAGCTAAAAATTCCGGGAAAAATTCCGATTGTTTGAAAAGTTCTGAAATTTAGCATTCATTCCGGGAAATGGCAGCTCTGTAGAATTGCCGTTCAGTTTTTCGCCGATGAAGTATTGCGAATTTGCCGGGTGCCATCTGCGGCCATGGCCATGTGATGAAAGTAAGTGAAAACGGAAGTGTTAAAAATAGTGAGTGTTCTGTGATGAAGGGCTCCTATATCGCGCGTCAGAATTTCTCCAGCGGAGGGGAACGTCTTGCCAACGCTGTTATGCTGAAAGGAAGAACGCTGAATGAACATTCGAAATCCGCAAAATTTCCCGCGATTAAGTATGTTTTTTTGACAGGAATTATTTCACGCGGAATATTTCATGCGCACACTGGAAAAAAACACATTGGATCTAGAGTCTAGACTGTTAAAAACATCGACAAGAAAAAATACTATTGATTCAATCAGATTTAAGCTTAAATCAAGAACCAAGCCTCTTAATTTGAGCGGATTTCCTTTTGATTTAAGCTTAAATCTGATTGAATCAAGAGTCCTTTTTCTTGTCAATGTTCTCAAGAGTCTGGACTATAGATCCAATGTGTTTTTCCCAGTGCAGTTAATTACTTTATTGCCCATGGCGGCAAATTTTGCAATTTTTTTAAATGTAGCTATAAAGAAAAATCGGATTCAGAAAAAAAAATACGAACGAGAAAAGGTGACAAAATCTCTCATTTCCTGAGAGTATATACCTCTAATTTTGTCGTCCTTCTGTGATACAATAGACAGCACCTTCAATTAGTCGAGTTAAGACTAAGAGAGAAACCGGACACGGAATTTGGTCTGGAACGGTGCGGCAGGCGCAGAGAGCAATGATACGAGAACGTGAGATGAAAAGGAGAAACCCTCGGCGCGGTGGTCAGCATGTAACACATATTAGCGCCTACAAGACTGCATGAATACTTCACGCATTGCGCCAAAGACAGTGCGGTCGCTGCGGTCAGCAGCGGGCAGCGTGAAACGCATAGCGCCTGCAAGACTGCATGAATACTTCACGCATTGCGTCGAACACAGTGCGGTCAGCGCGGCGCGGCAGCGGAAGTTAAAATTATTAAACCACATTCATGTTTGTTCTTCCATAATTTTTTGGTTCATTTCTCATAAATGGAGGACCTTGTCCACATAGAGATAGGTTTACGGAATTTAACTTTCGCGCAAAGTTCCGTGAAATTTTGCTAGTAGTGTTGACAGGGCTTTCGCAAAAAATGTATCCAACACGAGAAGGTAAACGTGTCTTATGCACCCCCTCCCCCTCCGGCACGTTCACTTGATGGTTTTTATTGATGTTTCAAAACGAATGAGAAGGGGGCGGCAAAATACAGGCGACCCATGGGATGGGCGGCAAATAGGTAAATCCGGCCCTGACTTCCATAGTTTTATCCCTCTGCATGCGACAAATGAATGGTCCGAGATAAGAAAATGCACGCTCGCATTGGTAGCAAGACTCCGTCAAACCCTGAAAATTGTCTAGTTTTTTAATTGACTCATTCTAATTACTTCGAATTCCGTTGTTTCCCGAACAGAGGAACGCAACTCTATTCCAAGGTTGGGATATTGACTCAAACAATGGGTCACTAAACAACTTTTTTTTTATTTAATATTCTAAAAGTACTAAGTGAGTAGATTAACTGGTGATTTTCTCGCATTTTTTTGGAGCCGAAATCCCGGAGAAAACCGCATTTGAAAAAGCGCAACTTCTACGCAAATTTAAAACGCTCTGGAATGGCGGGCAAATGACGTTGTTGAAATACTACGGTAGTCAAATCGATGTCTAACTCAAAGCTTCGCAGAACGCCACGGGTAGCGCCGCCGCGCCGCGCCGCAGCTACAAGCTACAACAAGCAACAGGTGATAACCAAGATACATCCATGTGATAACCACTTTTCACGTAAATAAACAAACCTCCGTGATCGCTAGCTATGGCCAGGTGTTTTGTGCCGGGGTGTGAAAACAGTGAAAGTGAAAGTGGTAAACACTTTTTTAGTGTGCCACGAAATGAAAGGCGATATGACTGGTTCCGGGCCGTGGGGAAGAATGACGGCAACATCTCCCTCACCAGAAATCTGGTCTGCTNGGGCAATTTGGCAACGTAGAAAAGTGGTTACGTCCTTTTGTACGGAAAACGACGATTTATCCAATCGATGAGCCATGACTCACGGTCTCCCGGATTGTTGTCCTTCCCCGACAATCCAGCATTAAACAATTATTATCACGTTAAAAATAGTACATAATTTAATCCGCGTCTTACTTCGGCTCCACTCACAATGTACCCGATAATTATGTGGCCGGCCTATCGTTCGATCGCTCCGTCTCACGCTGTCGTTCGTTTTTGTTTTTACAATTTCTTAGATAATTTTTAGGCATAATGGTAAGCGAACGATGAAAAATAAAGAAAAAACTATCGGGAGAGGAAAGATAAGAATTTTGTTGATCACCTTTTATTTGTTGTTTACTTACTCGCTGCCTTTCGTCGAATGTTGCAATTGTTATCCTTTGCCCGGGCATTGAATTATTAAACTGTGACTACCTAATCGAAAGGATGATAAATGAATTAAATTTAACGCCACTAGCCGCTGCCTTGCCACGCAGTTTTCTTGTCGTTTGTCGAGATGCTGTATAATTTAAGAAGAGTGCGATTATTTGTGATGGAAGTTGAGGGGCAGGACCCCTATAGGATGGAATATCTCGTCGCTTGGCTAACGAAAAGGCGTAACTTCACTCACAATCAGAACCGAGAGGCGGATCCAGCAGGATGGCAACGCTAATTTCCCTCCATTTTTTCTTGAATCGAGAGGCAATGGAGATGTTGCATGTGTGAGGAATTTGTGATTTGACTGTTGATTCTTACGTAAAAGTTCGCGAGAAACACGATGGTCCCACTGGTTTTCTCTGAAATCAACCCCCAAGCTCAAAAAAAGCTCTCCAGTTGAGGCCAAAATGGAGGGGATATCCCACTCAATCCAGAGAGTCCACCTCTACATCAAGACAAACTCTCCATGCAAAGATAGGGAGCAAATACATTGACAGGGCTGCCACTTTATTTGGGGACTCTAAAACTGAAAACACGGCAACCCTGTCAATGTATTTGCTCCCTATCTTTGCATGGAGAGTTTGTTTTGATGTAGAGGTGGACTCTCAGGGTAGCGTGGGATATCCCCTCCATTTTGGTCTCAACTTGAGAGCTTTTTTTGAGCTTGGGAGTTAATTTCAGAGAAAACCAGTGGGACCATCGTGTTTCTCGCGAACTTTTACGTAATAATCAACAGTCAAATCGCAAATTCCTCACACATGCAACATCTCCATTTAAGCGGATTTCCTTTTGATTCAAGCAAAAATCCGATTGAATAGAAAGAATATTTTTTCCTGTCAAGGTTTTTAAGAGTCTGGACTCTGGATGAGGAACTTCTTTTTCCAATGTACTTTTGAATGCCTTTTCTCATTATTTGCATCCGAAGGAAATGACATTTTGTCCAAAATTGGGTAGGGATCAGCATTTTTTTTTTCTTTAAACAAAAGGTGAAAGAAAAGAAAGGTAGTGGGAGTTTTGTTGCGGGATTAGGGAAGTCGGGAAAGTCGTGGAATTTGAAAATTTTGAAGGGAGGGAATTATCGACTTTAATGATTGTGGAAGATTCCAGTTCCAGCTCAAGACCGTGCATTAGGATCGCGCGATAGGATTAGTTTTCTTAATTTTATGTTTCATGGCCCGCATTCAACACGCCCAAGCTGCAATCCCAGCATCAAAAAGATTATGCTGTGCTGTTCTTGCCTCTGCATAATTGCGAGGCCCCGCAAGGTTAACTTTCCTCGTTAGTCGAATAAAATTCAACTCGGCGTTTACTTTCGCATTCTGTTTTTCACGCTCGTTTTAATTCAAAATCAAATGCATGCATCGCGGCGGCTGTGATTTTCCGAAACTTGTTTTCGACGAATTTCGCCGCGATGCCGCTTGCAACGCAGCGTGCCATCATTACGTGTCAGGTCTCCTCGGTTATGCTTCAACAACGGCGACGCTGTAGGTAAACTAGGAAACTCCAGAAACACCTGTTGAGATTTCACGGCCGTGCCGCCGTGCTAAGGAAAACGCCGTATGAACATTCGAGAGTTGCCAAATTTCCCTTGATAAGACATGTATTTTTGACGACATTCGTGCACATTCTTCTTTGCAATTTTCGGATATTTTAGATTAAATTGCGTACAACACAGTCTGAAAATTTTTGAGAGAAATATTCACGATTTTCCCTGTAAATTCGGTTTTTATCAGAGGAAATTTGGCAACGCCTGAAGGCTCATACGGTGTTTTTCCTTGCACGGCGGCATGGGTGTGTGACTCAGACACTGTCTGAGGCAACACGAAAAATACTTCACGGAGAAAAAAACTTCGTGCGTGGGGCCCGAAGTTCAGGTCATATGAATCTCTGAAGTTTTCGGATTGAGCATCCGAACACTTAAGGTCCAGCTGCTGAGGTTTGGATCACACATCTGAAACTTCATTTCTTACATCTGAAGTACTTCGGTTTTCACATACGAAAAACTTCGGTTCTAACATCCGAAAAACTTCTGTTGTCACATCTGAAGTACTTCAGATGCAAGAACTGGAGTTTCAGATGTGTGATCCGAACATCGACAGCTAGACCTAAAGTGTTCAGATGTACAATCCGAAAACTTCAGAGATCCAAATGACCTAAACTTCGGGTTCCACGCACGAGGTTTTTTTCTCCGTGTTAACTTCAATCGGACTACATTTTGCAAAAAGGAACTTACTTGGAACGGAACTTACTAAAGGAAGTCTCTTGGATCCAGAGTCCTAACACTGAAAAAAATTGACAAGAATAAATACTCTTGATTCAATTGGATTTTTGCTAGAATCAAATGGAAATCCGCTGAAATGAAGAGGCTCGGCACTCGATTCGAGCAAAAATCCGATTGAATCAAGAGTTTTTTTTCTTGTCAAACTTTTTAAGGGTCTGGACCAGAGACAAGAGACCCTCCACTGGCCTCTTGGCGACAGGTGGAAGCTTTTACTTTCGAGGATTCAACAATCCTTATGGACAATTATAAGAGAGCAACAGTCATCACCCTAATTTCGGCTGTTGACCTACCTACATGGTGGAGCTTCGGGTGACGTCATGAGCCAAACAAGTTTCCCAAACTTCGGCAATTTTCGGCTTGTTTGCAAAACGAAACTGCTAACACGTTGTTAAACATCAACCATGTAGATAAGTCAACAGTAGAATGCTGAAGTCCCGAGAGTAAAAGCTCCCACCATAGCCAAGATACTAGTGGAGGGTCTCTTGTCCCGGACGGCATAGACTCTGGATCCAAGAGACTTCTTTTCTCAGTGAGGGTGCTCCAGCGGAAAGTCAAGGAATTCATGCCAACCTGGAAATGTCAGGAAATTTTGAGGGAAAGACGAAAAATTACGCGAGTTGCGTTCAGCAGAAATCAGTGTGATTGAAAGCAAAAAAATCCGAGTGAAAGTTTCTTACAAAGGTCAGGGAAAATCATTTAAGTCAAGGAAAAGTCAGGGAATTTGAAGATGAAGAAATTATGGCAATCTTGACTGAGATCGAGGTTGCCATATTTGCAGACTGCCACGGTACCTCTTCCGTACGCGATTTGACGCGCGTGGATCTCTGTTTTTCCATGAGTGGAAGGTTTAAATTAACGCGTGAAGAAACATCAAATATCTTGTGGTTAGGAGTTAAGGTGATTCGATGGATGCCATATTTTGTGTCAGAACGGCATGCGATATATCGCATCAATTGGTTCCATTTTTTCAGCTACTCGTCATTTCCCTCCAATTTTAAGATCGCAATTCTATTGTCAGGAGACTAAAGCACTCACTTACCAATTTTAACAAAGAAATTCAACTTAATAAAGGTGTGGTTTTTTCAGAGAGAAAATATCGCATTCGAGGGCAATTTCGATATCAGTATCGAATGCCATGTTTTCTCTCTGAAAAAACCACGCCTTTATTACGTTGAATTTCTTTGTTAAAATTGGTAAGTGAGTGCTTTAGTCTCCTGACAACAGAATTGCGATCTCAAAATTGGAGTAAAATGATGAGTAGCTGAAAAAATGGAACCAATTGATGCGATATATCGCATGCCGTTCTGACACAAAATATGGCGTCCATCGAATCACCTTAAATTCAGTAATTTTCGTTGCGCAGATCGTGCTGTACGTAAACTTTTGGCCGAGAATCTTAAACCAGAATACTTTCATTCGTATCTTGTCTACTGTCTTGTCATTTGAGACCTTGTCTTCTACTTGGTTGTCTCTTTCTCTTGTTTGTCTTCTCCTCGCTTTTGTGTCGATCGCAACGGGTGCCGGCAGAGTCGTGGCGTGGCGTGCTTTTCGATCTATCGATTAACCTGCCTTTTAAACCTATGGAAACGGCTCGATAAACGAGGTGTTCGCAACGAACTCCTTAATGGAGATGTTGCATGTGTGAGGAATTTACGATTTGACTGTTGATCCTTATGTAAAAGTTCGCGAGAAACACGATGGTGCCACTGGTTTTCTTTGAAATTAACTCCCAAGCTCAAAAAAAGCTCTCAAGTTGAGGCTAAAATGGAGGGGATATCCCACGCTATCCTGAGAGTCCACCTCTACATCAAGACAAACTCTCCATGCCAAGAGAGGGAGCAAGTACATTGACAGGGTTGCCGTGTTTCCAGTTTTGGAGTCCCCAAATAAAGTGGCAGCCCTGTCAATGTATGTATTTTCTCCCTATCTTTGCATGGAGAGTTTGTCTTGATGTAGAGGTGGACTCTCAGGTTAGCGTGGGATATCCCCTCCATTTTGGCCTCAACTTGAGAGCTTTTTTTGAGCTTGGGAGTGGATTTGAGAGAAAACCAGTGGCACCATCGTGTTTCTCGCGAACTTTTACATAAGAATCAACAGTCAAATCGCAAATTCCTCACACATGCAACAACTCCATTATCGATTCTTTACTGCAGCTTCCAAGGAGAAATATCCGCGTATAATCGACTATTCACACCGCGCCACTGGCATGACGGGTGCCGGGTGCCCTGCCTGTCATCCATTCATCCGGCGAATGCAAATTCTCTCCTTCCTGATGGCAGTGACCGAGGATAGAAGGATCCTCTATTCCTCTTCCTGCGCTACGTCTTAGACGTTTATGAATGGCGCGGAATGGCGCACAGTGAATCTAGTCAATAGGAAAGGTCGAACCAGGGTGGCATGAAATGTATGAAAGAAACGAAAGATCGGAAATTTCAGTGAAATATTTCATGAAACTTCATACTGCTGTGAAATATTTCATATTTTTTAAGGGCTAGAGTATGCAACCCGCACTCTAACATACAAAATTGGAAAAAAAGTCACAATTTTTACATTTTTCGAACATGAAAAGGAACCGGTATCTTTCAATATCTTTCAAGAATTTCTGAAATTTCATGAAATATGCCACGTGAAATTTCAAGATTTTATTTTTAATGAAATTTTGCCACCCTGCACGGAGAAAAAAAACTTCGTGCGTGGGACCCGAAGTTTAGGTCATGTGGATATCTGAAGTTTTCGGATTGAGCATCTGAACACTTTAGATCTAGCTGTCGAGGTTCGGATCACACATCTGAAACTTCAGTTCTTTCATCTGAAGTACTTCAGATGTGAGAACCGAAGTTTTTCGGATGTGAGAACCGAAGTTTTTCGGATGTGAAACCCGAAGTACTTCAGTTGTAAGAACTGAAGTTTCAGATTTGCGATCCGAACCTCGACAGCTAGATCTAAAGTGTTCAGATGCTTTATCTGAAAACTTCAGAGATCCATATGACCTAAACTTCGGGTCCCACGCACGAGGTTTCTTTCTCCGTGTGAAATTTTCTCTCAGAGGCACCCATGGAAATCTATAATTCAACGAAATAAAACATCAAAATTAGCAGTTTTGTCGAAAATTTCATGTGCGACCTCCACCTCCTTGATTGACTCGATCCACCGTGCGGCGCCCATCCCGCGGCGAGGAATGCGTGACCCCGCTATGTGTGCTTCGCGCCTGTGGATGAAAGACGATACAGTTGATGCAAGCCCTGCCCCTGCGGCCGCGAATCCCGCCTTACGTAATGCGTAACGCTGCGTCCTGCGTCTTCGCTTGTCACAGTGACAGTGTCACGTCATTCATGTCCGTCGCCGTCCTGTCATTGCCAATCGAAGCTCCAACTATGAAGAATTTGTCATGGTGCAACGCTGCGAATGGACTGCATTTCGATGGCCCAAGTACTAAACCACACTGGGAAAAAACACATTGGATCTAGAGTCCAGACCCTTAAAAACATCATCAAGAAAAAATACTCTTGATTCAATCGGATTTTTGCTTAAATCAAGAACCAAGCCTCTTAATTTGAGCGGATTTCCTTTTGATTTAAGCAAAAATCCGATTGAATCAAGAGTATTTTTTCTTGTCGATGTTTTGAAGAGTCTGGACTCTAGATCCAATGTTGTTTTTTTTTTCCAGTGTGCGTCCTGCGTCTTCGCTTGTCACAGAGTCAAGTCATTCATGTCCGTCGCCCTCCTGTCATTGCCAATCGAAGCTCCAACTATGAAGCATTTGTCATGGTGCAACGCTGCGAATGGACTGCATTTCGACGGCCCAAGTGCTAAACCACGCCGTGTTTCAAAATTTCTGCTTTCACGCAGTTTAAAATCGAGGAATGAAATTTGGTGCCGGAGTCTATATAGCGCCCCAAAAGGCGAAAGTTCCGATTCTTATGATGGTTGGCCATCGATTTTGGCAGAGGAGCTGGAACCTTTCCGGATGCGTCTTACTTTGGGATGCATTGATTGATCTGCCCTCTAAACCCATCAGGGTTGCCACAGTCTGAGAAAACCGGAGAACGTCAGGGAATTTTAAAAAATGAGGGAAAACCTGGAAATGTCAGGGACAATAACGAAAATGTCAGGAAAACTTAAGTCACGTTTATTTCCTCTCTAGAACGAGTTGGAAGTTTCGATCAACAAATTTTGCCTGAAAACTAGTTCAAATAATGTATTTTTAAGCATCTGGCATATCCTCAATTGTCCGGGAATTTTCCTAAAATGTGACAGAGAAATCAGGGAATTGAATTTTCCAAATTCTGTGGCAACCCTGACCTACGGAAAAGGGTCGATTATCAGTTTAGTTGCAACCAACTCTCTAATAATCGAAGGTCGAAATCACAGTATGCACCATCACGCGGTGGTTTAAGAGTACACGGAAAAAATTAAATTGCTGATTTAACAATTCAATTGCTAAAAAAAGTGACTGCAATATTTCAACGTAGACTTCGCAACAAACATATGCTATTTCAACCACTATTTCAAGCTAAGTTATAACCGCGGGGGTGGCTAAAGTAACATTTTTTTGTTGTGAAATCTACATCGAAACATCGCAGTCACTTTTTTTAGCAATTGAATTGTTAAATCAGCAATTTAATTTTTTCTGTGTAGATGTACGCCGTGTTTTTCGATGAGCGATAGCTATATTAATATCGGACGTAGAAACTTGAAGTTTGAACAGATCTTATTATTTTTCGACAATTATTAAGATTTAGCCATCAGAACACGATTCTTTAACTATAGCGAAGCTGACCCAATATTGTACAATGACTGTATCCCCTCGCTGTATCATCCTCTTAATTTGACATCCATCAATATTCTCAGCGTGGCCATCATGATCGAAAGTCATTCATTTCCGGCGTGCATTGAAGCCAGCACTGCCGCGTAAGGAAAAACACCGTATGAACATTCGAGAGTTGCCAAATTTCCGCCAATATAATCTTTATTTTTAAGGAAAGTTATGAATATTCTCTCTTGAAAATTTCAGGAATTTTAGGTGAGATTGCGAACAAAATTATCTAAAAAATCGGAAGGAAAATATCCATAAGTTTCCCAGAAAATTTTCGTTTTATCGAAGGAAAATTTGGCAACGCTTGAAGAGTCATACGACGTTCTTCCTTAGCACGGCAGAGTAGCTCAGATAAGCGCCTTCCCCGCTATTCGTGCGGTTCGATACCCCTGACATTTAAATTTGTGCGACCTTTGCGAAAATGGCGACCTTTGATTATGCTGCAAAAATGCCGCTCGCCTGTCAGACCCGGGTGCACAAAAACAAAATAACGGAAAAAAAGGAAACCACGATAGCGCTTAATCGATCGCTGTGTCGGAGAATTCAGATTCGTTGCCAGTTCAACCGGGTCAATTAATGTGCTTATGGACTTTCAGACTTGAAAAGTCGTTTTATTGAAGAAAATGCGGAAGCAGGAAATAGTACACTGGGGAAAAAAACACATCGGATCTAGAGTCCAGACTCTTAAAAACATCGACGAGAAAAAGTACTCTTGATTCAATCAGAATCTAGCGTAAATCAAGAGCCAAGCCTCTTGATTTAAGCGGATTTCGTTTTGATTCAAGCAAAAATCCGATTGAATCAAGAGTATTTTTTCTTGTCAATGTTTTCAAAAGTCTGGTCTCTAGATCCAATGTTTGTTTTTTTTCCAGTGTACAATAATCTCTATCGAACTCTCTCTTATTACCGAATTAAAATGAAATCAACTCGTACACGTGGATTCATAAGTCCAGATTTTTAACACTTTGCACTATTTGCGGCGCTCACCGTCAGTAAAAACCGGAAAATATCAGGAAATTCAACGTTATCAGGGAAAATTAAGAAAATGTCAGGAAAATCGGTCACGGATCACGAAATTGGATAGCGTTAAAAAGCGTTTTTTTTTTTTTTTTTTTTTTTTTGCAAATTTCAATGAATTAGCCGCATGTTACGCAGCAAATTCCTTAACATTTTCAAAGGAATCACTGGAAAAAAAAGAACATATTGGATCTAGAGTCCAGACTCTTGAAAACATTGACAAGAAAAAATACTCTTGATTCTATCAGGTTTTTGCTTAAATCAAAAGGAAATCCGCTCAAATTAAGAGGCTTGGTTCTTGATTTAAGCTAAAATCCAATTTAATCTAGAGTATTTTTGTCGATGTTTTTAAGATTCCGGACTCTAGATCCAATGTGTTTTTTTCCAGTGATCAGCACAAAAATTTTCTTGTAAAAAATTAAATTGTTCAGTTAAATTTGGCAATAGCTAACGTGGCAAAGTTCCTTTCTGCTAAACGCGGTCCAATTCTAAGTGCCTCTAGTAGTTTTCGAGCATTTTTTAAGTTTTGAATCATTTCATTAAATATGTTGATTTTTTTAAAACAAACGAGTGTCAATTAAGTCGCGCATAAAATCAGAAAATCTCGTCTAAAATATTAGGAAAAATCAGGAAATTTTAAAATTAAATTTTAGTAGAGAGACCCTAGGAAGTTGCACCGAGAAAGTTAAATCCAGTTAATATAAGTTCTAGTAAGGATGAAGTTATCTATGAAAGAGAGAGTATTACCATCTCAATTCTTCTAGTGCAGAAAGCCATATGTCGCATTCTGGTTGGTCTGCAAATTTTATGCTCCCCAGAGCCCCAAGCGCTCAATGTGTACAAACAAGATATCGGATAGTGCTCAAGACATTATGAGAAATACCTAAGTTCCAACTTCTCAAATGATCTGTACTGTAAACAACGCACTTGCTTGGATATTTTTGCTGAGAATCATTTTTTTCCTGTTGGTCTGTATCTAGTATCATTCACTGCTGTCTCATGAATACGAATTTCTCTAGTTTGGATTCGTAAAAGGGTCTGTTAATATGTAATCTAATTTGTAACTGAAAAAACGTTGGCTCAGACCTCTATATCTGTAGCTCATAAGCTATAAACATAATATCAGAAAGTTTCAAGGCAAATAATTCATAAAGTTCTTCGAAAACACATGATTTATTCAGAAAAACTTGGCAACTCTCGAATGTTCATACGGCGTTCTTCCTTAGCTCGGCGTACTGCCGTGCTACGCAAAAACGCCGTAAACGCCATTTTAACTTTCCTGGAAACAATGTATCATAGCAGAACAACTTGTATACCTTGGGACAATTTTTTTACAGAATTCTTTCGCAAATATTGCCAAGAACTTAACCTGAAAATTTGAGGTAGGTACACTGGAAAAAAACACATTGGATCTAGAGTCCAGACTCTTAAAAACATCGACAAGAAAAAATACTCTTGATTCAATCAGATTTAAGCCTAAATCAAGAACCAAGCCTCTTAAACTGAGCGGATTTCCTTTTGATTTAAGCTTAAATCTGATTGAATCAAGAGTCCTTTTTCTTGTCAATGTTTTCAAGAGTCTGGACTCTAGATCCAATGTGTTTTTTTTCCAGTGCACATGGGTAAAATAGTCTTTATTTTATAAAGTGTTAAGTTTCAAAAAACGCGGGAAAATCTTAGTGGATTTACGGCTTTCTTCCTTAGCACGGCAGTATGATTCTCTCGGTAAAATAACTGGAGACCTGCTTGAGAGTGAAACCTTCAAAACGCAGGATGCACTCAATTTTGAATGCATCCGTTATCTGCATCGGAATCGAGTGACGCGTGCGGGCGATTATGACGTCATACTCGGTGCGTCGCGTCGGTGTTGCTGAAACTGGAACTACCGGAAAGAATGAGTCACTCCGGACAGTGTCAGTGAGTCAGTCAGACAGAGATATTTTAATCCGTCGTCCGGACTGACCGTCGTGAAAATATTCAAATCGACTTGCAAATCCAGAGTGTAGGCATCATTGCGGGTCTCAGCTCGTAATCTAGGTGTGTACCCAGATCGGATTGCTCCAGAAAATAGCTGGAATTATTCTTATAGAACTGAGGTCTCGCGTTTTCTATGTCAGGCTGGAGGATTGGAGAGTTGCATGAAACGAAAGAAACGTGCAGAAAATCGAACATTTTCGTGAAGTATTTCATGAAATTTTACGAGGTTCACCGGAAAAAAAAACACATTGGATCTAGAATCCAGACTCTCAAAAACATCGACAAGAAAAAATCCTCTTGATTCAATCGGATTTTTGCTTAAATCTAGAACCAAGCCTCCTAATTTGAGCGGATTTCCTTTTGATTTAAGCAAAAAGCTGATTGAATCAAGAGTATTTTTTCTTGTCAATGTTTTCAAGAGTCTGGACTCTAGATCCAATGTGTTTTTTTTTTTTTCCAGTGTCGTATTTCTTGAAATTTTACGAGGTTATAAACTTCATTAAAAATATGAAGCGTTCATGTTGAAGTGAATCGTATTTCATGGAATTTTACGAGGTTATAAACTTTGTTAAAATTATAAAGCGTTCCTGTTGAGGTGAATCGAAGATATTTTAAGGTAAATCCGGGAATTATCAGGAAATTTTTTTGCGCCAGGGCAAACCTGGAAGAACGCTATGGAATCCGCGAAGGATGTTTGTTAGGCGTGTTATGGATTTTCTTAAATTTTTGGGAGCCCGAAAAATTTTTTGTCTTAAAAAAAAAAAAAAAAAAAAAAAAAAAAAAAAAAAAAAAACCTCTTTGGCGTATGCAGTTTTGAGCAACAAGGGGCTCATGCAGTCTACGCACCACGACATTGCGCGTTTGCGAATTGAATGCGAACCTATCTCATCAGTTCTTCAATCTCATAAGTTCGGCTATACGAATCGAACGTTCTCGGTTACTTAAATTGAAATTTGAGTTTGACGAACCAAATAGCTATCTGATATAGATCACTATATTCTCCTTCATTTTTTGGATATGCTATTTTTGGTTCATGGAAGTCGAAA
Source organism: Bemisia tabaci (assembly GCF_001854935.1). Taxonomy (NCBI): domain Eukaryota; kingdom Metazoa; phylum Arthropoda; class Insecta; order Hemiptera; family Aleyrodidae; genus Bemisia; species Bemisia tabaci. Next base: position 328,375 of record NW_017547262.1, on the reverse strand, counting down.
TATTTTAATCTTGTGTTAGGTCCCATCCAACTTTTCTACTCATGCGGCAAAGTCTCTGAGTCAGTAGAAAAGAGTTCACGCTCTCCTTCGTCTCGTGAATATGCAATTTTGCCTACTTGGAAGTCGAAATAGTTGTATCGCGTGCTTTGCCCCATTCAACTTTTCTACTCGTGCGTTGAAGTCTCTGAATCAGCCGAAAAGAGATTCTCCTTCATTTCGTGGATATGCAATTTTGCCTAATTGGAAGTCGAAATAGTCGTATCACACGCTTCGCCCCCCCCCCCCCCCNTCCAACTTTTCTACTCATGCGTTGAAGTCTCTGAGTTAGCCGAAAAGAGATTCTCCTTCATTTCGTGGATATGCAATTTTACCTACTCGGAAGTTGAAATAGTTGTATCATGCGTTTCGCCCCATTTTCTGAACATCGATTTCTGACTAAAAGCTGTTTCTCCAGGATGCTTTGCAAATATTCATCTTTCAATTTTTCAAGTCGACTATGACTCATCATAATGAATGAGTGAAGCTTTATGCTGTCATGCCAAGGAAAATCACCGTATGAATATCCGCACGTCGCCAAATTTCCTTTAAAAATAGTCATCGCTTCCCTTAAGAATACAAATTTTATCCGGGGAAATTTGACAAAAGTCGAATGTTCCCATGGCGTTCTTCCGTAGCACGGCATTATGACAATTAGGTTTTCATGTAGAACACTGGAAAAAAAACACATTGGATCTAGAATCCAGACTCTTAAAAATATCGACAAGAAAAATTACTCTTCATTCAATCAATATCTAGCTTTAATCAAGAACCAAGCCTCTTAATTTAAGCGGATTTCGTCTTGATTCAAGCAAAAATCCGATTGAATCAAGAGTATTTTTTCTTGTCAATGTTTTCAAGAGTCTGGACTCTAGATCCAATGTGTTTTTTTTCCAGTGAGGGCGAAAATACAAAAAAAAAATAAATATAAAAAAAGTACAAGTACAAAAAAAAAATACAAATATAAAAAAATACAACTAAAAGTACAAAAATACAAATTCTACATGTATATGTGGAAGAAAAATACAAAAATTGGAATAAAGTTACGGCGTTCTGTCTGTGGACGGCGATATGCACGTATTTATACTGAAGGGGCGCAAGCACGCAATCTCTTCGCACATAGTTCATTTTGGCGCAAATACATCAATTTATGAATCGGACGTCCTGGGCAGGCGATGGTTGCCTGAAATTGGTACGCTAGACGAATTGCTCAAGTAGTGGTTGACCGTGTGATCAATTGAATAGGTATATTACCTGCTTGTTGCCCCCGTCTTCGTAGCTCGTTCCTCGTCCTCCTGGCTATTTACTCTCCGAACGGCAAGGTTCCGTCATAACCGGACTACGCAGCCGCGGCCACAACCTCCTCGCTTGCAAGCGAGCTTCCTAAATTCTTGCGCATTGCACAATCGGTCCGTTGCAAATTTTTGCCACATCGAAGAGACGAGTGTGGACTTCGTTTTGAAATAGGAACTACTATTTCTAGTTTACTCATAAAAGCATTTGTATGCGTAGGGAAACGTACGGCACATACGTTGTATTCCTACACTGGGAAAAAAACACATTGGATCTAGAGTTCAGACTCTTAAAAACATCGACAAGAAAAAACACTCTTGATTCAATCAGATTTAAGCTGATTGAATCAAGAGTCCTTTTTCTTGTCAATGTTTTCAAGAGTCTGGACTCTAGATCCAATGTGTGTGTGTGTTTTATTTTACAATTTGCGCACTTCTGAGCTCCCGGCCTCTGAAAGTATACCATGGTCGCTTGGCGACTCATTCCGAAATTCCACAAATACACGATTTTATTAATTTAAAAAAAAGGAAATCACTTCCATCAGCAATGGTGCTGAGAAAATGGTTGGAAAGAAAAAGTACACGGCGGCCTCCTCATGTGACGTCAGGAAATCTGGCGGCGCGATGCTTTTCCGTTCGAAATAGGGTCGCGTTTTCAGCAACTGTGAAAGTCGTTTTCCTAGCTCAAATTAATTTTCAGGGGAAAAAACGGGAAATTCTGCGGCCCGATTATTGAAACTATGTCAGCCCGACACGACAAGACATAGCCCTATCTTAACCATGCAATATATCGCAATTCGATGTCTTATCGGGCTGGTTTAAATTTCAATAATCGGCCCGCAGGTTTTATCACTTTTTACCTGCTTTTCGGTAATGTACATATCAGTCCAGACTGACAGCCAGCTGTTCGGAAAGTGTTCTATTCATTAAATATCTGGGTCTTTTACATAACTCATCGGTTTATTCAACCCTCTATTTCTTTTTGTTTCAGAAAATGCAAGTTTCACAAAAAAGTCAACGTTTTGGCCAGCGACGTTCCATATCCAGGAGTGACTATTTTAAAACCGCTCACGGGGGTTGATCCAAACCTATTCAGCAACCTAGAATCCTTTTTCACCATGGAATATCCAACAGTAAGCTCAATATTCACTTCAGACGTACCTTGTTACCTAGCTGCAATCTTAAAATGAAATTAATTTTCCTTGAAGATGTTAATTTATGACCAAATCTGTGACCATGTTCTCACAGAAAGTGAGTTTCCTTTTCACAAATCTGGGTCACATTTTAACATGATCAGTACGAAACCGGAGGATTAAAATTGAAAGATATTTTATTGACTGAAAAATCGGCACTCATTCACCACTTCTATGATTTAGCTTTACTCATGACTTGATAATTTTCCAATATTATCCTCCTAATCTCAGTGGAAGAAAAAAGACTTGGAAAGGCTTTAAAAAAAAATTCAAATGGGTGAGCAGGTACATACCTATTTTCAAAAATTCTTGAAACTGATAAAGTATGGTAAAGGCATTAAACTCAAAAACTCCTATTCTTTACTTTCAAAGCGTAATTGGAAATGGGCACTTCTCTCCTCAAACCATGAATAATTTGAATATGGTAATTTAACTCGTTCGTACAGAATTTTATGATTATAGCTTTTGCTACCACTTCCATATTGTTTCGACCCAGTAAATCCTTCATCTCTTCTCTGGATAAATTCATCTAATGTGAATCTTATATCCACTGGCATGCAAAAAATTCAGTATGTTAATATTGATTTGAGCAATCGCAGCTTCAACTCAAGGTCAAATGTGCTTAGAATTCATTTCCATGCCAAGTATGAATTTTAATTAGCTATCTACTTATATCATACCAGTTACACCCACTAAATCGCTAACCCTCCAGCAAATGTTCTTTAAAATTTTATTGGTAGAAAGACAGATATGTAAATGAATTTCAAAACTATTGGAATGAACAATGAGTTTTTCTCCCTCCGATAAAAGATCCAGCCTTGTAAAATCCTTTTCTCCCTGCCCAATCTCTTAGGTGAAATTGTGTAATGCAGGCATATAATTCATTATTTTAACCTTTAAGGAAAAGAGAAAAAAATATTCATCGATAGATAAATTCTCAAAATCCTGAAGAAACCTGTTGAATTTATTGAAAAAATCATTTTTGTCACTGATTTAATGAAGCAGAATGAAGATATTTTGAAGCCAGATGTTTTGAAGCACATAAAATTGAGGGAATCTGGCAAATCTTTGACCATAACTAAGGAAAAGTTCCAAAAGTTTGACGTTAGAACATTATTAATTGTAAGAAATTTTAAGTAAATTGATGGTAAGTTACAAATTGTTTATCATCATAAAAAAAATCTTCCTCCATCTAAAGCCGTTGTATAAATACACTGAATTCAAGCTCTAGTAGTCAAATTTTGTGCTGTTCTGAGCAAGACTGTGTTTATCAAGTTTTTGGATTTATTTTTCTAAATTCTGGCTGATTTTCTTAGCAGAGGATGTCTATATTAGTTGTATCTAATGTCTCTGTGTTCTCTTATGTTTCAGTATGAATTAATGTTTTGTATAGAAGAAGAAAGTGATCCTGCCATTATGATTGTTAAAAAACTAATTGAAAAATATCCAAATGTAGATTCTAAAATATTTATAGGTAAGTTTAAATTTTACATTTATATTTTAAATTTAAAACATGATTATTTTCCTTCTACATCCTTGATAAATGTTTTATCACTATGATGAGTTTTACTGGCGATTAAAAATCCCTTGGGGGAAAGAAGAGTTTTTGGAGGGGCCCCTTACACATGGACCCAAACCAAGTCCACAAAGTGTGGAGATTTATAGCGGGAGAGGAGAAAAGATTTTTTTTTTATTTTTTCTTTGATCTCGGAAGAGGGAGTACTTCTGGTATAAGTACTACTGATGGGCCACTGGCCAAAGTAGGCAGTACACTCTTACTTCCTTTAAAAGTAAAAACACATTAAGTAGAATACGGAAAAACCAAAAAACAAAAATTGGAAAACCGATAAAAACAAACTAAAGTTTGTATTCATAAAGAAATTAATGGGTCTGTTGTAAGCAAGAGATACAGCCAACCGAATATTCTTTTAAGGGGGAAATTCGCTCGAAAATCACGTCGGGCACATCAAGAAAGTCTGAAATCCAGTCCTTAGCGTGCAATCTGCGGAGTTTGCAACATGCTTTTTCAAGTTTCCCGCGTCTGTGGGCAGTTTTTGTTGGTAGCAAGCAATCAGGTTTGCCTGAAGAGAGACCCAACTAAATGAACAAACAATCTCTTGAACTATCTTTCGTCAAAACTGTCGAAACTTTCCTTGGGGAAGGTTTTAATTGATTGAAAGCTTTTGTCTTTGCAAAGTAAAGAAATAAAAAAGAAACAAACGCTTGAAAACAAATGAAATCATACATAAGAAAAAGTTATTTAATCGTTAGTTTACTATGAGTAGTTCTTTCTTACTCTTCTGCCTGTGCAAACCTGATCGGCGGTGATAGAGACAAATTGCCCGCAGGCGCAGGTAACTTAATAAAGTGTGTTACAAACTATGCAGATTGGGTGCTAAAGAGCGAATTTCAGACTTTTTTGATGTGGCCAACGTGATTTTTGAGCGAATTTACATCTAAAATATTTATTTAGTTGCCTGTATCTCTTGCGAGCAACATACCCATAGATACCTACAAAGAAACGACCTAACCAACAGACCTCTACATTGATTGGAGCAACACAGAAAAAATTAAATTGCTGATTTAACAACAAAAAAATGCTACTTTAACGACTATTGTAAGCTAATTTAACCATTGGAGTGGTTAAAGTAGCATTTATGTGTTGTGAGATCTACATCGAAACATTGAAGTCACTTTTTTTTAACAATTGAATTGTTAAATCAGCAATTTAATTTTTTCCGTGAGGTAACTTTTTATTCCAAGGTCTTGTTCCCTGGTTCCTGTAGCCAGTGGCCATCTCTAAGGCCACTAAAATTGAATAGGAATGGATGACGCAGATACGATCGGAGGAAAAAAGATGAGTATAATATAAAAGCTCAGCTGAATGTAACTTCAATTTAATTCTAAAATCACCAAATCTTTTTCAGGTGGAGCCAATGTTGGTGTTAATCCAAAAATTAATAATATAATCACAGGTTACCAAGCTGCCAAACATGAGCTTTTTCTCATCTCTGATAGCAGCATACGAAGTAAGTAATTGTCAGCTAAATTATCTTGCGTATTTAAGTTGTAGTCAAAGCCTGTAATCTAGACTGATTACAGTTTGTATGTTCAAATCCAGATTGGTCAGAGGTTCCTCGCTCAAATCTGAAATTTTCTCAACAACTTAGTTTTTGTCTGGGAAAGTCCTCCTTTGACCATTGCTAGATCTGGTCCCGGTCAAACAAACAATTTTGTAAGAAAGTAAACGTTTAGGTATAAGGTTCCTCGTTCAAATCTGAAATTTTCTCAACAACTTAGTTTTTGTCTAAGAATATCCAACTTCGACCATTGCTAGATCTAACTCCGGGCAAATTAAACAATTTTGTAGGAAAGTATAAGTTAGAAACAGTATTAGTTTTGTAAGAATTGAGCTATGAGCAGACCAGAGACCTGTCTTTCCTTCCGTCAAAAACTCTATGAAACCGTGCTCCGATAAATTGTGTGGCATCTCTTTTTTTGAATTGTAAAGCTACAAACTTCAGGATATTCTATCTTATCTATACATCTGTTTCTTTAGTATTTTTTTTTTTTTTCTGACTTAAAATTTACTTTTTTATTTCAGTGAAAGAAGATACTCTGATGGATATGGTTCATCATATGACCGAAGGTGTAGCTTTGGTCCATCAAATGCCTTTTACCTGTGATAGAGAGGGTCTAGCAGCGACTGTAGAAAAGGTACCCCTCTTTTTGTATTATCAGTCATGGATCTGTAACAGACCATTTGTTCAGCATATGAATGTCAGTCTACTGAATAGCCTTTGACAGATGAAATAAGAAAAAAATCATGTGAAGCATCTGAGAAATGTCTAAAATGCACTCTGTTAACTCACAATTTTCATACTTCATATGGACCAAGTTTCTGTAACAAGTCGCATCTTGGGGGGGAAAAAAGCGAGCCTGGATCTGATTTGAATACCACTATTCACAAATTTTCCTCTGTCAAAAATCCAAAGTCGAAAACAAGTCTTATTTGAGCATGAAAATACCTAATTTTTAAACTTTGTCTGTAACACTGAGACTTATATAAGAATAAAAGTTCAAAGCTCTTTTCCTTGGTTCAAACTTTATACAACCTGGTATGTTTCTACGCTCCATGACACACATTTTGACATTAAGCCATATCTGCTTAGTACAGACTGCACAAATTGTGTATTTAAGAGTGAATTTGAGACATTTCTCACATGTGTAACGTAATTTTTGTGTGATTTTACCTATTGTTTGCTCATTCTACTGTGTCTTTTATGTGCAAGAGTGCAACACTGCCGTGCTGAGGAAGAACGCTGTATGAGCCTTTGGATGTCGCCAGATTTCCTATGACATAATACAAATTTTTTAGGAAACTTGTAAATATTTTTCCTTTGATTATTTAGAGAATTTTATTCGCAATTAGATCTAAATCGTCTGAAAATTTCAAGATAAAATATTCATAACTTCTTTTAAAAGTAAACTTTTCATTTGAGGAAATTTGGAAACCTATGAATGTTCTAATGGATTTTTTCCTTAGCACAGCACTTGCCTTGACTCATTTCCATTATCTATGCGTAGCCTTATTCACTTTTACATTTTAATATCTCAGCAAGGATCATAAGAAATAAGAATAAATAAAAAGTGTCTATTGCACCTCTTACTAAAAGCTGTTAGTAGAAGTTTTGAGGAACCATCTTAAAATTTCAGTATTGGTTGTCAGATATTTGATCCCTCAAATTACATAACCTTCTTCAAAATCTTTAATATTTAATTTCGATGAACGTTTCCAGTTATCTTGTAGTGATTCCATTTTGTGTTGCTTTTTAGATTTTTTTTGGGACGTTTCAAGCAAGGATATACTTAATTGCTGACCTGCTGCAAATTAATTGTCATACGGGTATGTCAGCTTTAATTCGAAAGAGCGCAATGGAAGAGGTTGGTGGGCTGCAAGCGTTCGGATGCTACCTGGCTGAGGACTTTTTCTACGCCAAATCTTTGACTGATCGAGGGTACAAAACCTGTGTTAGTAGTCAGCCTGCATGGCAAAATTCTGGTTTCTGTGAAATCACTAGTTTTCAAAATAGGTTAATGAGGTAAGTTTGGATCCCCAAATCAGGGCTTTAATCGTCGTTCCTATAGTTGCTCTCTGCAACCTTAATCATTTCAATCTCTCCTGTATGTTTTTTTTGCTAAGAGGAGCGCCAGCATTTTACTGAGAATCCCCTAAAATTCAATGCATCTGTGATTTCCTAAATTTTAAATTTCTCCTGGGAACACGGATTTTCAAACAAGTAGCATAAGTTTATGCTTATCATGCTCAATTGATTTGGTTGTGAGGATAGTTTGATGCTAGGGGAAAATTTGTAGATATCTGAAAGTTTATCACTCTATTTAAAAAATGAATCCAGTGAGAGAGCTGAAAACAAGGATGTCATTGACCGATGAATCAGATAAGTAAATACTAAGGGAGTGTAAAAGAATGATACAACAAAAATGATAAAGGCAAAATACACATGTCCTAATAGGAAATATTTCTTTATCATTTTACTGTAAGGTACAATCTCTCCTTTTTTAATGCATTTTCTTTAGTTTCAGGCATCAGAAATTTTTTTAAAAAATACTGTGAACTCAGCTCTTAAAATAAAAACTTACATACATACATACATACATACATACACCCTTACATACCATATTTCGATCTCTCCTTTAAGGTGTTAATGGCTAAATTGTTAAAAGCACCAAATAAACGTATCTACCAACCATACATACATATGTTAAAAGCACCAAATAAATGTATCTACCAACTAACCATACATACATACGTACGTACATAAAAGCTGCTTTCTTAATGCTCCTTGGCAGTTTGCGACACCTGGACACCAAAATCACTCAGTTTACTCAGTCAACTTCTATGTGTAGTAATCAAATTTTCTCGTAAAATTTCTTGATTGTATTGATATGAATAATTACTTACTTTTACTTTACTTGACTTAATAATCACATACTCATCCCATTTTTACTTGCAGATGGACCAAATTGCGCATCGCAATGGTACCTCACACAATAATTTTGGAGCCTTTATCAGAGTGCTTTATAATCGGAGCTTTCACAGCGTGGGCTGTTTCCTATCTCTTGTACTGGGACCCTCTTGTATTTTATCTAGTTCATATATTAGTCTGGTTTCTCTGTGACTGGGTACTTCTATCAGTAGTTCAGGTAAGATTAGTTTTTAAGATGGTTTCCTCAAATTTTGCACTTTTTTCTACCTCCCCCTTTCTCTTGAAAATTCAGGCTGAGAAAGTATGTGTATCCATTTTTAAAAGAAAGCTGTTGTCCTTTCCTGTGTGTCAAAATGGTTGCAACTTTTGCTAGAGCAAAAATAAGAGTCGTTACTCATAGAAAATGTCTCAAAAATCACGATGAGCGCATTGGCCAAGTCTGAGATGCACTCCTCACTTCACAATTTGCATAACAAATTTGCGTTTGCAAAACAAAGGTGTATTTCAGAGTTTGCCAATGCGCTCATTGTGATTTTTGAGACATTATCTGTAAGGAACAACTCTTATTTTTGCTCTAGCAAAAGTTCGCCACAGGCCCATTGATGCGTTTGGCGCAAGGAGAGCATGTTCTGGAAAACTTTGATTTGAAATATCAGTGTTCGATAGTTTCTGAGCACATTTTTGCACGTACATTTTACAATAGAAAACTTGATAGATTTTTTTTCTAACCATTTGCATCCTCACTTTAAAAAAATCTTTTAAAAAAATTTAAATTTTGACTGAATTAAGGACTGAATGTATACATAATAAACAAAAATCCTCACAGCACGCTGAACTCAAAATATTTTCAAATTAATTTTGAACGCTTGTGCATTGCTTCAATGTCCCAGCAATGGAGAAGAGTCAGCATTACGTTTATGATGAAGGAAACTTAAAATTGAAAACGTACGAACAAAACCCTTCTTTAATTTAAAGCAAAGTCAATAAAGTATAACTTGTTCCATAGTTGAATTGGTTTCTGCTAGACGAGTATAAGTGAAAAAATCCTGAGCCGTGGCTTTCGTTTCTCGCGCAGAATGCTAGGGCTCATGAGTTTTTGGACTTAAACCTATCTAACAGAAACCGATTCGCTTGCTGTTGTTACTTTAAAATACTTACACCCTGTCAATCCTTGCCTTTAGCGTAGATTTCTCCGGCAATTAGATAACCATTTTTCTCTTTCTATCTTTCTAGAACGGTTCGTTGCCTTTCAAGAAATTCGATTTTGTCATCGGCTGGCTTTACAGAGAGATCGGTGGACCATACTTATTCCTGCATGCCTTATGGGATGACCCAGCCATCAAATGGCGATCGAGAACTTACAAACTCAAGTGGGGAGGAGTCGCAGAAGAGTATCGTCCCAAAATCAAAATCTAAATGTGTGCACTCACTTTGTTGTTTTTTCAGTATTTTTTTCTGGTTGTTTACCTCATCCAAAAGTTCTGATGCAGGTAGCTAGCTAATCATCTGCTGTCTTATCATCAAATTTCACACCAAATCCTTCATGAACGAGATAATTTTTAATGATGAATGAAAAATACTCACTTAAAGGGCAGGATGTCACTATTGATTCAGAGTTCAACTATCTCTCGAAAGACCAAGAAAAAAAGAAACCGGTGAAGCTGATTCAATCACTACAAGTAAAATTGTAAGGAATGGTTTCAGACCGAAATTTTACCAAAGAAACTACTGTTGCGGTCTTTTGACAAGTAAAAAAAATATCAAATTACTGACACCTTTGAAGTACATCCTTTATTTTTTCTGTTTCTAAAAAATAAATTTTGTCAGTGGTGGTACATAATCGAATACTTGGCTGTTGAAAGATCAGAACTCGATTGGTTTGTTTAATATTCCATCACTTCTTTTAAGTTTGGTGAATTAAATCAAAGCCAATAAAACTCGTTCCATGATAGGCAATGGGACTGTTGCAAGACTATGAATTGCATCTCAAGTGCTGTCTCCGTGGGAAATTTGACTAAGAATCGTGTTTCTGAGCTTCTAAAAGATCAAAACAGTTTTTTTTTTTACAGGAAAAATACGGGCCTTGAGTCAGAATAGTAAACTTTTTCTTTTTTAAAGGAACTTTTCTGATTTTAAACATATGAGTTGTTTTTATGGTTTAAACAGGTGTGTTCACAATCTTCGGTGGTATTAAAAGCAAGATTACAATATAAAACCTTTCATGATTTTTACTAGAAGGTCAGTAAACACCGTGAGTTTGGAGGCACACAGCTGTTAATTCTTCATGTGACATCCTGAAATATGTTGGCACTCTATTTTTCTGTTTGAAATAAGACTGGAATTTTGGAGTCTCTGAAAGTCGTTTTCTCAGCTAACATTTGATAACCTAAAAGATGGGAAATTATGAGTATTCTCATTTTCTTCGTACTTTCCTGAAATTAATTGAAATCAAATTGTGCAGCAGCCTCATTGACTTATTTTAAAAGATTGTGGCATGACAAAACGACGGTGAAACTACATACACACGTCTCCGGTTTGGGACGCTGGAGATCTCCTGTCATACTTTATTTTATGAATGGGAAAATACTCAACTTCATCTCTTGAAAATTTCTCCGATTTTTCTTTCTTTGTGGGGAAAACGGACCACGTTTTGCAACTAGATCCTACAATCTCTGACTCATGTTCGAAACAAGATATGTGCCATTAATTTCCGTATGCTGATAAGTATTTTTATGTATGAGCCAGAAATTGCAGTTCCTTTTTGCAAAATAAAGTCCAATTATTCTGTGAAATTGTTAAGAAATTGTGTTGGTTTGTTCACCTTTGATAAAATAAATCGGAGACTGGAACACAGTAAATGAAGTAGGCCTTTTTTGAAGTTTCACTGTCGGTGAGAGTTTTAAACATTTCCTCTATTGGCAAATCCTCCTGGTTGAAATTTTGATGATGAGAAGGCGGTAAGTGGTGGTCCATTTTTAACCACAGTTGCCTTCTCATTTTGAATAAGTCTTTCATTGTAATGATCAATGTTTATCTTTTGTAACCGCATGTTTCTTTTATTGTACTTTTTGTAAATATCCTATGATAGCTGCACCAAAAAAACAGCATATGACCCAAAAAATACAATGGGGCATCCATTATATTGAAGAAGTTTTTGCGTTGAAACAACCATGAAGCTGCTCTCAGGGATAAGTAAGCAGTAACCCAATGCTAGTTATCAAACCTCTCGTAGAAACCAAGGCTATCTTTTTGATTAATGTTTTTATCAATTTTATTTGTGAATAGCACCGAATGTTACAGAGACGGCTTAAGATAGCATTCGTAAAAAATTACCATTTTCATTGGTTTTTTAAAAAAGACTTCTCAATGTAAGGATACAATAACGAAAAAGTCCTTTAGGAACTTACTAATATATACTTAGCAGTGATTCTCAAAATGTATGGATGTAGGAAAATTTTTCCTTTAAATCAAGGGCTTGCCGATCCTTTTTGCAATACACTGAAATTTGACCCTTTAAAATGTGAAAGACACCAACATTTTTAACTGCAATCCTCAGTAAAAGTTAAAAATTACTTCTAAAAGAAGAAAAATTCTCCCTTTTCGTAACAAACATGATAATTTTGTATTTATTTTGTTTCCAATCATGAACTTATCATGGCTCATGAATTACTTTGCCATTATGGGGAAACGCGGTATGAATATTCTAACATTCTCAAATTTTCTCTGATAAAATATTTATTTCTAAAAACAGTTATGAATTTTTTTCTTCAAAATTTTTCAATCAATCAGATCACATTATATTTAAAATTCTATGATAGTTTTGAAGGAAAATAAATCTAATTTATCAAGAAAATTCGGTTTCATGAGCGGAAATTTGGAATGCCTGTATTTTTATTCCGTATCTTCCTTAACACAACAGAATTGAAAATTAAGGTCTTAAAGATTAAATATTGAGATTGGAAAGTTGTTTAAAGAGCAATGCTCACTTCATTTCTCTCTGCTTTAATCATTCCTGTTTCATGGATGTGTATTTTTTGTTTAACCGATTTGATGGGTCAAGTTAACAAGGCTAACTTTCTATGAGCCAAACCTCCCTTATTTAACTTTAAATCATCAATAATTGAATCTACTCTTGCAAAAATGTTCAATATCCATGACATTTTTTCAGATTTGCAGTAGTTTGTTTTGCCTTATGACACAAATTAAGGTCTGTGTTTATCGTAAATTTTTTATTTTACAAGTGGGACTGAAAATAAAATTACTCTACATTTCCAAGGTCTCAGGCCAGTTTTATACTTTAACTTAAAATGAAGTCGCCTGACTTGAATTTTGAAACACAGTTAGACTCTGGGCGTTTTACATGAGCAGATGCAATTCTTGATAAGTTGATAATTTTCTATTCTTTTGTCTTTGTTAATCATTCATCCAAGAAATTTTCTTTGATCCTGCTGGCGTGGCTACTGAGTTACTAAAAATAATAAGTTTGCCCCCTCACATCCGATGTGTACAATTTTTGTAAATATTTATTGAGCCTTAAATCGCAGCTGTGTATTTTACTCGAATATACTTATTTTGGATCAGTTACCTTTTTGCTCCTGTGAATGTCAATCTATTGTTGTGTAAATGCTTTTTTAGATTTTCATTTTATGTCTGCACCAACTGTGAGCGCCTCACTTATTTTATTTACTGCAAGGTTGCCAGATTGTTCAATAAAATTTCCGTACTTTTCATTGAGTTTAACTGGGAAAAAACAGATTTTTAGTGCAATCTGGTAACCATGATTTGCTGGCTTCTTTTTTTTGTCTTTAAGTGTAAGGATTCAATTGTTCCTCTCAACTTTTTGCGAGTCTGTATTGCTGGTTCTCATGCCTTCCATTTTTTCTGTGCTGAGTTACAAAAGGATCAAAATCAACCCTACACTGTGGCTGAAATGTGTTGCACTGTACAATTTCACAACCTCATTGAGTTTTTTTCAACTGTAAAAATGCAAAAAAAATGTATTGTGGTACTTAATTGCCAACCCTGTTTAGCAATCCATTGGAAAATACATAGATTGCACAAGTGTTATTTATTGACTCCTTGCTCTCAAAAGAATTTGCAAAGCAGTAATCCAGACTGGCGTAGCTGTAGGGCTTGTCATAAAATTTTTTCAATGTTTTTGTAGAGTGACAGTTCAGAGAAACACTGTAGGCTAAATCATTCTGCCGGTATATTTTAAGATTTGTCATTTTCTACTCTACCAGTCATGGAAAGCCCTTATTTTAAGCAAAAACAAGGATTTTACAGAATTATGTTCATAGAGTCTATGTCAAATAAGTTTATGCACTTTCAGACTGACAGAAGATCTTGATTTTTGCATTTACTTTCAATGCAAAACTGAAATTAGGCAATGTTCTGTCGCAGTCTAAAAGTGCGTACACCTATTTGACTTGGACTTGACCGTGAAATTTCTTGCAAGGAAGTCCGCTAGACAAAAATGTTTTGTAATGAGCCCCTTTAACGGGTAAGTTGTGGGATACATCCGGTCTTTGGAAGTCAGCGACTAAAAATATTGGAAGTAACATGATTGAGGTTTAACTGTAATTTTATCAAGGCGAACGATTCGAATGGCCACTTTCAATTTTTACATCATATCTTGAAAATGACATACCTGGTTAAATTTACCGTGTCCCAACCAGAAAATACCTTTTAAAGGTCTGAATTAACTTCAGTTGCGATTACTGCCAGTAGCTGCTCTCTTCGGATGACCGGATGACTTACACAACGCACCTGTATCTCTATGTTGATAATTTCTCAAACATTGTAGTGTGCCAAAAAAGCATGTTGTACTTTCAATGGCTCGCTTTTTGCATTGTATTTCAAATTGTTGGTACTTTGATGTGTAACGTACGTATGTTGATATCCACATGAGCTTCTCATTTCAAAAACTAGTTTTCCTTTGTGCAGATCTTAATTTTATAACCTCACATTGTGCACTGAAGAGGCTTTTGAACTTGCCCTCTCCTTCCTCTTCCCCTGAAAAAAACTTCTTTTTTAGAGAGAGAAAGAAAACAATTGTGCTGTTAGACTGATTCTGTTAAGCCAGTAATGTTTAAATTTTTTACTCCATGAAAAAAAAAAATAAAAGAAAATATTTTTGAATCCCAAAAAAATTCAAAAAATTGTGAAACTGTGGCACAGAAGCAATGTGCCATGGAAATGAGAAGTCTTTGTGGTTTTTTTGTGTCAAAACTCACTAATGTACAGCCAAATTTTTTCAGATTTGTTTATTTTCTCTGTTAAAGAAGTAGGTACTGGCATATGGTAAATACTTTGTCTAAAGAAAATAATTTTTCATCGTGGGAATGGTATTCAATGATATCATGAAGCATTGTTTTTTCTTCTTTTTTTATCATTTGGTCTTTGATAATCCTTATTATTCCTTTAAGTTCTCTGATTTTAATTGAAAGTCATCACTCATGAAGGTCACTATGTGCTACATCTTATCATTGAAACAGATATTAGCATCAACTTTTTTTTGGACCGGTTTCTTCGGCTATTTATACAGATTTATTTTAAGCTCAAATCAGTTTCTTAATAATGAATTCTGACATAGTTAATTGTTTAATTGATTGATTAATCAATAATTAATTATTATTTTTTTAAAGTTGTAACTGTGATGTACGATCAGAGGTTCCAATTTTTCCAGTTTTTTTCCTGGCGTTAGTTGTCTAAGAGAAATTGTCAGGATATACCCTTTGATCATGCGAAAAATCACTGCGGTTGCTTTAAATTTGTTTACCATATTCTTATTCAAGCTATTAAAACCCTGGATAAGTTAGCTTTAAATTATATGATTAGTTTCAAGTATTCTGCCACCCTTATAATTTTTGTGGGGAAAGCTCATGGAGCACTTGGTAACTTTATTTTCATCTCTTTTTTCATAAACCATCTTTTTTTTTGAAAAATCAGCATGAGCTGACTTCACCTAGGCCTTTTCGTAATGTTGTAGTTTGTCTTTTGGATCATAATGAGACTTGAAGCTTCTAAAAGCAGTTGCTAAAATCTCTCACATTTTCAATCAATGTATGTTTTTATTAGTGGCATGAGATAATATATGTCATAAAAATTCAGAAGAAAACAAAAATTCATATGTCTTTTATCTTAAAAAATTTACAGTCTAAGAACATAGCAGATGCTTTTTTTTCTTCTGTAGATCTGAGACAGAAATGAACAGGCAGAAATATTTTCACAGGTGAAGTGTTTAGTGGTTCACCAGATGAAAAATAGTTCTAAGACTAGGAACTCAGCTTCCATGGTTACGGCTCTAGTTACTGCAAATATGTTTAACGTGTCAGTTGTAAACACCACCAATTCTTCTCTGAGCCGTACTTTACTATTTGAAAGTGCCAGGTTTCTGTAGCAAGTGTCTCCAAGATGTCAAAGAAGCTCATCGTAGAAAAATGTTTGTCCTCTCTCCCTCAACATTTCAGTGTTTTCCAATTTTTTCCTCCTATATTTTTTCAAAGAACCCTGCATCCATTGAAGTGTTGTCAATCAAAATGTTGCATGCTTTATCACAAATTTTTAATCTGAGCACTTGTATGTTTTAATTTTTTGAAAACCTGCGAGGAAACTTATGGCATACCATGTCTTATATTGTAAGTAGGCTTGATGTAAAGGAGCCAGACAAACGCATAGGTTGTAAATAGAATAATGATTTGTATTTTTTTAATGAAAAACAATATGAAAAAATTGAAAATGGAAAAAAAAAACTTTTTTAACAAGATATGTAAAACGGTAATAATAAAGTGATTTTTTTCTTTAATATGAAATTTTGTAATTTTCAATTCCTCTGAGTTCTAAGAGCAGTCAGAAAGTAATTAAAAGTGCTTTCTACGCTTTTTGATCTTCGTCTCCCATTTATAATGCATCTTGGATGAAACACAGGATTCTTTTTGATGCTTCTTGCAGTCATAATAGGAACATGGCCTCTGTTGCTTTCCAAAAACGATTCCACATATTTCCTATATGTTAGCCTGAAGAGAAAATTCTCAAATTATTACAGTCAATTTCATGCCTCTCTTAGTTCCCTTCGGATGTTAAACTCAGGGGTTTTTTCCACATTATTTGAATGATTTGTCAAATTGTTAGTCACCAATTGTCCTATAACATAAATGCATATCCAAATTTATTAGGTTTAAATAGCAATAAAGTATTGAGGATTTTATTTTAATGAAATGCATTACCAGTCTGATTTTTCTTGTTTCATTTGTATTCATGCTCACGGTGGACTTGACTAGAGACTAAAATTAGACTTTTTTGGGGAAGGGGTGGTAGAAGAGAGGTAAAAAAAGGAGGAGAAGGTTAAAAGAGGAACAAGATTATGGTTTTTAAATTTTTTTATTCGGAATAAACTTCCTTAAACTCTAAATTTTAATACAACAATAAAAAATAAAAACAATTATATTATTCTTTATTTAGACGAAACTAACTGTAGTATATTCCTCTCATTTTCTCACACTAAAGGTATATGAATAATTCAGAACTGCAAAATAGTAGGTAAGGAAGATAAGTTGAAATAAAATTGCAACTGTTTTAGCGCAAGGTGGTTGGTTGAAAATAAATTACGGGGAGGATAACAATGATATGAAATGCGATTTGGTATGAGTTTTGAATGGGAAACCTAGGGTTTATTTTCCACGCTTCAAATACCGCTGGATGTTTTGCAAAACTCCTCATTATGTATGCCTGAAACAAAAATTAAATTCACTATCACTTAAGAACGAAAGGAAGTTATAGAAGGTAAGCAAAAACCAACTAAGCACCTCAAAGAGCATCTAAAAAAATAGCGTTGAACCCATTCTTCGATCTTTCTCCAGAATGCATTTCAACACATTTTTATTCTACGGATTAATACATTGCTTTAAGCTCTTTGCGAGTCAGCGAAATTTTAGTTGTTAAAAAATCCCCTTACTCCCAAGTAGCAGTGATCAGAGTCGGACTGGCGTAAAAAAAGTTAGGCAGCTACTAGGATTTTGGGGCCCCTGACGTAAAAACTAGGCCCCTATGGGGGGTCTGGGGGGTTGCCCCCCAGGGATGGGGGGGTCCGGGGGTCCTCCCCCGGAAAATTTTGAAAATTTAACCCCTGAAAATAGAAGTTTTAGGCTCTCTTCGCATTGAAATTTGATAAATAGCGCCTCCGAAAATGTTACCAATTTTTTAGATATTTTTTGAAAAATTCGGCGATTCCTCTTGTTGATAAAGAAGCACATAACCTCCTCAAACTTTACGCATGGGCCTCGGCTGGTATCTTTTCAGAGGCCCCGCCCCTGAAGTTACCTTCTCCCGGCTGCAGGGCCAGTAGGGGCGCCTCCAAAAAGAAGTCATCTTAAAGTGAGTAACCTTCAAAGACCGGAAAAAAGAGCTTTCGAGACCCAGAAGGGCCCCTGAAAGTGAAACTCTTTTTTTCGAGCCCAGGGTTAGGGGCCCCTGCTGACATATTTTCAAGGGCCCCAGAAGTGACCTTCTTCGGGCTATAGGGGTCTCAGAGAAAGAGTCATGCTGTTTAAAGTAAAAAACCCTTAGAGGCCGGGAAAATATAGCTTCGAGGGCCGCTCCAGGGCCCTTGAAGCTCATATTTTCCGATCGCTGAGGGGCCCTTTCAGGGGCCCCTGAGGTTACCTTTTTCCGGCCGTAGGGGCCTCAGAGAAGGTGTTATGAGTTAAACCCTCAAGGACTGAAAAAAACGAGGGGTTTTCAAGGATTCATTTCATTTATTGAAGAATAAATTCAAGGATTTTTTTCAAGGATTTTTCACTTTTTCATGGATTCATTTCATTTATTGAAGAATAAATTCAGGAATTGTCGGCTCAGGGGCCCCGTCGGGGCCCCTGAGCCGACAATTCTTAGGCAGCGATCGCTGCCTAGCTGCCTTAGCCAGTCCGGCCCTGGCAGTGATCGCGATAAATAGCGATTTTATCGGTTGATTATCGCGATTATATCGGTAGCAATTTATCGCAATATTATCGAATAAAAAATTACGATTTATGGCGATTAAATTGCTATGCATCGCAATTATTTGTTCAATAAAATCGCGACCAATTTTCGTCGATAAACTCGAGATTAAATCGCCATATATCGCGATTTTTGTTGCGATAATATCGCTATAAATTCCCGGGCGATAAAATCGCGATTTTATTGCAACAAGATCGAGGATAATCGCTCAGATGTTGATGATCTTAGCGACTGTATCGCCGACAAAATCGTAAGAAATCGCGATTTTTCCGTTGAAAAATGCTACTTGGGCTGCAGGGTAATTTATCAGGGTGTCTACGTTCGTACCGACCAAATCCATACAATTCGACAGGGACATGGATTAACTTTATAGAGTCAAAATCGAAAGTTTTCTGATCGGTCTGAAATGAAGCTAAGCCTCTCAGAAATGACCCACTGAGTCAGATTTTACGGTCGAAACTGTTCCTAGAGTTCTTGGAAGCTCATACAATCGGCGCACAGTGGATCGAGTCAGGAAGGTCGGACAAGAAATTTTGGATTTGAACTGCTAATTTTGATGTTAATTCCGTCACATGATAAATAAGGGGTGCCCCTAGAAGAGAATTTCACGAGAAAACCAATGGAACCACTTTAAGAACCTCTAAGTGTTATATGAACGGTGTTATAAGCGCTTAAAGTTTCCGAATTTTTTTCCGACCTCCTATTGACTCGATCCATTGTGCGGCGGATAATCGGATGAATGTGAAAGGGTAAAAACACTCGTTTCTCGGCTCAGGGAGCTTCGACGAGTCTCCGGATCAAGCGCAATCGATTCTACGCTTCGAGCCTCGTAGAATTCGACCATTATCTCGACTTTTTTCCCGTCCGAAATTGAGAAAAATCGATGGACCCAAGTAGCAGTGATCGCGATATATAGCGATTTTATCGATTATATCGGTGGCAATACATCGAGATAAATCGCATTAAAAATTGCGATATATTGCGATTCAATCACTACGCATCGCAATTTTTGGTTCGATAAATTCAACATTAAATCGCCATTTATCGCGATTTTTATTTCGAAAATATCGCGATAAATTGCCGGGAGATAAAATCGCGATTTTATCCGATTTATATAAGATCGAGGATAATGGCTCAGATGTTGATGATCCTAGCGATTTTATCGCCAATAGAATTTCAATATATCCCGATTTTTCCGTTGAAAAATGCTACTTGGGCAGAGGTTACATAGAATATTTCAGAACATCATAAATACCTCGGACCCAAAAAACAATTCCGATTGATTCACACTGCACGTTAAATACTAGGTGATGCTTTGAGTAAAAATATTTGTTAAGGCACTTACACGTCATTTTGAGAAAGTCACTGCGTCAAAGAGAATTTCGTTTTGTGACCAGAAAAAAAGTACGGAGCCATTATACTAATATTCACGTTCTCACAGCGGCAAAATCTAGAAAAGAATTGAGGAAAGTCCGGAATAAGAAAAATGAAACAATGATTCAAATGGAAAAGGTAAAAGTTAGAAGAAGGTGTCGAGTCTGAAAATATCCAAAACGCTTATGTGCTACCCTGCTAAAAATGGTGAGTACACATGAGTAGAAAATCAAAGTCATATGAATAGAATTTCAACTCCTATGAATAGAATTTCAACTTATATGAATAGAATTTAACTCAAACGAGAAGAATTTTTCAATCAGAGCTTCAGTTTGATGGCTCAATTTGATCGTGTAACTGAACCTTATTGTTGGTATGTTGGAGTGGCTTCAATTTCGTATAATACTGTACAACACCTCTATTGTAAAATAGTGAAGCGCCCTGGCACTTGACACGCTGCGGCGCGGCCAGCCAGCCAGCACGGAACGCGAATTGGCGCCTACAAACCTAAGGGATACCTCAAGCATTGCGCAATGCGTGAAGTATCTACTTAGGTTTGTAGGCGCCAGTGCGCGTTTCGTGCCGGCAGCACGTCGCATCACTCCGCTTTATGCTAGGGCCTATTATTTAAACTCACGGAGTCAGCGTTTTTCAACTAATGATTTTCATATGTTTGCACACTCTGCATGGATTACTTTAATTTAAATTGATAAAAAATTATTTATATGAAAGGAAAATTTAATGTGTGTTTTGTAAATATTAAGGTGTTTTCTTGTCGTATTTAATGATTTTCAAAGCAAATTAATTTTTTCTTGTATATTTTGAGCTTTTACTGTTCTACAGCGTGGTGTGAGCGCAACCAAACGCTCAAAATAGGACGTATTTGACTCTGAAAGATCGATGTACAAATGGGCTAAAACCGAAGATTGCGTGCTTCTCGGTTTTTTCCCTCTTTTATTCATTTGTGCATAGTTTTTTTCGACACAACTACTGCCCATTTACTTTAATATCGATGCCATCGCTTGGAAAAGGTTTTAAAAATATTTGCCAGGTTTTAAAAATGTAAATGTTTTTAAAATAAAGTAATATTTTCATTTAAAAAAAGTATTCATAAGGTTTATTTTTCATCGAGAATTTTATGGATGGGTATAAAACCAAATATTCACCCATGACAATTTAAAAAGATTGATCAAAGGAAGGAAATAACATTTCATTTAAAAAATGAGTTACCACAACAACTCTTCCGTCTCTCTCAATTTTCTCATTTCATTATTTTCAATATAATTTCACATAAGGACTAAAATATGACACTTGGACCAAGTCACTGTTGCTTATTTCACGCGTGGACGTAAACTACTGGACAAAACAGGTGTGCGGACAAAAAATCGTTGACGGAATGCCCTGAAACCCCTTTTTGCACCAAAATTATCCAGTAAAACTTGGCAACAGCAGATATCCCTTGGTTCTTTTTAGGAAAACACTGCGTACCTCAACCTTTATCCACTTCTCGACTCCATGGTATGCCAACGCAACAATAGATGGACTAATACTTAAATGTGAAGCAGAATCCCTTTGGTGAAAATGCAATTTAATGCAACAGCACTGAATTTTCTTCTAAACTCGCTCTAACATTATTAAACACACCGTATGCCCATGGCTGTTAGTTCTTAGTTCTGACGTGCTTTACGATATATCGATTGATCTGCCATTTAAACCTATGGAGAAGGATCGAAAAACAGGATGTTCGGAACGAACACCTTAATAATCGAATCTTTAACATAGCTTCAAATGGGGAAAAATCGATAATCGATCACTCACGCCTTGCCATTGCTCGGATGATCCTCACCTTGAAAACTAAGCGCGGAGTCGATATCCCTCTTTTCCCTGGAGCTGTCGAGAGTGTAGTCCTTGAGGGCGTCGATGAGTTCTTCAAGCCTGTCATCCTCGGAGTACTTCTTGCCTCTCATGCCGATGAATCCGCTTGGAGCTTTCTTGCCCCTCACCCCGAAGAAATTCGCATTAGAGGGTGCTTTCTTTCCCCGCACCCCGAAGAAGTTCGATCCGGAGGGCACCTGGAAGACCACAACAAAAATGTTAAACCCGCTCTAAATACAGTGCAGTTGGCGTGAACGCATATTAGCGCCTTCAAGACTCATGAAATACTTCACGCATTGCGCCAAACAGTGCCGACAGCGACAGGCCGACTTGGAACACGTATTAGCGCCTACAAGACTGTAGAAATACTTCACGCATTGCGCGTACACCACTTCGCGCTTTAATATTCGTTATTTCTCGGTGTTAGACGTACCGCCCTCGGCGTACACTGAAAAAAAAACACACTGGATCTAGAGTCCAGACTCTTAAAAACATCGACAAGAAAAAGTGCTCTAGATTCAATCAAAATCTAGCTTTAAATGAAGAACCAAGCCTCTTAATTTAAGCGGATTTCGTTTTGATTCAAGCAAATATCCGATTGAATCAAGAGTATTTTTTCTTTTCAATGTTTTCAAGAGTCTGGACTCTACATCCAATGTGTTTCTTTTTTCCAGTGTACGCAATATTTGACCAGTGTACACCGCGAGCCTGCAGTCGTGACATCCAGTGATCATTTTTATTTTTGACTCAGTTTTTGCATTAGTTTACTCATTTTTGCGAAAAATTGCTCACTTACGAACATTCTTGGCCATCTCGGTTTGATATTGGAATCTGAAGATTGGAAGTGATATTTTTTGCATTAGAAGGTTGGCTGCTCTTTTGGACTCTAAGAGCTCCACATTTCGACGTGTCCGTACTCTCTATATTGGGACGCGTTAAGTAGAAAGGAACCAAGCCACATCAGCTATTACCAACTTTAATTGGGCACTTTAATTTTCTTCATGAAAACGGCCGTGCGGATTGTTTTGCAAATTTCAGTGAATTTTCTGCACAGTACGAAACAAATTCCTCGAAATTTTCATAGGAATCCGCACAAACGTTCACTTGTTAACAATAAAATTGCCAAGTTAAACTTGGCAATAGCTGATGTGGCTTGGTTCCTTTATGCTAAACGCGATCCATACTGCCATACTGAGTAAGAACGCCATATAAGCCTTCAGGCGTTGCCAAATTTCCTTTAATATAATACAAATTCCTTCGTAAGCCTCCGCATTTTTATCTTCCAGTCTTATGGTAAATTTTGTTTGCGATTCCGCCTAAATTTCCTGAAAATGTCAATGTAAAATTCTAATAACTTTCCTCGTAAATAAACAATTCAAAGCGCGAAGCATAACTTGCAATGCTTCCCTTTACGCTGCTAGTGAAATGTCTATCAGATTCGGTAGAAATATTGAAAAACTAGGGCCGATTACGTCTCTCCTATCTTCAGCTGTGTTGTTCACGTAGCCCTTGAAGCACCGCTACACAAATGTAACGCAAACGGAACCAACCCAACAAGGATATGGAGCAAAGGAAATGAGATGCGATGGTGACGGCGCAGAGATACAACTATTCGTGCTTGATGGATATCCGTGTTGCGTTTGCAAAATTGAAGGCGCGCTGGCACAAGGCGTGTCGTGAACTCGCAACACCCTGCTTTCGACGCAAGGTACTCTTGCAGTTTTTTCGACGTGTTCTCACCTTTTTGCCGCGCATTCCGAAGAAAGCCTGCGACGGCCCCCGCTTTTCACCAACTAGATAGGGGGCGATCCCTGCGTCGAGGAGCTGGAAGTCGGCGTCGGAGTAGTCGAACTTCTTGCCGCGGGTCCCGACGAAGCCCATGAGGCCGTTGTTGGTCTTCTTCTTGCCGCGCATCCCGTGGAAGCCCATCGGGGCCCGCTTCTCGAGGCCGGCGTAGTCGTAGACGTCGCCCTCGTGGACGAGCTCCCCGGAGCCGCCGCCCCCGCCCCCGCCGAGGGGGCCCTCCTTCTTGTCCTGGAGCTCGTAGTCGAACGACGACCGCTTCTCGATCGCCCCGCAGCTCGGCGCCGGGCCCAGACCCAGGAGCGTGAAGAGGCTCAGAAGCAGCAGCGAGTACATCCTGCCAACACACACAGGAGCATCAGTCATTAGAGGGGTTAGCAAATGGATATGAGAACGCACTCACCGACAAGTTAGTCCAGTCAAATTAGATCAAAAATCTCGGATTAGGGGAAAAAATTCCCATACAAGCGATTTTTGGCTAAAGTTGCTTTTTAGGGTCTAGAGAGGCACAGGCTAAAAGTCCCCATCTATACCCATTGTGCTTAGCCCCCCAGCCTCCCCCCAAAGCCCCCCAAAAAGGCTAAAAAATCGGTTTTTCGGCTATATCTCGTGGACGGTTGGAGATAGCGAGTTGCGTATCATTTGGAAAATGTTCCTCATCAAATTCTGCAAAAAGTACATTAAGCATGATATTATCATAAAATACTGCCGTGATAGCGAAGAGAGCCGTAAGTGCAAACATGAAGTTCTGAGAAAACGGGCTCAGAAGCTTCTGACAAGAACATTTCATTGAAAGAAGCCTCCGTTCTTTGCCAAATTGCCACTAATCGTCCGGAAGACTCCTAGAAATCGTATGGATGATTAAAAATCGACCGGTTTTATTTCCATTACATAAAAAGAGTATTTTTCAGTTTCATGGTAGGTTATTGTTCGGCAAGACAGCCGTAAGTGCTATCTCCTGCATGCTTTCGTGGTTGCGTTTTGGACGCACAACAAACACATTTTCAGGTTAGAAATTGGCAGAAGAGGGCGGCACTTTACTGGAAAGCACTGTTTTCATTGGCTCTCATGCACATGCGGCTGTCTTGAAAAAAACTTTGTCATTTTTTGGGCACTTACGGCTTTCTCATACGTCTCGTTTTCATTAAAGTAGGACGAATTTTGCTGTTTTAGCCGTCTCAGTAATTTCATCTAAAAGAGTTTAGACGAATTTTGAAGAAAACTCGATTTCGAAAATTTTGCACTTACGGCTCTCTTCGCTATCACGGCAGAATAGCTGTTGGTTCATTATTGAAATTGATAGACAAAACGATAGACAAAGATGATAAAAGGAAAATTGAGAGATCCTATTGGCGGAAGTGGAAAAAGGAGGTAAATAATTGACTAACGGCAACTCAAGAGATAACCTATGGTTAGTCCATCATCCCCCCCCCCCGCTTCCGCCTATACAATCGCTTCATTTCCCATTAGTCTTCTTTGTCTGTAGCTTTGTCTATCGATTTCGATTATCAGTCTAATCGCTGGTCTGATACAGTCATGTGCAAAAGTCTTACAGGTACACAGATTGCAATAAAACACACTTTCAAGGTAAAACTATGCTGTAATTTTACCGGAAAGTTACATATTTTGCCCGAGCACTGTGTGAAGAGGGTATTCTAATTGAAATTCAATGCAAAACATTTCTTGCGATTTTTTTTGTAGCCAAATACCGGTCTCATTTCTCAGCATTTGGGAATTTTATTTTGTCGAGGAAGCTACTTCCATGGACGAGAGCTACCGCCATTTTTTGACTGAAAAGTCAAAACCTGGCAAAATTTTTGACTTGATCGATGCATAAAGCCTAGCACGCCAGTTCGAACGTTTCAAAACCCGGGTCAAACTACCTTACCAGAAATTAAGGTCCAGGACTATACTGCTGTGCTAAGGAAGAACGCCGTATGAACATTCGGGAGTTGCCAAATTTCCTTCAATAAAATTTTTATTTTTTATAGAAGTTATGAATATTTTTCGTTGAAATTTTCAGGAAGTTAGGTGAAATTGCAAACAGAATTATCTGAAAAATTGGATGTAAAATATTCATGATTTTACAAAGAAATGTGTGTTTGATCAAAGGAAATTTGGCAACGCCTGAAGGTTCATACGGCGTTTTTCCATACCAAGGCAGTATACGAAGTGACTATTTTTAAGCTAATATGTGCATAATTGCTAGAAAATCCTAATTATAATGCTTTAATGTGTGTGCTTATACGCTGCGCGTTAAAAGCTTTGATTACCATCCGCGTAAAAATAAAATCCGGTCGGTAGAACTTGACTCAAAATGCGCCGTTAGGAGCAGCAGGCTGCAACAGTTAGTTCACGCGTTATGACTACTGTCGAATTATACATACATGACATTCAGTGCTCCCATTCCATGCCCGTCAAAAGTTCCGGGATGCGGAACTTTTTTGTTCCAATTTCTCCCACAACATGGCCGTTAACAGTTCTGGGATTCCTTTAAGATTTTTTCAAAACTTCCGGAAAATGCAAGAGATCCGGAACATTTCGAGAATTTCCGTGAAATATTTCATGAAATTACACAAAGTTGTGAAATTATGAAACATATTTCCAGGGGCTGGGTATGCACCATGCACTGAAAAACACCAAAATACAAAAACCAATCGCCTTTCATTCAATTTTGCATTTAATTTCGACAAAATATTTTTCAAAATTTTGATTATTTTTTTTTGACATTTCGTGAAATTTCGAGATTTTATTTTTCGTGAAAAATTGGAGCCTTGGCTTTGGTCCTATCACAAGAAATTTTTCTAGCAGCACTCATGTGCATATTTGGAGACAAAATCTAGTCACTTCAATAGGAGTAGGAACCCAGATTTTAAGCGAAGGCCGCCAGGGTAAGGTTGTCACGGGATTGCATATTCATTATTTTGAAGGCAATTTATGCGCATACTTGTTGTCGTTGCAGGGATACCGTCCGGAAATTAGCAGTCTCGCGCGTTTCAAAGAGATATGCTGCCGTGCTAAGGAAAAACGCCGTATGAACCTTCAGGCGTTGCCAAATTTCCTTTGATTAAGTTCACGTTTTCGAGAAAACTTATGATTATTTTTCTTCCAGTTTTCCAGATTATTTTGTTCGCAAATTTCACCTAAAGTTCCTGAAGCTTTCGAGGAAAAATATTCATAAATCTCCTTAAAAATACACGTTTAATGGGAGGAAATTTGGCAACGCTCGAATTTTCACACGGCGTTTTTCCTCAGCACGGCAGTATGGCACGGAATCATGCTTTAAGTATCAGAATGAAGCGTAGTGTGATTCTACGGCAGGCCGCTTCATTTCGTCGCTCGGCCGACAAAAAGGTGTAACTACATTTCTGCAGCACTGTAGAAGAACGCCGTAAAAGCCATCAGTCGTTGCTGTATTTCCTTTGACAAATCACGAATTTGTAGGAGAATTTGTGAATATCCCCCTTCCAATTTTCCATTTTTCAGAGGATTTCGTTCGTAATTTGATCGAAAAAGTCTGAAATTTCAATGAACATATACCGCCGTGCTAAGGAAGAACGCCGTACACGCTTTCAGACGTTGCCAAGTTTCCTTTGATAAAAACTGAATTTAGTGGGAAAATTGGGAATATTTTTTTCCAACATTTTTAGGCACTTTTGTACGCAATTTTATCTATAATATCTGAAAATTTCAAAGACAAATATGCACGATTGTCGTAAAAATACATGTTTTATCAAGGGAAATGTAGCAACTCTTGAATGTTCATACGGCGTTTTTCCTCAGCACGGAATACGTAAAAACTTACTGCATTTGATTTATGAATTTACAATACTGAAAACTAAAATTTCAGGAAATTCACTCAATAGTTTCTCCTCTAAAATATGAGTTATCACTGGAGATTCTGCAACATCGCAATCCAGAAGTGTTCTTCTGCACCCAACACCTCACTTGCAACATGTAGTCAGGCCTGCCACATCCCAGCTCGGGCCCTGGTACCAGTTTCAAGGTCCGGGGCCCCATGAATGCCAACCTGCTCCCCCTTACTACCAGAAATATAATTTGTAATATCATGAAAATCAATAAGGTTAGAAATAAAGATGAAGTAAATTAATGATCATTACATTTAAGGAGAGTTTATTCACATACAAAAAATGATTTATGTACTGAAAGTCTTGAAAATTAATAGAAATCCTCAAAGAAGTAAGAAGAATTCTACAGTGCCCCAGCGTGTTTTTGAAAATTTATACACTTTTTGCGAAATTTTTAGGGTAAATTTAACTAGACAAGGGTTATCTGGAATTCGAAGTAGTGTGTCATGGATGGCACGGGCCCCTCCGGGACCCAGGGACCAGGGACCCAGTATCCCCCCCTCCCTTGTGGCGGGCCTGCTTGTAATCCAAATCATCAAACGTTGAATCCTTGTACGTTCGAGTTCACAAGATTAAAACATTCATTCTCCGCTTGAATTATCCTACGAAACTGCGCCCTTTAAATTCAGAACACCGTACATTTTCAGCATCGTTATTTCCTATGGCCCCTCACCAGGGATGATATTCCGTGACTCCATGCCGAAATGAGCACTAGCCAGAATGTGCCAGGTACCCCCAAAGAGAGAGGATACAGGATACTAACACTCGCGACGCACAGTGGATCGAGTCAATTAGAGAGGTCGGACATTAAAGTTTTCAATAAAACTTCAAATTTTGATGTTTAATTCGTCATATTTTAAATTTCAAGGGGTGCTTTCGGAAGAAAATTTTACGAGGAAACCAATGAAACCACTTTTAGAACCTCGAAGTTTTGAATGAACGAAGTAATGAGCGTTTAAAGTTTCCAAATTTTGTCCGACCTTTCCTATTGCCTCGATCCACTGTGCGACGAGACGATGCAATGACAGGAGAAGATAGCATTGAACGCGGGTCCCATCTGAACGTATTCAAACCAAAAGGAACTCTCTATATTAATACGTGAGACCCGTTGCGCATGTATTCTTGCGAATTTCAGAGCCCAGGTCACAACGGAGATAGCCCCTTTTGATTTAAGTACGTTCCTTTACTCCTCAATAACGTTAATTACTTTTGGTAAATCGCAGGAGTACTTAGAACCTGGAACTCAAGTTCATTCTTCAACCTTCGATCTCTCCGTAGATGTGAGGATTGAATAATTGGACGTATTTATGCTAAAAGGAACTATGTTGCACGTGAAACCTTTGCGCATAGTTCCTTTTAGCATAAATAAGTCCAATTATTCAATGACCTGCCTTTGTATTTTGTATTTTAGCCTTTTTGCCGCATTTTCCTGTGTTTTCGAATGCCGTTTCTGTTTCGGGCTGCTTTTACATCTCTCTGTTTTCCACTATTCAATGATCCTAGTCAATTCACGGAAATAACATTCGTTGTACAGGATAGTTTTGATTGCTGAGTGAACTCGAAGTCCTATTCAGGGTTTTCAGTAGTCATAGGGGTCAGTTTGAAGAACCGAATAAAACGACGTACGTCGACGATGAAAATCCCAAACCTCGTATCTCGTTTGTCGTGCGTTTAAAAATATCCGATCCTATTTATTTCTTTTAAAGAAAAACAAACCGACATTGTTCTTTGAAGATTTTTCAGAATTTTTGCTTTGTGAAGAGAAGCAAAATCACGGAATATTTTAAGAATTGACGTGGAGTAGTATTTTATTTAAAAAATGATGTATGGCAGGAAGTCTGCGACGTCACAAACCGAGATACGTGGTTTGGTAGTTTCACCGTCAATATATAATATGGTATACAACGTCCATTCTGCCGTGCAGAAGAAAAACGCCGTATGAGCCTACAGGCGTTGCCAAACCTTGGACAAATCACTGCTTTCAGGAAAATTTATGAATACATATTTTCATTTCGATTTTTCAGATAATTTTGTACTCAATTTCACGTAAAGTTCCTGAAAATATCAGGGAAAAATATCCATAGCTTTCTTTAAATGTAAACATTTCATCGAAGGAAAGGCAACTCCAGAATGTTCATACAGCGTTCTTCCTTAGTACGGCAGCATTCGACTGAACATTTTTTTTCTGTGGTCAGTGCGGTATATCTTTGCATGAAACTTCCCATCAACGATCCAGTTTGCTGCAGTAAAGGTGCACAAAAGGCAGTATATCTGTCTTACTGAGAAAAACGGGTTTTATGATGGCCATTCAAATGTTGCCAAATTTACCCCGATAAAATATTTTATTTTGAGGAAGCTCATGTAAATTTGCGCTTTGAATTTTCAGGCACCCCAGATGAAATTGCGCTAAAAATCGTCTGAAAAATAAAAATATTCACAAATACCCGCGTAAATTCGTGTTTCACCATAGAAAACTTGGCAACGTTCAATGGGCTCATACGGTGTTCTTCCCTAGTACGGCAGTTATCCTGTGAGTTCATATGAGGAAACACTCTGTGGCGTGGCGTGAATGATCGATTACCGATATTTTCCCATTTGAGGCTATGGTAAAGAATCGATTATTTAGGTGTTCGTCGCGAACGCCCTATTCATCGATCCTTTTTCATAGGTTTAAATGTCAGATGAATCGATATATCGCACGCCATTCGATACACTGCGTTATGCGGGCACCGCGGCGAGTTGAGGAAAAAAGTGGAGAATGATGGGAGAAGGCTGGAGTGTTGCGACTGACACGAGTTTGGGAAATTTATTTCCTTGGTGGACATGACGAATGGTAACGGCACCTTGAAACAAACCCCGGAAACGCGGAATCCACTCGTATGGGGGTGGTAAGGGTGGAAGGGGGTGCGGGAGGGGGCATCGGTATTAGTGCTCGGAAACAATAAACACAATTTGTGCGAGCTTTTGAACGAAGCTCGAGGCTGTAGCGAATCGATGATGGTGCAACACGTATAGCCGTATCACCGCTAGAGGCAAAACTATAATATTCGTCTTACCCTAACCATATGTAAGGAGAATGTACGAATAATTATACAAATTATGATTTGGACTACATTTTGCATTTGGGAACTACAGTTTCTGGCTCATCCGTAAAAACAACTGCGTGCATCGGGAAACTATTTGTACACACGTTGTTCCTAAACTGAGCCAGGTTTCGTAGTTACTGATTGCAAAATACAGTCCATTTTATAATGATGAATGTAGATCCAGTGTTTTTTTTCCAGAAAAGAGTGTCTATAAGATTCAGGGCGAACCTTTAAAAATACTCAATGTGATCGTCCTCAAAAAAAAGACACTATCGTCGATGGAGTCAGCGTTTTCAGAGTAGAGCAAATTACGTAGTGCTAATTTGTAAGTCTCAAAATTGTATTTTGAGACTTCGACGGAAAAGTATCAACTAATGTCGTATGAAGTAAGTCGCACGTGGTCCTTGAAGCACCACTACAAATGGACGTATTTCTATCAAACAGAACTACATTGTGCAGGTAGAAAAGATGGGGTGTGCTCGTTACTGCTCGGGCCATTAGAATGAATGGGAAATATAAAGCGCCAGTGACGAAGCCGTCGCTCCAATTGCCTTTCGTCGACTTTAACTCATGAGCCCCACGCACAACGTTCTTGACACATGCCCTCGGCTCATGAATTTTGGATTCAGTTGGCACACAGTTCCGTTTGCTGAATTAGAAAAGCGGGGTTTTACATTCTGCCAAACGGAACTATGTGCACACTCCATGAACTGTACTCCGGGTATGTGTCAAGAGCGTTGCGCACAGAGCTCATGAGTTGGACGTATTTCTGCCAAACGGAAGTATGTGCATTATGACGTGAGCCCTGTTAAGCATATAACGTTATGAGTCTCAGGAGTCATGTCTTAATGCACATAGTTCCGTTTGGCAGAAGTACGTCCAGTTAAAGTCGACAAAGGGCAATTGGAACGGCGACTTCGTCACTGGGACTTTATATTTCCCATTCATTCTTATTGCTCGAGCACCAACGAGCACACCTCATCTTTCCCACCTGCACATAGTTCTGTTCGATAGAAATACGTTCAAATGAGACAAACGGAAACAAACACAACTTGAATGAAAATAGAACAAGAGAAAGGAATGGAGGCGTGTTGATGACGGCGCAGAGACACAACTATTCGTACTTGATGGATGTCCGTGTTGCATCTGCAAAATTGAAGGAGAGGTGGCGCGAGGCGTGAACTATCATCGTGCGCTTATGCTGGCGATTCGGTAGAAATATTTAAAAACGAAGCCTGAATACGTGTCTCTGTTACTTCGGCTTCGATTTTTCCCCTTTTTTTTCAGTTGAAGGTCTGATTCTCATCTTAGAGAAGATATCGGAAATCGCCATATTGCAATGAGTGTTTGAATGAACCAAAGTGATGTGAATTTATAACTTCTTTCACTGTTAAAGGCTTCTCGACTAAATAGTAATCATCAGAACCTAAATACATACGTCAACTTATGAAAATAAAATGAATAATTAATTTTTCAACCCTAAATAATCATAATTTACCGTGACCATTATCAAGGAGACCACTGTTAACAAGAATTACACGAACTATTCTTCAATGATTACAATTATAGAGTAATCGTTTTTTTAGGATGTAATTGCAGATCTTCATCCAA
Source organism: Bemisia tabaci (assembly GCF_001854935.1). Classification (NCBI taxonomy): domain Eukaryota; kingdom Metazoa; phylum Arthropoda; class Insecta; order Hemiptera; family Aleyrodidae; genus Bemisia; species Bemisia tabaci. Next base: position 296,232 of record NW_017547262.1, on the reverse strand, counting down.
AGCTCGTATGTATCGGTCCTGTACAACCCGAAAGGCATGTGATTTTGCAAGCCTCGGGTCGATTCACGGTGGCAAAATTTCATGAAAAATGAAATCCTGAAATTTTTCGTGAAATATTTCATGAAATTTCAGAAATTTATAAAATGTATTGAAAAATACAAGTTCCTTTTTATGTTTCGCAAGATGTAAAAATCGTGATTTTCTTCTATTTTTGGGTGTTTGATACGGGGTTGCATACTCTGGCCCCTGAAAAATATGCAATATTTCACAGCCTCGTAAAATTTCATGAAATATTTCACTGAAATTTCGAATCTTTCATTTCTTTCTCACGTTTCATGCCACCCTGGGTCGATTATACCCGGCTTGAGCATCGAAGGGTTAAAGAGCTATTTTGGCAGAATCGCTCGGAGGTTAGATGCGTTCAGCGTTCACCCGCAGTACAAAGAGTATTATCCCGACAAAAACTCGGTTTCTGAAAAATTGGCGGTTACGCCTTTCTTCAAACAGCCCGTTCAATTAAGAAATTCACAGGGATAGAGGACGAAGGAAAGAATAAAAATAAGGAACGGCGGGAGAAAGGGGGGGGGAGCCTGGGACATCCGCAGAATTACGATTTGAAGTTCTGAGCTAAGACGTAATTTTCCTTTAGGATAATGTCGCTTTTAATTTTTTATGAGACCAGGCCGGCGCATCCTGTTTCAGGCCAACAGCTGAACCCGGGAACAGGGCGCGGCGGAGGGGAGGGGAGAAGAGATTATCCGCTGAACTTCCGCAAGTGCAAGTCATCGTGACCTTCTTGCTGCCAAATTATTTTCAAAATGCTTCCTCATTAATGTGATAATTGGACGTATTTCTACCAAACGGAACTATGTGCATTATGACATGAGCCCCGTTATACATATATTCTTATGGGTCTCAGGGCTCATGTCTTAATGCAGATAGTTCCGTTTGGCAGAAATACGTCCAATTATTCCTTTCCCTTCGATCGAGTCTCTTGGTTCAAAAACGATCCAACTTAGGTTTTTACGATGTTCAATTTTTTGCGTAGAAACGTATCTTTTCTGGCTGATACGCAATTTTCGGTGGCACGGCGTACTTTGCGGTCTATCGATATTTCCGTATTTAAAGCTGTGGTAAATAATCGATTATTACCGTGTTCGCTGCGAACACCCTGTTCATCGATACTTCTCTTGGGTTTAAATGGCAGATCAATCGATATATCGCAAAGCACACCACGCCACTGGCAATTTTTATCGTCTCCTGAAAAATTTCGTTTTCTCCGAAATGGATCGCTTTGGAACTGAGGGATTCAATTTTCATGTAAAATCCGTTTACAGAATAGTAGTCTATGAGATAATTTTGTAATTTATATCTAGATGACTAGGATAAAAAAAAATGCATCTCTATGATGTACGGATCTCCGATCATGTTTGATATGTTACAAAAAACCAGACAAAATTGTATTTTTTATTTTTATCGTGAATTTTTTTCATTTATTAATTTGTTTGCGTAGAAAAGTTCAAGGAGATATTTTGATTAGTTTTCTTTAAAAAAAAAAAAAAAAAAAAAAAAAAAAAAAAAAAAAAAAAAAAAAAAAAAAAAAAAAAAAATATCGGAAATTCTGAGACGCTGTGGAGGAGAATGGAGGTATGCATCCTCAGATCTACCCATTAATGTATCAAAAGAATATACTAATTTCGCTTGAAAGTTTAGAATTATATCTTAGAATAAGCCATGAAGACAATTTTGTCTGTGGTTTTTTTCAGTTCATGAGAGTTATGGTAAGTGCGGTGCGTGTGACTCTTTTCTGAAAGGCTGAACTGCATGAGTCACAAAAATTAATGAGATTCGCGTGCAAACACAAAGATCCTACGTTTAATTCAACGATTTTCGTGTCTCTTCAAAACACGGAAGATGGCGTCAACCACCACGTAGCTAATGAACGCTACCATAATTTTTCACACATTTTTCTCATCGATAAATGATGATTATAGGATGGACTACTGCGCAAGAAAGAATCAGAGGCGGATCCAGCAATTAGGCAACACCGAATTTCCTCCATTTAAACCTATGCTAAATAATCGATTCTCGTCGGAGCACATGGCCCCTCCAAAAATCGATACATTTCCATGGGTTTAAACGGAGAAAAGACAATGTTGCAAATTTTCTGGATCCGCCAATGGAAAGAATCCGCTTTTACTGACTCGTCTCTAAAAGCATCTATACTCTTAGGAAAATCTGTTACAAACACGCCGTTTCTAAAATGAGATAAAAATGTGGGCCTCTTTTTCCGTATTGTAGTCGATTTTACATTGATTACTCCACTTGTATCTCTAATGAGACCGAGATAGGAAAAATCGATACTCATTGACGTGAAGGATTTCTTCAACGTCACCGTTTCCAAAGGTTATCCTCTAATGGCGGACGCAAAAACTAGGCGTTTGAATAGATCTCATGATTTTTTTATGAACCCGAAAAAATAACCCTCCCAAAACCATTCTGTGACATGGATATACCTGACCCCCTCCACAAAAACAATATGCTAAATTAAAAAAAAGCAAGAAACTCAGGGGCATCAGCAGACCGCGTTACAGATCATTTTCAGAGCTGACTTTCATTTTTTGAAAGAGTGTGTGGTCTGTTTTGCAGAGGCGGATCCAGCAATTTGGCAACACCGGATTCCATCCATTTAAACCTATGTTAATTAATCGATTCTTGTCGGAGCACCTGGCCCCTCGATGAATCGATACATTTCCATAGGTTTAAACAGAGAAAAACAATGTTGCCAGTGGAGAATTTGCAGGTGTCTGAAATTTGATGAATTTCGTGTTCAAGTGGAAACTACTGAGTGAACTGAACACGAGGATACCCTTGGTTCATGAATTGAACAATTATTGGAGAAGATATGACAAAATGATCTAATCTGCTAAAATACGAGTGTTTAACGAATATATTACTTTATTTTAAAAACATTTACATTTTTAAAACGTGGCAAATATTTTTAAAACCTTTTCCAAGCAATGGCATCGATATTTAAGTCAATCAGAAGTAGTTGTGCCGACAGAAACTGCAAAAATGAATAAAAGAGGGGAAAAAAACCATGAAGCACGCAATCTTTAGTTTTAACCCATTTGTACATCGATCTTTTAGAGTCAAATACGTAAAATTTTGAGCGTTCCGTTGCGCGTACACCTCGCTGCAGCACAATAAAAGCACAAAATGTAAATGAAAAAATTAAAGTGCTTTGGAAATCATTAAATTTGACACAGAACCACCAACATTTAAAAACACACATTACAGTATTATTCTCCTTTGATAAATTGATACATATTTTTCCCCCATCAATTTAAATGAGAATAATCAATGCAGAGAGTGCAAACATTTCAAAATCCAGAGTTACAAAACGCTGACCATGCGAGTATAAACATTGGAGCCTAAGAAAGCGGAGCGGCGTGCTGCCAGCGCGAAAAGCTCTCTAACGCCTACAAACCCAAGTGGATACTTCACGCACTGCACAATGCTTGAAGTATCCACTTAGGTTTGTAGGCGCCAATGCGCGTTTCGCGCTGGTCGCCCGCCCGCCGTGCGGCGGCGCCTGAAGCAACTATTTCACAACAGAGGTGTTCCACAGCATTATACGAAATTGAACGTATTAAGAATGACAGGCATCCTTTAAAGTACAGATCTATCCTCGCAAAATAAATCAAGATACTTATCGTACACTGGAAAAATCTAAGAGCCTTAGCTGAGGCAAATATAGAGGTTTATCCGGTTCAGGTATGACAAGGTGGGAAAATCTTGAAAGATAATTAAGTCCTGTTACACCAAAGAGGCGTAGAGTGCTATCCCTTGCAATGATCCATTTCCGCAGTTATACTGTTTCATTTTACTTAAGATTCGTTAAAACTATCTTTTTTCTATTTTTCTTCATTGATGATCTCTTCAAATCTTCCTTGATCACGATGTAAACCATATCAATGACCAAAATTCGAAACCCCGTATCTCCATTTGCGATGATGTAGCCTTCCTGTCATAGTTTTATATTTTTACTATGAGGAACTTGTCAACTTAATTTTTCGAAAACTTCCTTACTATTTCCACTCTGTTAGCGGACTATTCCGTGGAAGTTACAAGCTGTATAGTTGAATTGTTTCTCTCCGAAAAAATAAAGTAAGAGCTGATATTTTGAAACACAGCAATGGAGATGGTTTCGCACTTTAGCTATCAATATGAGGCCTGGAGCTGTGTAATATGGAACGACTATGAATTGGACCGAGTTCAACAGAAAGGAACCAAGCCACATCAGTTGTTGCCAAAATTAACTGGGCAATTCAATTTATTATGAAAGAACGTTTGTGCGGATTTCTATGAAAATGATAAGGAATTTGCTTCGTACTATGGAAAAAATTCCCTGAAATTTGCACGAAAATTCGCACCGTTTTCATGTAAAAAATTAAAATGCCCAATTAAATTTGGCAATAGCTGATGTGGCTTGGTTCCTTTCTGTTTAACTCGGCCCAATTCAGCCTTTTGCATGTAAGAATCGCGATGGTGAATCCTCCTTCTCGCTGGAAACTTCGACCGAGAAACAGAACTCTGCTTGCATTCATGAATGCCTACCTGACTCCGTGCCAATGAGAACTTGGTGGTAGCACGTGCAAAAACTCGTTAAAACTAATGATTTCCCCGAGGTAGTTTGTCTTGTACACTTGAAGAACGACCTGTTGCATGCATCTTTTCAATTTCACGAAGCTCTTACATTCACTTTTCGGGTGGTTTGCATCAGTAATCAAAGATCCGCACTCCCAGACCTAAACTTATTTTGTAATGTTCATTAGTTCTTCTGAACTCATTAATCTCACAACCAGAAATATATCCTTCTCCCACTTTAGCCATTAATATGGTCTTGCAACTTAAATACAGGGCCGGATTTAGGGGGTGGCCACATGGGACGCGGCCATTGGCGGCAAATTTAGGGGGCGGCAAATTTTGCAATTTTTTTAACGGTATAAAGAAAAATCGGATTCAGTAAAAAAATTACAAACGAGAAAATGTGACAAAATCTCTCAATCCCTGAGAGTACATCGCTAATTTCGTTGTCTTTTTGTGATACAATGGACAGCACCTTTAATTAGACGAGTTAAGACTAAGAGAGGAACCGAAAACGGAATTTGGCCTAGAACGGCGCGGCGCAGAGAGCAATGATGACGAGGCCTAGAGATGAAAAGGAGAAACCCTCGGCGCGGCGCGGCGGTCGGCATGTAACACATCTTAGCGCCTACAAGTCTGCATGAATACTTCACGCATTGCGTCAAAGACAATGCGCTCAGCAGCGGGCGACCGGCATGAAACGCATAGCGCCTACAAGACTGCATGAATACTTCACGCATTGCGTCGAACACAGTTCGTGCAGCAGCGGTCGGTCGGCGTGAAACGCATAGCGCATACAAGACTGTAGGAACGCTTCACGCATTGCGCTAAAAACAGTGCGGTCAGCGTCGCAGCGGCGGAAGTTATAAAATTATTAAACCGCATTTATGTTTGTTCTTTCATAATTTTTTCGTTCATTTCATATAAATGGAAGGACTTGTCCACATAGAGATAGGTTTACGGAACTTAACTTTCGCGCAAAGTTCCGTGAAATTTTGCCAGTAGTGTTGACAGCAGGGTGACAGGGCTTTTGCAAAAAATGTGTCCAACACGAGTAAACGCGTCTTATGCACCCCTCTCCCTCCAGCACGTTTACTTGATGATTTTTATTGATGTTTCAAAACTAATGAGAAGAGGGCAGCAAAATAAAGGCGTCCCATGGGCGGCAAGTGAGTAAATCCGGCCCAGCTTAAATAGTAGATGGATACTTTTCAATTCTCTAAGACTTTCGATACACCTATATTTCCAAGTGACCCCTCTCTCCTCTCAAAAAAATTGCTGATGAAAAATTTTGCAGAAAACTATGTCTTTTCTCTCAGAGCTTCATTTTTGAACTTATTGGCCTCTTCGGTAATCCAGCAGAACTGAGGGGCTTGGAGGACAAGGCGCATTAAAGCAGTTTTTAAAAAAATTGAGATATTAATGATTTATGCATATTCTGTGAAAATTCGCTCCCAAATTCTAATTTTTAAGCGACAAAAAGTCAGTTTGAACTTTTTTGCCGGTATGAGGATCCACATAAATTCGAAACCTCATACACGTATTTCTCGAAAGAGCAAAACTTCACTTATACGCTTTTTCCTCCGAGTTCTTCAATGGAACTTAATTTTGCAATATTAGGAACTACAATTCTAGACTCATTCACAAAAACACTCATCTGCATAGGGAAACTAATGGCACATATGTTGTTCTGTTAATAAGCCAGACATCGTAATTCCTTTTCGCAAAATGAAGTCCAATCGCGCATCTCTCTTATGCAGCTGCACCGCGACTTCCATCAGTTCCATCGGCGATAGTTTTGTCTCTAGGATCTCGCGAGCCGGTGATAAGTGCCTCGAAAAGCGCGGGCTAAAGTTTTGACGTATTTTGCCGCCTCAATTAAGCATTCTCATTCGGAATGCAGAGAGAGACGACCCGCCGCCATATTGGTAAAACGACGTAACTAGATCTCGTGATGAGCCCTCTCGTCCGTATAACCCAATGCTTTCGCGGGCTCATCTCTGAAAGGAGTTACGCCCTTTTGTCAGCCGAGAGACGGACTGACAGTCAAAGGCATCAAACGAAGCGACCGATGCGACAGGTCCGGCGCATTTGTTATGGAGCGACAACCGCTTTTGGAGGATTCGATCCGAGGCGGAGTAAGTCCGGCGTGGCTTAAGCAGCAATATTTAATGTCGAGTTCTATTCGGATATTTTGGTGCAGATAAGTGAGCATTCGCTACGTTTAGCCTCAATTTCGCACGGTCCTTGTTGTCGGGTTCTGAGGCAAATTTGCGGCAATTCTTGTGGTGAGAAGGGTTACATACACTGCCGTGCTAAGGAAAAACGCCGCACGGTGGATCGAGTCGATAGAAGAGGTCGGACAAAATTTGGAAACTTTAAACGCTTATAACGCCATTTATACAGAACTTTGAGGTTCTAAAAGTGGTTCCATTGGTTTTCTAGTGAAATTTTCTTCAAGAATCACTCCTTATAGATTAAAACGTGACGAAATAAAAATCGAAACCAAGGAACGTTTATTACAGCGCACACATACAACTATTCGTACTCAGTGGATGTGCGTGTTGCATAGTACGTAAATTGTAGGCGCCCACACTACGCGGCGCGACGGTTTCTTTTACTTGAACTATTCTGGCTATAAAATTGGCGTTTAAACAAATCTTATTATTTTTTTCTAATCTGTAAGCTGGAACCATCAAAACCAGATTCTACTACTAGCACAACCGATCCATTATCTCTGTTCGAGGCAATTTTTTTCTGTGTTTTTTTTTTTTTTTTTTTTTTTTTTTTTTTAAATATTTTTGTTTGTGATAGTTCAGGTACAAATCTTTGACAAACCCAATTCACACAGTTCTATTTTTCATTCAACCGCCCCTCCGACGCCCCTGAGTGGAAATTTTTCCAATTTGAATTGCATAGTAAAGATTTCTATCTATTCAAGTTGGAAGAAAAGTTGAATGAAAAGTTGAACCGTGTGAATTGGGCATAACTGACCCCCTTGTCTCCGTTCGGGGCAATTTTTTTTTTCCATGGGTTTCTTTTATCTTTTTCTGTGAAGTGGTCAAGATACAAATCCTAATTAGGCCCAATTGGACTGCATTTTGAAATTAGGAGCTTGAAATAAAAAAAATCCTGAGTGGAAATTTTTCAATTTGAATTGCATAGCAAAAATTTCCATCTATTCAAGTTGGAAGAAAAGTTGAACCGTGTGAATTGGGCATAACTGACCCCCTTGTCTCCGTTCGGGGCAATTTATTTTCCGTGGGTTTTTTTTTTATCTTTTTCTGTGTAGTGGTCCAGATACAAATCCTAATTAGGCCCAATAGGACTGCATTTTGAAATTAAGAACTATAACTTTTGGCTCAGTTCAGACCCAACGTAAGCGACGTTAGTTTCCCCATGCACATAAGTGAAGCGTTGGATGTAGAAAGGGCATCTCTTATTCTCTTAGTTGCAGTGTCTCAAAATCTCCGTTAACATGTCATCCATTATGATAAAAACAAATGTATGTAATTTGTCGTAACTTTTACTGAACATTCTTTATGATTTTACAATGCTAAAAACGTAAATTTTCAGAAAATTCACCCAATAGTCTCCTCCCTCTAAAATAAAAATTACCACTGAAGATTTTGAAATACTGCAACCGAGAAATGCCTTTTCTGTACCCAAGGCCTCAAGTGTTTTTACAGATGGGCCAGGAAGCATAGTTCCAAATTGCAAAATTCAGTCCACTTCACACAGTTCTTTTTTTCATTCAACACTTCCCTCGACTCTACCGCATGAATATTTTTCCTTCATGAATTGCACGGTAAAAATTTTCATCTATTCAAGTTGGAAGAAAAGTTGAACCGTGTGCATTGAGCTTAACTCGGACAAAAACCCCATTATTTTCGTCGTGGATGATCGACCGACAACATGTGCCAACCGCCCCAACTCGGCGTATCACAAGCAACTTTTTTTTTTCGTCGAGCAAGGTTCCTCCTCTGGGGTTGCCGCAGAAGTACCATTAAAAAAATAAAAAAAAATCGCCAGGATGCTACGGTCTCTCATCAGATGAACTTAACGAATTTAGTGGCCTCCAGTCCCGGTTCACCCACATCTGTTCCAATTTTTTCTTCCGCTTCGCTTCCAGAACTATTTTTATCTCCGACCGGAAACGCGCTTTCCCGCGACCCGTTCTGCATTTCCGTTTCCTCGCCCCCGAAAGTTCAATGGCACCTCCTCTTGGCGCGTTTCGCGAATCCGCGAGGCGGAAAAATGAAAATGAAGGTGAAAAAGCGGAGGCTTTAATTCTGCGGCCGGCTGACAAAACGGCGTAACTGCACGTGGGGATAAGCCCGGAAAAGCATTGAATAGTGTGGAGGATAGGGTTCATCGGAGGGTGTAGTTAGGCCTTTGAGTCAACCAGGCGACGAATTCTGTGGCGTTTACTCGAGCGTTCTAATGTCCCGGGTGTGGACGGCCTCTTGAGGAAGATAAAGTCGCGGCACCATCTCGAGGAATTAGCTCTTGTAATCTTCCGAAAGATCTCAAAAACGGCTTCGACACCGCGGAGAAAGGTTGCCATACTGTGTCAAGAAATCTTGACTTTTTTTAAAATTTTGGTAAAGAAACATGTACTACAGTGCTTCAAATCGTACTTTGTCAACTAGTCCGTTTTGCTGAACTTCCAGCACAATCTGGCAACAATGCAACGAAAGGACCTATTAACACTGTTGTCGCTTCACGCGAACGCCATGGTAGATTGCGCCTATTATGTCGTGATACGGGAAAAACGCCGTATGAATAATCGAATGTTGCCAAAATTCCCTTGATAAAATATGTATTTTTGAATATTTTTCCTTGAAGTTTCTCAGCTACTTTAGATTAAAGCGCAAATTCAACCCGATTGGGTCACTTGCGCTAGTCACAGAATCGTTTTATCAGGCCCGCCACAAGGGGGGGGGGGATACTGGGTCCTTGGTACCGGGGCCCGTGACGCAGGTGACAAACCACTACGAATTCATGTGTAACCCTTGTCTCGTAGGGAAAAGTGAAAAAATTACCGTAAAAATTCCGCAGAAGGTGAATAAAGTTTCAAAAACACGCTAGGGCACTATAAAATCTTTCTTACTTTTTTAGAGATTTTCAAGATTTTGAGTATATGTAGAATGATATTTTAAGTAACTGTGTTTTATTTTCTTCCGTTGTCGAATGCTAAGAGGCTCCTTTCTGGGCATCCTCGACTTCAATGGCTTAACTCCCTTGCCATAGACGTACGAAAGAGGAGTCCAGGGGGGCCCGGCTCCCCACAGAATTGAAAATTATCATCTGCCCCCTCAAAAAAAAATTTATAGATGTTTTGAATGCAACAATTCGAAAGTTTTTGGTGCTGAAAGTAAACAAAAAGGCGTAATTATTCTGCAGAAATTGATGGAAAATCCCCATCATAAGAGCTTCATAATGCGTCCAAATAGATTTAAAATTTCAAAAATTTTCCGGGGGAGGCCCCCCGGACCCCCCTCCCCCTGTGCTAGGGGCCCGGGCCAGAAAATTGGTACCAGGGCCCGAGATGGGATGTGGNGGAAGGTAAAATAATGGTCAAGGAGAAAAAAAAAAAAAAAAAAAAATAATAATGATAATAATAATAAGGCGGGGACAAACGTCAAGTTTCCGCGTTCAATATTCATGAAAACATCGCCCATCGGAGAACATGACTATGACGTCATCCATCGCAGCGGTACGTATCATGGTTTCTTCAACCTTCGTTTCATCCGTGTTGCACGTCGAGAAACCAGTGCAAGTGTTCATATCACTGATTTTTTAATCCCAGGTGGAAGAAGTCATGGTAATACCTGACTATGTTATACAGGAAAAAAAAGTCTCTCGGATCTAAGATCCAGACTCAAAAGAAATTTTGATTCAATCGGATTTTCACATGAATCAAAAGGAATTCCGGTTAAATTAAGAGGCTGGGCTCTCGATTCAATCAAAGATCCCGTTGAATCAAGAGTCTGTTTTTCTTGCCGAATTCATCAGGAGTCTGGACTCTAGATCCAAGAGACTTTTTTTCTAGTGTAATACCTACATAGAATTTTGGTGTTTGGACAGATCCCATTAATTTTTGCTGATCTATAAACATAAATTATCAAAAACGATTCTGTAACTAGAGAAAGAGAAACTGACCCATATGAAGAAACAAGTTCACAAGGTTTCTGGAAAATTCGGGTTTTAGCGCAGGAAATTTGGCAACGTCCGAAGGCTCATACGGTGTTTTTCCTTAGCACGGCTGTAATTTCTGCGATTCTCCCCCTCTCCTTGTTTCGTAGAACACGCCGACTTTAAAGGAGGTTAAAATCGTAAAAGCTTTTCCTCGTTTAATTTGGAAGCGGTGACTTGCGATAAGTTGGAGCAGTTTTCGTCAATATTTTTGCTAGGCGTCTCATATTTGGCCCCGACGACCCTTTCATACTTTTTCCGGCCTTCATTTATAATTTACTTAAGATTGCGTGCTCCGGCACCGGGTTTCTTAGAAGTAGTCTCTTCTAGTTCCTTGAGCGAGCAACAATAGGATTAGGAATTCTTGGAATATCACGTTTTGAAGCACCCTGACTTACGCATTTAGGTACTTGATTTTCTCCCGCATTAAATTCTTCAATTCTACCCGTTTGGCAGTTATTTTCTTCGCCTTCCATCTCTTCTACTTCCTCTTATCTAGTGGCGTTGCGAGCTTTGCGATACATCGATCGATCTGTCATTTAAACCTATGGGAAAGAATCGATTAACAGGGTGTTTGCAACGGACACCGTAATAATCGATTCTTTACCATAGCTTTTAACAGGAAAATATCGATAATCGACCATCCACGCTTCGCCACCGCTCTTATCCCTCTTACTCATCTTTTTCTCCAGTGTTGGGCTTTGACTTTTACTTTCTCGCTCCCCTTGCGGACAGAGGGAACATTTTCATAGTAAAAAAAAAAAAAAAAAAAAAAAAAAAAAAAACTCTGAAACTCCATCCTTTCTAAACGTTTTAAGGTGCCTGGGGCCAAAAAAACCATACTTGAAAAAACCGATGTCCGTCCAGCGTCTCATATTTCTGGGTACAGCCATCTCAAAATCTATTCGTTAAATTTCATTCAAAATTGGCATGGAGGACCATAGCTATGGCCTCCTTATGCACGTCAAGTGATTTTGGGGCACGCAAAAATTTGGAGGGGGGGGGGCTAGGGGCAAAACATGATTTTTATTAAATTCGCAGGGAGGGTTCAATTTTTCTAAAATTCATTTTTACCCAAAAATTCTGCACCAAAAAGATTTTAGACACGTGAAAGATGTTTTAAAATACGACTTCTTTCTGGCTTAAACATAATGCCTTTTGTCTTTCACTCAGTATTGGCTAATTTTAAACCCTCATTTCTAACATTAGAGACCCTTCCGAATATTTATCCCCGAGTGAGAGAAGTTGTGTTCATTATTCCAACTTTTTGCCTTATCTCAAGGTGGTGAGGAGCCGGACGCATAAGAACGTATATGATTTGAAAGTAAAATTAGGAGTCCTAAAATATAAAAAACGTTCAAAAGATTACTTTGTAAGTCGTGTAAATAGCCTCTAGTATTTCTCGGATTATTTGAAAGAATGTGTTATTTCCCCATCTTCGGGTCTACCCATGTAGCATAGTTTCAAAAAAGGGAAAATGATAGTGATGGATGGCAATTTTAAGTAGCTATTGAAAATTCACAAAAAGACGATGAAACTGGTTAAAAATAGTTGTCAAAAATAGCGATCTCATAGCGATAAGTTGCGATAAAATAGCTATTTCGTATTCAAAAATCGAACATGAGTAACTAAAGCACGTTTACACTTCACGCGTAGATTACAATTTAACTAACTACAATCGACTTTAACTAACTGAACTAATCGACTACAATAGAAGTTTCAAAATAATAGATAGACAATAAATTGACTATAAATGGTTTCAGGGCATTCCGTCAACGATTTTTTGTCCACACACCTGTTTCGTCCAGTAGTTCACGTCCACGCGTGAAATAAGCAACAATGACTTGGTCCAAGTGTCATATTTTAGTCCGTACGTGAAATCATATTGACAATAATGAAATGAGAAAATTGAGAGAGACGGAAGAGTTGTTGTGGTAACTCATTTTTTAAATGAAATGTTATTTCCTTCTTTTGATCAATCTTTTTAAATTGTCATGGGTGAATATTTGGTTTTATTTCCACCCTTAAGATTTTCGATGAAAAAAAAACCTTATAAATACTTTTTTTAATAAAAATATTACTTTATTTTAAAAGCATTTACATTTTTAAAACCTGGCAAATATTTGTAAAGCCTTTTCATCCATGGCATGGCCATGGCATCGATATTAAAGTCAATGAGCAGTAGTTGTGTCGAAAGAAACTATGCACAATGAATAAAAGAGGGAAAAACCCGAGAAACACGCAATCCTCAGTTTTAGCCATTTGTACATCGATCTTTCAGAGTCAAATACGTCCTATTTTGAGCGTTTGGTTGCGCTCACACCACGCTGCAGCATAGTAAAAGCAAAAAAAAAGTAAAAGGAAAAATTAATGTGCTTTGAAAATCATTAAATACGACAAGGAAACACATTAATATTTACAAAACACAAATTAAATTTCCCTTTCATACATATATATTTTTTTTATCAATTTAAAATAAAGTTATCCATGCAGAGTGTGCAAACATATAAAAATCATGAGTTGAAAAACGCTGACTCCGCGAGCTTAAATAATAGGCCCTAGCATAAAGCGGAGTGATGCGACGTGCTGCCAGCACGATACGCGCACTGGCGCCTACAAACCTAAGCAGATACTTCGCGCATTGCGCAATGCTTGAGGTATCCCTTAGGTTTGTAGGAGCCAATGCGCGTTCCGTGCTGGCTGACTGGCCGCGCCGCAGCGTGCCACGTGCCACGGCGGCGCTTCACCATTTCACAACAGAGATGTTGTACAGTATTATACGAAATTGAAGGCACTCCAACATACCAACAATAAGAATGACAGTCATCCTTTAAGAGTGCGGAACTTTCCTTGCAAAATAAGTCGAGATAAGAGAGATAAAGGAACATTCTTGAGTATGCCGTCAAGAAGATTTTATTTTGAATCAAGAATAAAATAGGTGAACAAAAGCGGGTGTTTGCTTGATGTAAGTGACTTTCCTTTTTATACAAGCATCTTTTCTTCTTTAAGAAAACATTATTTCCTTCATTAACTCATAAGGAAAACTTCTCGGCGGTAAATTTGAGGATATTTCTCCTTAAATTAGGTCACTTGTTCCTCTAATGAAGTTAAACATCATACTAAACAGTATTAAATACAGATACTAGGATAGTAAGTTTTTCGACTACCGCTCTCTTTTTGTTGTCGTCACTCGATTTAATTTGCGAGGGAATTTCGTGCTTTTGAAAGATGCCATCAATCATGATACGTTGGGGTGCCTTCGATCTCATATGATACTGTGCAACACCTCCGTGGCGAAACAGTAGCTCGAAGCGTTGCAGCAAACCAGTGCCGAAGCGAAGTTATCATGCAAAGGAAAAATATGAGATCCTTTAGCTGAGGCAAATCAAAAGGTTTTCCAGTTCAGGTAAAAAAATATGGGATTTTCTTGAAATATAATTAAATCCTGTTGCACCAAAGAAGTTTAGAGAGTTTTCGTGAATTTTCTCTCATGGAAATGACGCTCCCTCATTTTTACCAAAAATCTCAAGTATATGTTTTGCTCCGTTGGAGCAAACAAACGGGGAAAAAAAAAAAAAAAAAAAAAAAAAAAAAAAAAAAAAAAAAAAAAANAAAAAAAAAAAAAAAAAAAAAAAAAAAAAACGCAAATCCTCATTCTTCCAAGATATTAAACATTTTCATCCAAAAACGTCGTAAGCGATTGTCGTTTGTATTTACATGTGGACCAATTAACTGTGGGTCTCAAGTGGTAAGTGGACCAAAACTCCCCCCCCCCCCCCCCCCNAAAAAACGCGTGGACGTAAACTACTGGAAAAAACAGGTGCGCGGACAAAAAATCGTTGACGGAATGTCCTATAACCCTATAAATAGCATATTAAGAAGCTGATGTGGCTTGGTCCCTCTCTGCTTATCGCGGTCTATGAAACAACTGAATATTGAACATGAGCCACTGGTGATCAACTTACACAAAGAGGTCGTCCAAATTTCCATGCAAGCAATATGATTAAACCTTGCAGTGGCGAGGCGTGAATGATCGATTATCGATATTTCTCTATTTGAAGCTGTAATAAAGAATCGATTATTAAGGTGTTCGTTGCGAACACCGTGATAATCGATCCTTTTCCATAGATTTAAATGGCAGATCAATCGATATATCGCACAGCACGACACGCCACTGAAACCCTGTTTTGTCATTGCTCCCACAGCCGAGCAATTAACGATGAATTTTTCATGGAGTAATGTTGCCAGTTTGGTGCTCGTCGGGAATATACTCTGTAGAAATCAACCAATTTTTACAGAATATTTTGCAACGCTGTCGAAGGAGGTATTCCAGGAGGGAAGTATCCCGCTAAACGGCTCAAGCCTCACGCGCTCTCAGTTTATCAATTACCCAGATTAGAAAGCTACGACGTGTTGCATCATAGGGGTTTGAAGGCGCGCCTAATTAACTTCGACATCCCGACTTCTCATGCTCGAAGCTTGAACCAGGAGAGCGTTGTTGTCAAGTTGAGCTGCGAATCGATGAAAAGGCAAAAACGTGTATAAATCCGAACTGGCCGACTGCACATTAGTTCGGATGATTCGCAGTTTACTGTGTTCAGGAAACATAGAACTGGCGCCCATTAGGACCTTTTTAGCCCTTGTTAAACATTTTAGACGCAAAAAAAAAAAAAAAAAAGGTTCCCTACGTACATGACAAATTTTCCAGTTTCCCAATATCATTACCCACAGCCCTTGCTCCCACTTCATGTTGTATTCAGTGGCGTGTCGTGCTTTGCGATATATCGATTGATCTGCCATTTAAACCTATGGAATAGGATCGATAAACAGGGTGTTCGCAGCGAATACCTTAAATATCGATTCTTTACCATAGCTACAAATGAGGAAATATCGATAATTGATCATTCACGCCACGCCAATGGTTGTATTCATTAATCAGGGCAATAGTTGAGGGGCTTGGAGGACAAGGCGCGTAAGTGCAGTTTTCGGAAAAATTGAGATATTCATGATTTCGATTAAAACTAGTCTTAATGCATATTCTGAGAGAAAATCGCTTGAAAATTCCATTTTTATGCATCATAAAGTCAGTTTGAACTTTCTCCCCGCCATAAGGGTCCACGTAATTTCGAAACTTCAAACACCTATTTCTCGAAATAGCAAAAACTGTATTTATGCACCTTGTCCTCTGAGCCCCTCATTTGATACATGCGAAGTTGAATCTTCTAATGATTTCTCTGCGAGAACATCTAAAAATCGATTGACCATTCCGGCTATTTTTGCGAAAAAACACCAGAGGACCCAACTTTGGGCCCCATATACTACCCTCATCACGCGATACAACTTCAAAATCAGCCAGGGTCTTGATAAATTTATATCAAATAGAACATTGACGGCGTAGACATTTAAAAACCACTTCTAATTTTAGGCCCAAAAAAGCCCCTCTGGACAAAATACAAATGACGTCATTTGGACGTAATTCTATCAAACAGAACTAAGTGCATTATGACGTGAGCCCTTTTATGCTCATATTCTCATGAGTCTCAGGGCTCATGTCTTAATGCACATAGTTCCGTTTGGCAGAAATACGTCCATTTGTGTGATCTAACTCTTACTTGAACGTATTTCTGCCAAACGGAACTATGTGCATTAAGACATGAGCCCTGAGACCCATAAGAATATATGCATAACAGGGTTCACGTCACAATGCACATAGTTCTGTTTGATAGAAATACGTCCACTTGATCGGTGTACAAAATACTTGTTAATGTCTGGTTCAGGATTCCGATCTTTCCGTTAGAATCGGTCCTGACGTGAGATTTTGAGGAGGGAAAATGTGAAGTTTTCGTCCAATTCAGACCTTGTCTGGTAACCCATTGGTCAAGAAACTTCAAAATTTGCTTTACTTCAATTTTTTGGCGCGTATACGTAGTATACCGCCTTTGCGATCGTTTCGACCCCCCCCCTCGATACAATAACCGAGTCCCCTAGTTCCTTACCGAAAAGTGACTACCGCGAACTTCTGAGATTTTCCAAAGCGTGTAAAAAGTTTACTAATCCGTCAATAATAATGATTAAAATTTGTTTCTCATTCTGGGGCTCGCTAGTTTATGTGTAATGAATACCAAGAGTCTACGTTTCTTGGTTTTTTTTAAAAAAACCTTAGAATGGGGCGCGCTGATTTAAAATATGCATATATAAGCGGAAGCAAGCGAACTGATTCGAGGATGGCTGACCAGTTCGGCACTCCTTGAATGAGAATTTCACTCACTCCGTTTTGTTCACAACGTTGCTTTGACATATCTCCACAACACTGTTATCCTTTTCAAAAGTTGGTACTCCTTGCTCTGATAGCCGGGGCCACCAGGATAGTGGTAAGTGCAATCTGTGATGAGCCTCGAGACTCATTAGACCATTTGCTAAACGTGGCTCATACAGGAGTCCACTAAGCCCTCTCGTCCCCACGCTCCTGATCACTGCGTCGGCGTCACGAAGAACAATGGGCCTTGGGTCCCAACGCGGCCGATACCCGTACCCCAATTACTCACGCTTCATTAACCATTTCACCGTCACGCTAGGATTCATCCAATTTTCAAAAAAAATTGTTTCGCATGTATTTAGCAATTTTTTCCTTACTCTCCGTTAAAACACAAATAAAAAGAGACCTCATTCATAAAAATCGGCCGAATAGAAGAGAAGTTACAGTAATCGAAATCCGAAGAAATCAACAAAACCTCGACTCCTCGATACGAAAAATAAAATGAAGGGGAAAAAAAGAAAGTATAAATTACAATTAAATATAATTGACCTCAAAATTTGACAAACAATTCATTTATATACCTAACGCTGAAAAAACTGGGAGAAATTACAAAAAATTTGCCTCTTGCAAGGGGCTTCTTTGTAAGAATTTTGACCTGAAGACAACGGTCGAATAACAGCAGTACTCCATACAATACACGGTGTGCCTGAACGAGTTAAACATTTTTCATACGTCCAAATCGAAAAATCTTTATATTTTTAACTACAATGTTTCTTGAATCGTTTAAGCAAAAAAAAAAAAAAAAAAAATTCCGTCGAGATTCTGGAACGCAAAGGCGCTTTAAAAGTATTCTGGGGCTATAATAGCTAAATCACCGGTAGTAAATTCGTTATATTATTAAAAAGAAATTGACTCCATAGTTTAATTCCTTAGTTTCTTGAATACGATTATTTTAAGCACTTAAACATTTATACCACCAATTTTAGCCATGGGGTGATTTCCTGAGAGCCGATAATATCACGAATTTCTCATAGAACCCCTCAACAGTGGCTTGCTTTTTTGGCAGCCGATTCGGCCATCGAACCGGAGTTTAAATGGAAGCTGATAATAACCCAAAGCTCTGAGAAAAATTTTGAGATGAGTATAAGAACGGTTTGTTGTAAGTAGCGAGGAGAGGCGGGCAAAGCGGCTAAAATCCTATCTAATTTTTACAGTTTTTCTGTTGAATTAATGTTGCCGCGGGCTTCTGACTGTCCACACATAGTTCTGTTCAGCATATCGATACATAAGTATTTACATTTTACATACGTAGAATCTAATTTTCACGTCGGGGAGTTGACATATTTTGATTTTTTCGATTTTATACGGAAAATTGATGGTTTTTCGGGATTGAAATTATTATTGTTTCATGAAAAATAAATGCACCCAAAATGACTATAGCATATTGATTCTTACACATTTGCACTCACAAAATTGGTTGGTAAATTCAACGAGTGGGTGCATCGACCTGGTATATCAAGTTTCTGCAATTTTTTACGGCAAATCAGTAGATTTTCGGGATGTAGATTGCTTACTTTCAATTCATGAATGAATAAAGCAACGACATGGTTGAACTTCTTTGCATGGAAAGACGTTTAAAATAACAAAATCAAGACGTATTTAATGCAATTGCATTTATATCGAGTCAATTTCTTTTCAATAATATAACGGGATTTTTACTACCGGTGATTTGGGTATTTTAGCCCCAAAATACCTTTAAATCGACTTTATCTTCTAGGAGTTCGACAGAATTTTTCCTTTCTTCGCTTAAATTATTCCGTAGCACTTTTCTTCAAGAATCTGATAAGATTTTGCTTGAGGCAGATCAAAAAACTTAAATTCGATCGAATAGCTTTCTACTTTCACAATACACGGTCTCGTCAAGGTGCGTCTTTGACCTCGCAGTGTTGGATCGTGAATTCTCTTTTTATGCTGTTTGCCTATTTTGAAATCTCTGTAAATGAAAACTAAAGGGGTTGATATGTGCGAGTTAATGACGCGCCTTATCAACACATTGTGTTGGAGTTCACTGCTTGTTTTTCAATATTTCGAAATTAAGAATTTACTGTTTCAATGTGTTTCAGGACATACTGGGCCTGATCGGTTTTCAATTAACGTATTTCTGTCAAACGGAACTAAGCGCCATAGGGGGAGGAAGGGAGTAGGGGGCTTGGATTGGCAGGTGTTGCAGAACGCGATGCTTGTTCCGCCCTACACTTGCAATGCTTTTCCATGGCGCTTAGTTCCGTTTGACAGAACGACGCGCTATCCGGGATTCTAAAATCCTCGAAAGGAACTCAACTTGGCGCTTAGTTCCGTTTAACAGCAATACGTCCAGATATTCATTATGAAACTTCATTTTATAAACTTCCACGAAATTTTGCACCTCCGATCGCGAACCAAGATAAGCGTTTTCGCAGTTCCCCCGCCGAAATCCTAACCACGTAGATGAGCTTTGAGGCCCTTCCTGGAAGCTTGTACACGATCGCGAGGCTTCACGGAAAATCTCCGTCGGCCGGGGCTGATACCGCACAGATCGGGGTCAGCGGCGAAACCGAGAGGGCGAGAGGGTCACCCTCCCTGGGGAAAATCAAGTTCAAGGGACAGACCTCACTGGTCACTACCGTCGCCGCACAGTGGAACGAGCTAATCTACCGTGCTAAGGAAAAACGCCGTATGTACCTTCAGGCGTTGCCAAATTTTCTTCGATAAAACACAAATTCCCTCAAGGTAGATTTACACAGGTATGGACAGAACTAAACAACTGGCCTCTGATTGGCTCTCCAGAGGCCCCTTAACTTCCGCCATGTTGTATGTTTTGATTATTTTGATTTATTATGTTCGGTTTATCGTTTGTCAAAATTTTGTGGGATTTTTTGCACAATTTTGATAATGCGATATTAATTTTAACGTTTAAACGCACAAACATTTGAATGTTAATTTGATTGTAATTTAATTAATAAACGGGCCCCTTAACCTACGTCACGTAGTTATGTGACACGTACTGAGGCTCATGGGAAATTTTCAACTTGTCCATACGTGTGTAAATCTACCTTGAAATTCCCTGGTGAACTTATGAATAATTTTCTTCCAATTTTTCAGAAAATATTGTTTGTATTTTGATCTAAAGTTCCAGGAAATTTCAAGGAAAAATATTCATAACTTTCCTCAGAAATGAACATTTTATCAAAATAAATTTGGCAACACTCGAATGTTCGTGCGGCGTTCTTCCTTAGCACGGCAGTAATAGAAGAGGTCGGACATAGAATTGTTGGCTATAACTTCAAATTTTGAAGTTTATTTCGTCACAAATTAAATTTCAAGGGGTGTTTCTGACAGGAAAGTTCACGGAAAAACCAATGGAGCCACTTTTGATCTTTTTTGTTTCATATTTTCGAAAATACAAGCTTTCAAAGTTTCTCAATTTTCGCGTGAGCCCTGAAGTTTGCATGTAAATCAATGCGTTCTCTAGCTCATGCAGAAATTGAGCTATGTCCTCAAGTTAAAGGAGCGACCACGTGTGAGTGTTTTTGACGATGTGGGTGCTGTAAATTACGGTGTAAATCATTTTTGGCTATAATTTCAAATTTTGAAGTTTATTTCGTCACAAATTAAATTTCAAGGAGTCTCTCTGACAGGAAAGTTCACGAAAAAACCAATGGAACCACTGTTAAACTTTTTTGTTTCATATTTTCGAAAATATAAGCTTTCAAAGTTTCAAGATTTTGTCCGATTTCTCCTATTGACTCGGTCCAGTGTGCGGCGACCGTTCATCCCCGATAAACCGAGGGCGGGGGACGAGGAGGGGGTGGGATTTGTTTGGAAGTCACGAGGTCGATCGGTCATCGCAGGGATGGCGGAAGAGCAAAGAGCCTCCCCCGGAATGTCGGGAGAATTAACGGCGGAGTACCCTGTGATCTAAGAAATGTTGTCAGGTCATGCGATAAAATGTGGAGATTTAACGTTGGTTTATGTAGGGAATGTGCTGACTTTACTGCACAATCTGGCAACAATGGAAGGGTGACCGGGAGCCTGGCCGTGTTAGTGCTCTTGTCCCTGAAAATTCTCTAAAATTTCGATGCAAAATATACGTCCTTTTATAAAAATGTGAAATGCATTGTAAAATAAAACGTACTTGAAATGTTGAGTGTTTGATATTTTTCCTCAAAATTTTCAGATATTGTAGATCAAATGGAGAATTTGCACGCAAATTTTTTATTGCTTCATCTGAAAGTGCCTAAAGAGCTGATCTTACGGTATTTTTTATGATTTTTTCGGCTATGGGAAATAGTATATAAATATATTTAAAAGTGAGAAAATGCGCCGCCTATAGTGACGGCATTGGCAGCATTTCCCATTTAAACGCATGTATTTTAGCAGATTAGATTATTTTGTCATATCTCCGCCAATAATTGTTCAATTTATGAACCAAGGGTATTCTCGTGTTAAGCTCACTTAGGTTTGCCACAAATTTACCAGGAAATTCGTGTTTTATCAAAGGAAATTTGGCAATGCCTGAAGGTTCATACGGCGTTTTTCCTTAGTACGGGGCTACGGTGGTATAAAATCAGTGTAAGTAGTGGAGGTTGTCGGCGCGAAGGATGGCTGAAAATGCTCGCATTTCGGAGGGATTCCAGCGTCGTCGTCGTTTGCACAGCGCAAATTGCTACGTGGTTGGATTACTTAATCCCGGCTACCTAAACAACGCCGTGGTCTTGAACTTTAAGCCCGTTGCAATTAACCGCATCGCGACTGTAGTGAGAATAGAGGGACAGAGGATTTTCTGCAACCCTTAAAATCTGTTTATGAAAGCCATGATTCCCCCACACCCCTCCCTTTTTCTTGGCGCTGTTAGAAACGGGCCGTTCACTCGGCGTTTAATGGATCTGTTGCACGCGAGAAATCCTGCCGTGCTAGGGAAAAACGCCGTATGAACAGTCCAGAGTTGCCAAATTTCCTTCGATAAAATTTTTATTTGTGAGGAAAATTATGGATATTTTTCCTTGAACTTTTCAGACGTTTTAGATCCAATTACGAACTAAATTAACTGAGAAATCGGTAGACAAATATTCGAAAATTTTCCTGACAATTAGTGATTAACCAGGAAAAATTTGGCAACGCCTGAAGGCTCATACGGCGTTTTTCCTTAGCATGGCAGGTTACAGCCGAGTGAATAGACTTCATGGAAAGTAAACTTGCGAGAAAATCACGATCACATAAAAAGAAGTCTGGAATCCACTCCCTAGTGCGCAATCTGCGTAGTTTGTGACCAGTTTCCCTTAATGGCCGGCAATCAGGTTTGCTCTTTTTTTATTTATTTTTTTTATTTGTATTTGTGCAGGCAGCAAATTAGTACAAAATACACTTCGGTCGGAAGGTGACGATATGAGTTATTGCGACAGGGTGGTTAAATAGTGCTGGGTCCACACTATATCCCGGGGAGACCAAGGCCAAAAGGTTCAAAGCTTTTCAATTAGAGTCAAAGATTTTGAGCTTTAAGGAGCATCAGCACAAAATTGAGGGGGAAGAGTGTTCAGCTCAGGCCGATGCATTCAGTGCATTGGATTGCCTTTCGGCGGTGAAATTGGTGACTGGTGGCGGTGAAACTACCAGACCACATATCTCGGTTTTCGACGTTAAGACTTCATGCTATGCTTTATTTTTTGAGGGGAAAATTGCTCAACTTTAATTCTTTAAAACTTCCGTGATTTTTCCTCCTTGTCCGAAGAAAATTCTGTAAAAACTTCAAGGAATAATATTGATTGTTTCTCCTCAAACAAAACAAATGGGAGCGGCGATTTTTAAACGCAACAAACGAGATACGTGGTTTGGTAGTTTCACCGCCGATTTATAAAATATTCATCGAAAATTTTCCCCCAAAGTGACAAGGTCCATTTACACAGATCCGGTTGCAAATAATATTCTCAAAGCCCAAATACCCGGAGATTATGCTTGTGAATGTGCGATCTCTTCATTCCACGAGTATAAAAACGCAATAAAGCAAAAAATTACTCACTTGATGACTTTGTAGGACGCGGAACAGCCGCTTAGAACTGCTTTGAGATGGAGGAAATTGATCCGGTGGAGGGCTTAGTGATTTCGTTTGACAGCAATGTCACTCCATCTCTGATATGTATGATGATCTGAAACAAAAAATTTCAACTTTTTTTTTTTTCTTGGAGGATGACAATACTTCCTCTCTACCCTACGGGAGCGAGAAAGTAAAAAAAAATATTTTTTACTGCTGTGCTAAGGAAGAACACCGAATGAACATTCGAGAGTTGCCAAAATTCTACGGATAAAACATGTATTTTTGAGAAAGATTATGCGTATTTTTCCTTGAAATTTTCAGACACTACAGACAAGAGTGCGAGCAAAATTTTCTGAAAAAAACTGAAAAAAAACATTCGCAATATTCCCAGTAAATTAGATTTTTATTGAAGAAAATGTAACCTCGTATGAAGGTTCATGCGCAGTTCTTCCATAGCACGGCAGAAAAGTGGTTATTTGCGCTGCAAAATATAGTCCATTTAATGGTCAGAAAATGTTGTTTTTTTTGTTGGTTTTTTTGCTTTTGTTTGTTTATCAGTTGTTTTAAAAGAGAAGAGATTTGACGGACGCACAGCACAACACTTATCATTTTATCATCGAAATTTGAAGAGATGCGCGCTACGAGGTTCACCGTAATCCCACAAATTTGGAGCAATAATTTGAAATGAGGAGCGGCAAGCGGGCCGACGAATGAGAAGGCAGGTCTTTCCCTTATCTTCATCGCTGTAAACGATATTAATTTGTGTTCGGCGTAATATTCTAATTGAAGAATATCCTCAAAATTTAATCCCTACACTTTATGCGCGCATTTGCCACGCCGATCCGAAAAAAAAAATATGCTAGTTGCAGTCTAACTCTAGTCATTGAGAGTTGATAACATATCAGTTCTGTCTACGGGATGAGGTAGGATTCTATTTGTTCGAATAAAAAACTAAATTTTATCTCACATCTTCGCTCCAGTGAAATTTGATTTGTCGGAACGGCAAGCGGCGTTTGTCTCAGCTTGCGATTTTGTACGGAGAATAACGACACCCATAAATACTCGCCGGAACACGCTTTCAGCTTCCAGCCCTCTGCAGTATTTTGAAGAGCAGGTGTCCTAACTTCAGTCCTTTTCACCTAAATTTCTAAAAATGTTCCACGCATATTCTTCAATTTTCATTGGGTGAGCTGAAGTCCTCGTAATCGATGCCCTCTGAACAAGGGCGTGGCTTGTTTTGCGATATATCGATTGATCTGTCATTTAAACCTATGGAAAAAGATCGATAGAAAGGGCGTTCGAACACCTTAAGAATCGATCCTTTACCGTAGTTTCGAATTGGGGAAATATCGATACTCGATCATTCACGCCTCGCCGCGCGGTTCAAGACCCGAGTGCTAAGAAAAGCGGGAGGAATGGTGGGTATGCCATGCGAGGTAGGTGTGACAAGGCGAGAAAAGAGTTTTTCCACTTCTATGTTTTATTAATAAATGTTTTTAAAAAGCTAGACAGAGTTTTTCTGAAAAGTTTCCGCGAATTTACCTAAATGATCACAAATAAAAGTATCGAAATTTCAACGCGATATTTTCGTTCGTTCTATTTTCTTTTAATGTAGGCAAAAAAAAAAAAACAAAAACAAAAAAAAAGCACCTGAGTTTCTGAATTGTTACGATGAGGATACATATTTTCCCTTTATTTATGGTGAAAACTGGAGCAAAAAGTCAAGAATGATGACACGCAGTCCTACAGCATTCCATCAGTCTTGTAGGCGCTAATGCGTTCCACGCCAACTGCCGACCGCACTGCGTTTCGCGCAATGCGAGAAGTATCCATGCAGTCTTGTAGGCGCTGAAATGGGCTTTGCGCCGACCGCACTGTTTGGCGCAATGCATGAAGTATTCCTAAAGTCTTGCAGGCGCTAATGTACGTTTAACGCCGGCCGCACTGTGTTTGATACGATAATTCGAACTCGCGATAGAATAATTGCGGCATCGAATAATGGAGCTTGAAAGGCCCATGTTGTGTTACGGGCCGTATGAGCATTCCAACGTTGCCTCGTTTATCCCGATTAAATATAGTTTCCGAGAAAAGTTAGGAAAGTTCTTTATACCCATGACCATTATTCAATTTTTTCACTTCATTTATCATCAGGAGGTAAGTTATCGATGACTTGTCAACGAACTAACTTAAACTAGCGTCAACATAAAAATGCGTTTATTTTCCAACTGTTTCCTGTTCTGCCAAACTTCTCCCTTACATTAACTTCATTTTAAATTCGCGCATTTCTGTAGCAGATGTTTTCACTCTCGCAATCCTCGTATATTTTCTTAGACCTTTCGCGCAATCCTAGATTAGGTACCGTTAAAATTTCGAGGGACGTTTAATCGATCGTTTAATAGCTATTAATAAAACTTTAAAATCTGGTCAAATTTCTTAACACCAGCACAAAACCTCTTGAAATTTTAGCCTAAACCCCGAAAGTACTGAAAAACGGAAAAACCAAGATTTCAGGAGTGGTGGGGGGTTGGCTCAGTGAGAGTAACCCTCTTTCCAGAAAGATGTCTAGTTTTTAAGCCATTGAAAATTTGGTTTTCTCCAATGACAATTATTTTAAATAAAAAACGGACAGTGTTAAATTTTTAAAAAAATACAGTAAAATTCAAAAACAAATTGTACGAATGTTCCCATATAATGCAACATTTCAGTCACAAAATGATGCTTAGGGAGCTCTCCTAGCGTTGCGTCGTGACATTCTGCAATCCACTCCCGGCGATCAGATTCCATCCCTCCGGAAAAACCCCAGTTTTTTCCCTCTAAATTTAGCCCTATTGACATTTGCCAAGTCCCAAACCGAAGAGATGAACTCCCAAAAGAGGAACATTTCGTCACTTGGCT
Organism: Bemisia tabaci; assembly: GCF_001854935.1. Lineage (NCBI taxonomy): Eukaryota > Metazoa > Arthropoda > Insecta > Hemiptera > Aleyrodidae > Bemisia > Bemisia tabaci. The sequence goes on along the minus strand of NW_017547262.1, from coordinate 270,163 downwards.
GACAAAAGGGCGTAATTACAATTTGAGATGAGCCTGAGATGGCATTGAGTTATATGGACAACAGGGCTCATCGTCGAGTGTAGTTACGCCCTTATGTCAGGAAGGCGACTATTTGAAGCATTGTCAAGACAAACGAGGGTTTTATTCGTACGAGGCCGCGTAAGGGAACCGTGAGGGGGGGACGGAAAGGGGGAGAGCGAGAGGGGAGCTTTCAGACTCGGTGAATTAATCTTGGCGAAATTTTGTATTTCACCGTGCGGCACTAAATTTAATCGTCGCCCTTAATTATTGAGTCCGTCTTGGGGATGCGCGGGCCGGGGCCGAGGCGAGGCTGTCAAGTTGTGCGCAGTAAATTTAGGATGTTTCAAGTTCAACTGAGTTTGATTACGAAGATAAGATGTGATTTTTCAGCACTATCTGGCGACGATGGACCGGGGTCCGCAACTTCCGGGGTTGACAGATCCGCCGAGTTACGTAACGTAAATAACGTAACGCTCTAGGGTGAGGAGAGTAGAGGAGAGCGTTACACCACTGTGTTGTTACGCGTTAAGGGATAGGAACCTACGTCGCAAAAGCGTTACAAGGAGGGTGTGACGTGACTTTTTTCACGTCAATTTAAGTTAGGTAAGTGTATTTACTCACTCACATAATTTTATATTTTTTTGGTCACAATGAAATTGTACATATGCTCAAGTCAAATTATTGATAGTGTCGTTATTAAATAATTTATTACAATTTTTCTATCGTCGATTTATTGCTTCAGCTGTGTGCGTGGCAAAAGTCTGCGACGCTAGCGCATTCTGTAGGCACGGCGGAGTACCGAGTCGCCGCACGGTGGATCGAGTCAATGATACAGGTCGGTCATGGGCGATTCGGGCGAATCGCATTTTTTAAGGGTCAAAAGTGTTCCTCAAGAGTTATATTTTAAGGATCTGACATTGATTTGGAACGAAACATGTTCATTTTTGTGACCGAAGGCATCAAAGAGGGACTTTGCGTAACTTTTTATTTTAGCGAAAAATTGTCCGAGTCTTTCTATTCCATTTAACTTGCTTCTGTTTAAATTAATGCTAATTTCATTGACATATTCTTGTTCTTCTGAGTCTGGAGAACACATTGCACTAGTAATTTTTTGTATT